>CM076577.1:647925616-648525616 GCA_034641835.2 Pinus albicaulis | reverse complement strand
TTATAATTGGTCTTGGGAATTTAGTGGTGCCCATAGGTCATATCAACGTGCCAGTGCATAGACTTATAGAAACGCACCGGTGCATCATTTCACACAAATTCACCGAGCTTTATAATTGGTATCGGTATTCGTGCAGTGAAAATATGTGATACAAATACACCGGTGCATATAGACTCTTAAATGCCCCAGTGCGTAGTATCACACAAATGCACGGAGATTTATAATTGGTATCGGTATTCGTTTGGTGCCCATAGTTTTTTTAAATGCACTGGTGCGTATAGACACAAAAACGCCCCGATGCATAGTATCACACAAACGCACCGAGATTTATAATTGGTATCTGTATTCGTGCGGTGCTAATAGGTCGTAAAAAGGCACGGGTGCGTAGATAGACATAAACGCACCAGAGTGCCGTACCGCACAAATGCTTCGATATTTTTAATCAATTTTGGTATTTGTGCAGCGCCCATAGGTTGTAAAACGCACCGGGGTGCTTAAGAATACAAGCACACCGGTGTAAGTATACACGCATCGGTTTTCATTTTGTATTTTTTAGAAACATCAACTTGTGGCAGTGCAATTATTGTGATTTTTTGAAATTCATTATTCATCAAAAGTTGGCACATCTTATAACAATATTCATATTAATTAAATTTGTATTAATGCATTTGAATGTGATGTTTGGATTAATTTGTTACATCATATCAAAATTATTGTGGTTTTTTAAAATTCATTATTCATCAAAAGTCAACACATATATATCTTATAACAATATTCATATGAATTAATTTTTTATTAGTGCATTTGAGAACGACAATGGAGAACGCAATAGTGACAATAGAGAACGCAATAGAATAAATTAAAACATTTTTTATTATATATATATATATATATATATATATATATATATATATAATAAATTCTTTGTCATACAAAATGGGACAGTTATTGGTATCCCTTTATCTTTCAATTGGGACACTATGTCCATTACATTAAAGAAAATGTCTGATTTCATAGAAATTTTTCAAAAAATACAACGCCTTGCTTTTATATCCAAACATAGTGATCATCATTCTTCGCTTGAACTGTTGTCACTACTAGAGCTACTTCCATGACTTGGGTTATTTTCAGAAATGTTTTGTTCATGGTGTTGATTGTTTTCTTCTTCTTCACCTTCCATCTAGAAACATAAAAATAAATTGTAATGAGTGTATATACACTGGTAAGAATAATGAAAATTGCAATATTAAATAATATACATCAATGTAAATCGAAAAGAGATGGCATACCAATGCAACAATTGGCTCATAAACTATACACATTCTTTCAAAACCATGTAACATTCCATCTTTCAATATTTGATCTATTGGCACAGTGCCATACTTTGTTTCCTGCAAGTTATATACCCCATAAAAAATCATATACTTAATATAAAATATTTGTTTTTTCTATTAATTATATATGGAGCTAAGTAAAACAATATCGATATATGCTTACAAATACCACAATTAAGTTATGATATGCCAACATATACGCACAACCCATATTTAACCCAATTTCAGTCAATTCCTCTTATGGTTCTTCTTTGTATGTTGGCACCTGTTTGAAGACATTCAATGATGATTTTTGTAAAACAACTTAAAAAATACAAAAATGAAATCTAGTTAAGTTGTTATAAGCTAGTAACAAGTACTCACAAACTTAGATATCAATCCTTTTCTTCCTTGTCGTCCTGTTTTATGTGTTGAATGGGTTCCATTTTCTTTTCTTTTCTGCAAGAAAATAATTGAAAATTAATATTTAATGCTAAATTCTTTATTTATTTTACCTAATGATCAAAAAAAAAAATTATTACATATTAAATTTGAAGCAAGTTTTTGTTGAGATGGCTCCTCCAGTGATGCAATTTTTTCCATTTCTTTGACCATCTCCTTGTACACCTTTTTGCACATTCCTGCTGGCATATTTTTGATATCAGCTCATTCATCTTTTGAGATTTTCATAATCTTCTTGAAAATGTAACATGACAATAAACTATTTAACTTTTATATTGATATATGAAAAGTAAGTATAACAAAAGTGATATTATAAATAATTCTAGACAAACATCTAAAGGAATATTACTTTTTCATTCCTTCGTTTTTGTTGTTGTACGCTTTTGCTCTTAAAAGTTTGACATGTGTCATTAACCAATTCTCTGGAAACTATTCCTGTAGTTTACATAAAATTTGGTTCTTGGAATCATTGGATTGGTTTTTTTATTGTAAGTGGAAAGAACGTCTATACATTCGTTCCACTAGATCCCTCAAACTTTTGTAAAAGTTTTTCCCCCTTTTGTTAACCTCCAGCACCACTCCAAATGAGCTAAGGACCAATTTATTTTCAGTTGCATGTTCTATTTTTTTCTTTTCTTAGAACAACATTCCTTTTCTGAGTTGTTGGTCCCTGTAGAACATTAAACAGATGTGAATTAATAGAATTTTTCACACATGTTATCTAATAATTTTAATTATATTATTAATGAAAACTAAAAAAACAAACTCATATTGGATCGATAGTATTTTTTCATTCACCTAATTCATACTTTTGCAATTTTTCCATCAAGATTTTACGCTCTTTTGGTCCTAGATCAGAAATAATCTTATTGATCTTCGTCATTTTGTGGCTCTGCATGATACACAGTAAACAATACATATTAGCTAAACTTACATATAGTTCAAAAATAATTTTTTTGTAAAAGCACTTGAACAAATAACTTACCTTTTTTGTTTTTCTTGATGTGTTATCAGTATTTTTGTTACTTGATCTCCTCTCACTCATTTATTTATCAATCTCAAACCTGTACCATATTATTCAATAATATATTTATAAATAAATTTTCAACTTTTCAAGTAAAAAAAAATCTCAAAAAACTGGTGCACCATTCATGGTTTACACACCGACGTTGGTGCGTGTCTCTCTTCCAAACGCACCACCATAACAATATAATAGACCATATGGTGCTCTATGTCAACAAGGAGCACAAGTGTGTTACATGTCAATGACTGCACTGGTTAACCATGATAAAATAATAAAAAAATGTTCAGTGTTAATTTTTTAGCAGAAATCGGTGCCATATTTTACATATGGCGCACCGATAAAAAACATTTATTTTTTTATCACATTATATTGTGCGGTGCGCTTGTAACATAAAGAGCCCTGGTGTGCTACGTACTCCAGGCACACCGATAAAAAAATCTATCTTTTTTAAATTCATGCCAGGGCCCACATGGATTGGGATCCGACTATGCTAATCGTCCCGTCGGTTGGATGTCTTAGGTCTATATTTAGCAATACAAACCTTATAAATCTAAAATGAAAAGTGCTAATTCTAAAATCATAGAAAGAGGAAGAAGAAAGGGGAGAATAAAAAAGAATGTAAGGTTTGTATCTTTTGAAAGTTTTTTTTTTTTCGAAACAGAACGTTTGCGGTGCGCCATAATGAAATAGTGCACCGATTGCATATTTTACAAATGGAGCACTGAAAAAATATTTTTTTTTCTAATATTTTATTACAATACTTGCATGCTACATTGGGAAAACAGAGCACACCAGTGTGGTATTCCGCATAGGGCACGCCGACAATTTTTTTTTTCTTTTTATGCAAGGGCCGACATGGATTGGGATCATACTATGCAAGTCCTCCCTTTGGTTGGATGTCTTAGGGTTATATTTAGCAATATAAACCCTTTAAATATAAATTGAAAAATCATAATTCTGAAATCACAGAAAGTGGGAGAAGAAAGGGCAGAAACAAAAAGAATGTAGGGTTTGCTTCTAAAATGGTTTTTTTCAAAACAACACGTGTGCGGTGTGCCATAATGCAAGAACGCATCGGTGCCATATGTTACATATGGTGCACTGATAAAAAAATGTTTTATTTTTTTTATTTTTTATCACTTACTTTGGCGGTGCGCTGCTATAACGAAGTGCACTGGTGCGCTATGTTACGCAGGACACACCGACAAAAAAAAGTCTGTATTTTTTTAAGGTTGACACAAGGGCCGACATGGATTGCAATATGACAATGCAGGTCCTCCTGTTGGTTGGATGTATTAGGCTTATATTTAGCAATACAAATCCTATAAATATAAATTGAAAAGCCCTAATTCTGAAATCACAGAAAGTGGGAGAAGAAAGGGTAGAAACAAAAAGAATGTAGGGTTTGTTTCTAAAATCGTTTTTTTTTTGCAAAACCGCACATTTGCGGTGCACCATAATGAAATAGTGCACCAGTGCCATATGTTATGTATGGCGTACTGATAAAAAAAAAATTTCACTCTACTTTTGCGGTGTGCTGCTATAACGGAGCGCACCAGTGCACTTTGTTATGCAGGGCACACCGACGAAAAAAAATCTATATTTTTTTAAGATTGATGCAAGGGCCAGCATGGATTGGGATCTGAATATGCAAGTCATCCCATGGGTTGGATGTCTTATGACTATAAAAACCCTATAAATCTAAATTGAAAAGAAAGAGGGAGAATAAAGGGCAGAAACAAAAAGAATCTAGGGTTTTGTTTGTAAAAGTGGATTTCTTTTTTCTTTCTTTTTTCTGAAAAATGCAAAAAGGTAAAAAAAACTGCAGAAAAAAAAAGTTAAAAAAACAATAAGCTTTGATTTTTTTATTTTACTTCATAAGAAAAACTACAGAACCAACTCAAATTAAGTTTGAAATATGAACCTAAAGAGGTGGACACGCGGAAAGTCACACAAATTTGGGACAAAATTGGTTAAAACAGAATTAGTTTTTTGTAACCGTTTCTTGATCTTTTGTAAAAACCTATAAAAAAAGAGAGCCTGTAGTGTGTGAGGAAGATAGGAGGAATGAATGCAATGTAGTCTTAAGAGGAAATGCGTACTGAGGCTGAAATGCCTCAGATGTAATCTTGACTTGTATATAATAGAAATATGCGTTATTTCTGTGTATCTATGTGTTCGAGTATTTTTGTTACTGGGTTTGAGTCAAATTCCATATGGTGGTATGATTGATCGCCCATCGACCACTATGAAGATCGATGGCAATCCAATGTTAATACAATATTCACAGGTTGGCTGTATTTAATTTAGAACCTAAATGCATCGATGAATTGTTATGTGTGTGACAATGAATTATGCAGGTGTGAATGAGAATGCCGAATGCTGAGAATCGGTCAGGTAGTGATTCGGATTGCAGACCAAAGTCAACCTGGGGTCGATATGGAGCTTTGAATGAATGGCGTTGAAGTAAACCATAGTGGAATGTGAATCAGTTGAGACCGAGAATAAAGAAGACCATGAGGGCGGAATTGAACCGAGAGTATGTGCATCTGTGTGGGCATATGATGAAGCCGTGAAATCAATAGTAAATGATGCAATGAGAAGCAAGTATGTAGAGAATTTAAATCCCTGTTCGAGATGCAGAAGTGAATGTGCAGAGGTCTTCTAAATTTTGTTGAAACCGTGAGCAATTCTCGGTTGAAACCGTGATTTATATTTTGGGTTTAATGGTAATTCGAATGTTAATTCGAATAATTACAAGAAGGCTTAAACCTTGTTAAAGGCCGAGAACGATATTAAAGGAAACAAAACCATATATGAGATTTGGTTGGGGATTTAATTTAATGAACATTTTATATGCGTTGTTTGGCTTTAATCCATGTTGATTCGATATTGTGGTTGGGTTTTTATAGTATGGTTTTAACCATCAAAAAGAATGAAGCTTCCGCATTATTAAGTTTGCCCAATATGGGATTTTCATTTAATTGAAAACAGTGAAATGCATTTTTACATGCTTGTAATAATATTTTGATTGAAGCTGAACAGGAAAGGGAAGGAGCGCAGCGGAAGCGTGATGGGCCTAACCCAGGGGCCCCAAGATCGAATTCTGGGTTTATGTATCTACATTTTGTCGCAGTTTTGAGGTTGCAGGTTGATTTATGTTTAACTAAAAGGTGAACATGCCCTGTGGCAGATTCGCTTTTCATCAAGTGGTATCAGAGTGGGAAAAGATTTCCTGCGGAGAAGGATTTTGCGTACAGAGGAAGAAGAAGAGGTACAGTTTTGTAAAGTTTTGTTAAACTTGTGATTTTTGTGTTTTGTGAAGGTAGCAGCAGAGGAAGGTGAGAAGATGCAGCAACCTAGAGCAGGAGTGCTCAAATGGTTCGAGAGGAGAGAATAAGAGAGATGCCAAAAGACTAAGCTCAGGAGAGAAGCTTGGTGAGGTATCTGGTAGCAATGAGGACTGCTATTGCATAGGTTTTGTTGCAGCTCATGATGGACAATTCCATAGAGGATATGGGTAGAATTTTTCAAGATGTTGCTACGGGAAGATCACAACAAGCAGTTCCACAATGATGTGGATAGAATTGATGATAGCTATAGAAGCCATATGACCAGGAGGTCGTAAATTTTTGTGCCTCGTGAGTCTGATGCAAGGGCATCCAAACCAACTCAAATTTAGTTCGAAATCTGAACCTGAAGAGGTGGACATGCAGACAGTCACACAAATTTGGGACAAAATTGGTTAAAATAGAATTATTTTTCTGTAACCGTTTCTTGATCTTTTGTAAAAACCTATAAAAAAGAGAGCCTATAGTGTGTGAGGAAGATAGGAGGAATGAATGCAATGTAGTCTTAAGAGGAAATGCGTACTGAGGCTGAAATGCCTCAGATGTAATCTTGACTTGTATATAGTAGAAATATGCGTGATATCTGTGTATCTATGTGTTCGAGTATTTTTGTTTCTGGGTTTGAGTCAAATTCCATATGGTGGTATGATTGATCGCCCATCGACCATTATGAGGATCGATGGCGATCCAATGTTAATACAATATTCACGGGTTGGTTGTATTTAATTTAGAACCTAAATGCATCGATAAATTGTTATGTGTGTGACAATGAATTATGCAGGTGTGAATGATAATGTCGAATGCTGAGAATCAGTCAGGCAGTGATTCGGATTGCAAACCAGAGTCAACCTAGGGTCAATATGGAGCTTTGAATGAACGACGTTGAAGTAAACCATAGTGTAATGTGAATCAGTTGAGATCGAGAATAAAGAAGACCATGAGGGCGGAATTGAACCGACAGTATGTGCATCTGTGTGGGTGTATGATGAAGCCGTCAAATCAGTAGTAAATGACACAGTGAGAAGCAAGTATGCAGAGAATTTAAATCCCTGTTCGAGATGTAGAAGTGAATGTGCAGAGGTCTTCTAAATTTTTTGAAACCATGAGCAATTCTCGGTTGAAACCGTGATTTATATTTTGGGTTTAATGGTAATTCGAATGTTAATTCGAATAATTACAAGAAGGCTTAAACCTTGTTAAAGGCCGAGAACAATATTAAAGGAAACAAAACTGTATATGATATTTGGTTGGGGATTTAATTTAATGAACATTTTATATGCGTTGTTTGGCTTTAATCCATGTTGATTCCATATTGTGGTTGGGTTTTTATAGTATGGTTTTAACCATCAAAAGGAGTGAAGCTTCCGCATTATTAAGTTTTCCCAATATGGGATTTTCATTTAATTGAAAATGGTGAAATGCACTTTACATGCTTGTAATAATATTTGGATTGAAGCTGAACAGGAAAGGGAAGTAGTGCAGCGGAAGCGTGATGGGCCTAACCGAGGGGCCCCAAGATCGAATTCCAGGTTTATGTATCTGCATTTTGTCGCAGTTTTGAGGTTGCAGGTTGATTTATGTTTAACTGAAAGGTGAACATGCCCTGTGGCAGATTCGCTTTTCATCAAGTGGTATCAGAGCGGGAAAATATTTCCTGTGGAGAAGGAGTTTGCATACAGAGGAAGAAGAAGAGGTACAATTTTGTGAAGTTTTGTTAAAATTGTGATTTTTGTGTTTTGTGAAGGTCGCAGCAGAGGAAGGTGAGAAGATGCAGCAACCTAGAGCAGCAGTGCTCAATTGGTTCGAGAGGAGAGAACCAAAGAGATGCCAAAAGACTAAGCTCAGGAGAGAAGCTTGGTGAGGTATCTGGTAGCAGTGAGGACTGCTATTGCAGAGGTTTTGTGTAGCTCATGATGGACAATTCCATAGAGGATGTGGGTAGAATTGTTCAAGATGTTGCTACGGGAAGATCACAACCAGCAGTTCCACAATGATGTGGATAGAATTTCTGATAGCTGTAGAAGCCATATGACCAGGAGGTCATAAATTTTTGTGCCTCGTGAGTCTGATGCAGGGGCATCCGAACCAACTCAAACTAAGTTCGAAATCTGAACCTAAAGAGGTGGACACGCGGACAGTCACACAAATTTGGGACAAAATTGGTTAAAAGAGAATTAGTTTTATGTAACCATTTCTTGATCTTTTGTAAAAATCTATAAAAAAGAGAGCCTATAGTGTGTGAGGAAGATAGGAGGAATGAATGCCATGTAGTCTTAAGAGGAAATGTGTCTGAGGCTGAAATGCCTCAGATGTAATCTTGACTTGTATATGATAGAAATATGCATGATTTCTGTGTATCTATGTGTTCGAGTATTTTTGTTTCTGGGTTTGAGTCAAATTCCATATGGTGGTATGATTGATCACCCATCTACCACTATGAGGACCGATGGTGATTCAATGTTAATACAATATTCGCGGGTTGGCTGTATTTAATTTAGAACCTAAATGCATCGATGAATTTTTATGTGTGTGACAATGAATTCAATGTTAATTCTCAGCATTCTGATCGATGGCCGAATGCTAAGAATCGGTCAGGAAGTGATTCGGATTGCAGACCAGAGTCAACTTGGGGTCGATATGGAGCTTTGAATGAATGGCGTTGAAGTAAACCCTAGTGGAATGTGAATCAGTTGAGACCGAGAATAAAGAAGACCATGAGGGTGGAATTGAACTGACAATATGTGCATCTGTGTGGGCGTATGATGAAGCCGTGAAATCAATAGTAAATGATGCAGTGAGAAGCAAGTATGCAGAGAATGTAAATCCCTGTTCGAGATGCAGAAGTGAATGTGCAAAGGTCTTCTAAATTTTGTTGAAACCGTTAGAAATTCTCGGTTGAAACCGTGATTTATATTTTGGGTTTAATCGTAATTCGAATGTTAATTTGAATAGTTACAAGAAGGCTTAAACCTTGTTAAAGGCCGAGAACAATATTAAATGAAGCAAAACCGTATATGAGATTTGGTTGGGGATTTAATTTAATGAACATTTTATATGCGTTGTTTGGCTTTAATCCATGTTTATTCGATATTGTGGTTGGTTTTTTATATTATGGTTTTAACCATCAAAAGGAATGAAGCTTCCACATTATTAAGTTTTCCCAATATGGGATTTTCATTTAATTGAAAATGGTGTAATGCATTTTTACATGCCTGTAATAATATTTGGATTGAAGATGAATAGGAAAGGGAAGTAGCGCAGCGGAAGTTTGATGGGCCTAACCCATGGGCCCCAAGATCAAATTCCGGGTTTATGTATCTGCATTTGGTCGCAGTTTTGAGGTTGCAGGTTGATTTATGTTTAACTTAAAGGTGAACATGCCCTGTGGCAGATTCGCTTTTCATCATCTATGCACTTAGCTGAAGTGCTCCAAGAGAATAAGATAATGTTTAGAGTCCAAATATTATTAAGAGCTAATAATATTCGACATATCTATATTTAGACTGGTAGTCTAAAAATAGAATCCACGCAATATGTCTAAAAATATAAGTCCATCTATTTTTTTCCAACTTGACCAACCATCCACAAATAGCATCCTGCAACTCATAGAATATGATCGGCATGTGCAAAAATAGACATAGTCTAAAAATAGACTTTGCGCCAAAAATTGCCTGCGGGCCCACTTAGTGAAGGCAACTCTTTTCACTAAGCTCATCATCTTGCTGAATCTCAACACTCCCTCTCAACAACATAGGGATTATCTGCCACCCTGATCCTGTCTCTATGGTATTCAAATTTTCTCCTAGTGAGCACCTTCATCAGAATATCTGCATCCTGATCCTCCGTAGGAATGTAAGAAAGCAACATGATCTTCTGCTACACACAATCTCTGATATGATGGTACCAGATGTCAATATGTTTATATCTATCATGAAATACTGGATTAACCGAGATTTTAATGCAACTCTGATTATCACAATATATCACAGTAGGATCTAAATGAGAACCGAACAAACCGACCAGGATCTTCCTCATCCATATAGCCTCGCATGCAGCCAAACTTGTTGCCATGTACTCGGCCTCTGCTGAACTGAGTGCCATGGATCTTTGTTTCCTTTTGTACCAAGAAACTGTTGTAGATCCGATACTGAAAATTTCTCCAGATGTGCTCTTTCAATCCGTTGGGCTTCCTGCCCAATCTGCATCCGTGAATCCATTCAGCTTCACCTCATTCGATTGTCTATACCACAAGCCATACCCAGATGTGCCCCTGAGATACCTCAGGACATGGTTTCCTGCCTTCCAAAAGAGCTTGGTAGGCTTAACCATCGCTTGTGAAAGCTGGTTCACAGCATAGCATATGTCCGGTTGTGTATTGAATAAATACATGAGCGAACCGACCAACTATCGATAAACAGTGGCATCCACTACCTCTACCGATGTAGCATCCTCTTTCCTCCAACCACCAGGAAGAGGAGTGTCGATAGGCTTGCAGCCTTGCATGTGCAAAATTCTCCAGTATCGCCCGGGCGTACTTGCCTTGAGACACAAACAGTTCACCTTTCCACTACCAAATTTCCAATCCCAGGAAATAATGAAGGAAGCCCAAGTCCTTCATCTCGAGCTCCTTTGCAAGATCTGCCTTGCATGAGTGTATCAACAGTTCGTCACCTGTTAGTATTAAATCATCTACATAAGGTACAATGATCAAAAGCTTACCCTCCACCACAATTTGGTATAGGTTTGGATCTGCCTCACTCTTGGTGAAACCAAGTTTGGTGAAATAACTATCTATCTGTGTGTACCAAGCATGAGGTTCTTGTTTCAGCCCATACAATGCTCTTTTGAGCCTTCACACATGTGACTCACTGTTGAATATTTCAAATCCTTCAGGCTGCTCAATGTACACCTCCTCCTCAATTATTTCGTTAAGGAACGTAGTCTTCACATCCATCTGATGAATGTGCCAACCCATCTACGCTGAGAGAGAAAGGATGGTCTGTATGGAAGAATAACTTGCAACAGGTGAAAAGGTTTCTTCATAGTCGATCCCTTCAATCTGTGAGAAGCCCCAGGCAACAAATCTTGCCTTATACTTCTCAACGCTTCCATCAGCAGCTTGCTTCACTTTGTAGATCCATCTTGAACCTACCAATGATTTCCCTTCTGGCCTTGGGACAATCTCCCATGCACTGTTTCTAACAATCGAATCATACTCTTCCACCATGGCATCTACCCATGCAGGATCCTCCATAGCTTCCTCAAAAGAGGATGGCTCTGTCATGATACACTTGCTCATCAGAGCCATGTATCTAGTAAATCAGTCAAGTGACTATCTCTGTCTGCACTGTGATGTAGGAACTCCTACATTCTGCACTGCATCAAGATTTAGTCACTCAGCTTTTGTAGTGCGCTTCCACCCTCTAATGTTTGGCGCTGCATGAGTGGTTTCTTCCGCTCCATGAACCTCCTCTTGTGGCTGATCCACATCCAGAGGCTCATCTTTAGGAACAAGTAGCTCCTCCTCTGCATGCAAGTGTAGCTCCCTCTCAGGCGACAATTTCATGCCTTTCTCCTCATGAAATTTGATATTCCATCGCACGACAGTCATCCGACTGTATGGAAAATAGACACGATAATTGTGGGGTTTTTCTGTGTACCCCACAAATATCCAAACCTCTGTGGTCGGCTCCAACTTCTTCCTGGCATCCTTTGTCACATGAATGTAAACAAGTGAGCCAAAAATCTTCAAATGAGAAATATCGGGCTTCTTACTAGAAAATGCCTCTTCGAGTGTACTCATGCCAAGTACTCTATGAGGACAACAGTTTTGAACATAAATCACATTGTTGCATGCCTCAGCCCACAAGTGTATGGGAAGGCCCTGATCATGCAACATCGCCCATCCAACACCCACGATCATTTTGTTCTTTCTCTTCACGACCCCATTATACTGTGGTTTATGAGGCACTATGATTTCTCTTCAAATTCCTTCTTTGCTACAGAAGTATTTGAATTCGCCAGAGATGTATTCACCACCATTATCGCTCCTTAGAGATTTCACCTGCTTCCCTGACTCATTCTCAACCAGCGTCTTGAACTCATAGAACTTTGAGTATGTCTCGCTCTTCTTCTGCATGAAGAAGATCCAGCACTTACGAGAAAATTCATCAACAAATATCACATAATACATGTGCTTTGTTGTTGAAGCAACCGAGAAAGGTCCACACATGTCTGTGTGAATTCTCTCAAGGATCGTCGAAGCACAAATATCCTTCTCATGAAAATTTGTCTTCACAAATGTTCCCAAAGTACATCCCTTGCACTGATCTGACTGCGCAAGTGTACCTTTGGGAAGCCCAGTAGAAATCTGCTACAAAATTTTCAAAGCGCCATGGTGAAGATGGCCCAATATCCTGTGCCACAATTCTCCCTCATCCTGGCTCACCACTCCTTCTGCTTCGCCTACCATTTCTGCGCAACCATATACCTGCAATTGATAAAGATTCTTAACTCGAATCCCTATCCTCCTGGTTTGACCCGTTGTTTTATGGCGCAGGAAGACTTTTCCCTCACTAAAAACAACATTATAACCCTTGTCTTCCAACATCGCCACGGAGATCAGATTCTTCTTCAATCCTAGAACATGCATGAAATCCTTCAAGATGAAAGGTTTACTGGACTCCCTCTCAAAGGAAATTGTCCCGATACCAGTCGCACTGTATCTACCATCATTGCCCATATTGATGTTCACTCCAAGATCCTTTTCTTGTAGATCACTAAACAAATCTTTGTCTCTAGTCATATCGAAATATGCACCACTATCAAGAAACCACACCAATCCCATCACACTTGAAACCAAGCATGTGATCAAAGAAAAATATAGCTCAAACTACGAGGCTAAGGCCTCTCTAGCTGCAGATCCAGTAGCCTACTTATTCTTCTTATTTTGTGGACAATTAGTGGTGAAATGCCTGCACTGGCGACAGTGAAAACACTTCACCTTGGATAAATCCTGCTTCTTGCCTTTCACACCGAATTGAGAAGGATTTTTCTTTTCCTTCCCTTTCCTTGATTTGGCAGCCAAAGCGCAATTTTCTTCATCTTCATTCTTCGATGAAGATCCATCCTTGGTACCCCGCCTTATCTCCTCCTGCATAAGATCTGACCAAAATTGCTCCCATCCTAGCAGTTTCTCCCTTCCATTGACAGATTCTTCGTAGCTATGCCAACTCTTCGGAAGCCGAAGGAGAGCCAAGCTCACAAAGCGTTCTTCATCAACAGTAACCCCCACACTTGCCAGCTCATCCTTGCAGTGGACAAAATTCGTGAGGAATTTTGGTATATTGTCGCCTTTCTCCATTTTTATTTTTCTGAGCTTGTATTTAAGCGCCAACTTCCTCTGGTCACTTCTGCTTTGGAACAAATCTGTCAAAGGCTTCCACATTATGAATGGAGTGGCTTTCCCATGAAGGCTAGACACAATGTGGTCCTTCACACCTTCCAACAGAATCCTTCGACACTTTGCTACCTTCTTTTGCCATGCGTCAAGTGCGGCTACATCGGTAGAAGCAGGCTTCAGAATATCAGCATCTATGAACTCCTTTAACCCATTATCATCCAACACCACCTCCATCCTATCCTTCCATGAAATATAATTCAAGCTGCCATTAAGGGCATACTCCAATCGCAATTTGTTGAAAGACATTTCAATGAATGCTCAAATTCGACACCAAGAAAACACTGCAGCAAATTCGAATTCCACTAGCACAAAACTCAACCGCTTCAATAATTGCAATCTCTTATGATCAATAATGCTTTGATAAAATGTAGAAATTATATAACTTATGTGTTATATGTCCAAGATTCTCCTGATCTCACACTATTTTAACTTCATGCAAAATACAGAATTTATTCCACCATTGATCATTTGCAGAAATTAAATCAAGATTGCAATGCACAAATGAAACAATAAAAATTCACACACATTAACACAGTTGTTTAATGGGAAAGCCTGAAGTTGAAAACCCCAAATATCTGTATATAATATATTTCATAGAGATCATGTAACAATCCTCATACAAATCTGATCATATCAAGCTCTCAATACAATACAATCGCTACAAACTAATCAGGCCCGATCTTGCAAATCCATTGCACCGATCTTTGCCACCTGCTAGCCTACCTCTACTGCGCAATCTCTGCTGAAGAATGGCTCTGGATTAGTTCAAATTATTCCATCCTTTCTCACGCAATCCTCATTGGAATCTCCACTGAGTGTTGGATGCAATCAATGCATCACTATAGTCACACTTGCTCTTTCACCTATCTCTCCACTAGTCTCCACTGTTAACTGATGTATTATTCAGTTGATTAATGAGTTATTATTTAGTGAATTAATTAAATAATTAATTCACACCACTCTCACTAGTGTATCAATCAGTTAGACTAGATACAACTAGCTCAACTGAGTCTAACTGAGTTAAACTAAATACAACTCCACCAACTACTTCTCCAACTCAACCAAACTCTGTCACATGAGTTCTAACTGAATTCCTCCACGCAATAGCTCCAGTAAACCCTCAAGAATAGCGCAATTCCTTCTGTCAGCTGTTGTGCCACATCTGTGAACTTAACTGAAGTGATCCAAGAGAATAAGATAATGTTTAGAGTCCAAATATTATTAAGAGCTAATAATATTCGACATATCTATATTTAGACTGGCAGTCTAAAAATAGAATCCACCCAATATGTCTAAAAATAGAAGTCCATCTATTTTTTTCCAACTTGACCAACCATCCACAAATAGCATCCTGCAACTCATAGAATATGATCGACATGTCTAAAAATAGACTTTGTGCCAAAAATAGCCTGCGGGCCCACTTAGTGAAGGCGACTCTTTTCACTAAGCTCATCATCTTGTTGAATCTCAACACACTACGACATTGCTCACCGTGGATGACCATTTGTCAGGGTTGAAATTGCATGACCATTTGAATCTTCTAAGAGTACGTATAATGTCAAAAGCATGATTTTATTATTTGTTATATTAATAAATTTTATCCCATGTGGTGATCATAAAACATAACTAATTTTGTATATTATTGCACGTGTTTATAACTTTGTAGTGTCATTATCCTTTGTTTGTGCGTGGGTGTGTGAAACATGAATTCCCTCAAGACCTAGGACATGCCATATCTAAATTATCTGCATTTGTACATTGGATCACGTCAAAGGAGATTCATGTGGCTAGCATTCCACGGTGGCATCAAGAGATAGTTGAGATTGTTTGTATGTTTGAGAAGGAACTATCGACGAGTTTCATGGACTTACAGGTTCATCTTCTAATCCACCTGGTAGATGAGGTTCAATTAGTTGGGGTTGTTTCTTGTCATTGGATGTTCTTCTTAGAGAGGTACATGAATAAATTGAAAGGTTTTGTTCGACAAAGGGAAAAACCTGAGGGGTCTATGGTAGAGGGGTACATATCGTATGAGTATTTGTACTATGCCAGTGAGTACCTCAAGCAGATCGAAAACAGACTAGGTGCAGTGATTTGGGACGATCAAATGGATGAAGACAAAAGAGAAGGAGAGTTGCTCCAAACGAGTGGAAAAAAGCACTTGATAAAGAGTAAGCGACTTATAATTTTTCAAATTTACAAAAAGTAATTAATATTCATGTTGAACTTCGATATAATGTATATTTTGATCTCAATAAATTAATACTTTACAATTTTGAAGTGACACAACCGTGGGTCACATTGTACAAAAAAAACAGGATGAAATGGGATAGTGACAGGAAAGAATTCAAACGGTTGAATGGTAGAAGTGTGCCTTATCCCGATCATTTAAAATAAAATATGCCAAAAATATGCCCCAAAATTTGGGTTGCTAACCAAGTCAGAGAGAAATATGGTGCTACCGGTCGTTACCCGCGTGTTGAAGAGGATGCACTAAACATAGGGATTGGCTGCAGCAACTCGGTAATAATATTTTTAATTTATATGTAAATTTGAAACTTCTATTAAGATATCTACGTTTCATATTTTAACTACTGTTGGATTATTATTTATAAGACACATAACACTATAATTTTTTAAGATTTTTTATAATATGTGCATTTGTTCTCATCTATGTGGGCATATGGACATCATTTTCGCACAGAAAATGTTGATGCTAGAAAAATCACAGAAGACTGTGGAGTGGAAGTCGAGTTCGATCAATCTAGTTGATCTAGCCACCGTGATCAACAACTAGTATGGGGGATGTTAGGTTACATCGGAAAGATACAAGAGATCATTGAAGTGGATTTTTCTTCTTTCCAATGTGTTATTTTTAGGTGCAAGTGGTGGGACACCTTTGATCAAAATAATGTAAAGGAAGATCGCGATAGTCGGCTGATATGTATCAACTCTAGAAAGATGTGGGATGAAGCTAAGGAGCCCTATGCTTTCCCTAAACATTGCAACCAGGTGTTTTTTTACCCAGATGTGTTGGATAGGGATTGGTGGTTCGTATTGACACATGACCCTAGATCAAAACATATTTTTGAGAACAATAGTGTTATCATGCCATGCAAGATAGAAGATAATGAGGGTGATTATGAGAACCGAGAGTGATATAGTACATGTGTTTTTTCATCAATATTTATACTTTTAAAGATGAGCTTTTCGAAATATTAATATAATATGTATTTTGAAGTAATTGGTAATTTGCATTGTGTTAATGTTAAAATCAATAATTCACTTGATAATTTGGTATTATGTTGATCTCGAAAACAATGGCATATTGTATAAATAAATTCTTTTTTTTGTATCTAAGATCATAATAAAATAATTATAATTCTAAAGTACAGGAATTTATTTGCATTATTTTCTAAACTTTATTATGTTACAATAAATCATATTATTCTAGATTTATCATTTTACAATTATTTAAAATTTACAAATTTACAAATTTACAAATTTTAATAAATTCATTTCACATTAATACAATTAAAATTTTACAAATATTTTACACACAATTAGAATTACAATTACAATTAGAATTACAATTTTACAATTTCACGTACAATTACAATTACAATTACAATTTTAGAATTTCACATATATACCATTACAATTACAATTTTACAATTTTAAATACAATTAGAAATACAAAGATTACAAATTTACAATATCATGATCATTTGGTATTAAATTAATTAATAAGCATCAGGTTCATGATAACCATCGTACAAACATAATATTTGACAAAAAAAACACATTCAAAATCGCTAACTGCATCATCGTGATCATGATCATCTAACAAAACATAATTAACATTATATATTAACATCATCAGTACAACACAAACATCAAATATACATCTCATGCTATGACATACACATCTATCTGTAAGTTGCACATTAAATGAACATATCTAACATGACCTAACAACATACACATCATGATGATCACCAGCATGTAAATTAAGTACAACTGCAACATGAACATAAAATACATGGACCATATAATATATATATATATATATATATATATATATATAACTGAATAATGTTAAAACTATACAACTGTAATATAAATGTCATGGATCAGCTAGTGGTAGTACAACATCAATATCAGTACAAGTGGCCGATGGTCCAGCCTCATCTCCATGATGACTACTAGTAGATGCTAGTGGAGTCTCATAGAAATCTGGCGCAGCGCGAGGCTGTGAACGATCATGAGATGATGGTATGCTACGCCTCACAGACTTCCCATCATGTGTTGTGGCTCGATCGTAATGAGAAACAATCCTCTTTAGTCACGTAAAAGTTGTCGTCACTCCTACGACATACCGCATTAGGATGTACATGTCATGCGGCATGCCTCTCCACATCCGTGATAGCCTGTCATCAGCCTCTATGTCTCTGGAATCAGCGAGCCTGATGTCCGCCTCAAAAATCAATGCAATGAGTTGGTCTCCCAACTCCATCTTGTATCTAGCATCACTAAGACGTCGACCACGCACCGGTGCACCAGCAGGAGCAGGTATCTGATCTGGACTAGGCTCCTGATGATCCTCAGAAATATCTGGCATGCCATCATCCTCATCATGAGGATCCACACTTGGATCAGGGGATGGTGGCAGCATCTCCTCGCCGTCAAAAGAGCCAATGACTGCAAAATATATACAAGTACACAACAATAATTAGAGGATTTTATTACACAATTTAATAAAAACAAGTTAAAGAACATGTTAGAATAAATTTAAACAAAACGGTAATATTACCTTTATCAGCGGGTAGCTCATCAGCTGTGAAGAGGATGTTGGCACACCCTCGCCAATCCAACTCCGCATAAGTACAAGGGACCAAAATGAATGGATTCCCATGAACACTGGCTAGCAACTCCAGCGCATCATCTAATATCCTCACTGGAAAAAGAGTCTCCTCCCTATTGGGCATCATCTTCCCCCACATGTGCATACGTGCCTCAGTAATCGGCCTACGAGGCTGCTAATGAAAAGAAGGCCTTGTTTCTGGAAACCTCTCAAAAAATAAACAAAAAATCTCTGAAGAAAAAGGGAATTTGACCCTCCCTTGTGCATGATCACGACATCTATCTAATGTTGTACATAACTGCCACAAAAAAATGGCATACCACCTGACAAGTCATGGCTGTTGTAGTAAAGAATCAACATAATATAAAAGCTGGAAACTAATGCATTGCCTATCACTGGTGTTGTGCGAAATGGTCGAAATGATAAATGAGAGACACTGGACCTCCTCACGACCAAACACACCAATATGTAACTGCCCTCCAGCGACCTAAAACTCTGCAGGAGATACTAAATTTTCTCCAATGTATCTCTGGGAGTAAACTAACTTACTCCCTACCACACAACCAGCTGGAACCTCGGGGAATGAGGGAAAATCCACCCCTCTCCTCAATAGCCCTATAATAAAATATACAACCTCCTCAGTGGGCATGTACCACTAGTTGATACCAACCCAGAAAACCTGTTGCTGGGCATTCCACTTTCGAATAAGATGTCTCAAAAATAAAACTATGGGACTTTAGGGAAGTAGCCTCCTCATAGAACTTGAGGAGGTCTACCTGCCTAAGGAGCCCCTGCGTCGCTGCTGTAATAGGGCAAGGGTATGCATCTCTCTCCCTCTCCCTTGCCTCCCATAGGTGAACCATGTTATACTGTTCCACCTGTTGTTGTTTTTGTTGCCCCTCTTCTCTCCTTTCACGTCTCTGAATGATTGACATATTAAAAACATTTTTTTTAATTAAATGCCAC
Source organism: Pinus albicaulis (assembly GCA_034641835.2). Classification (NCBI taxonomy): domain Eukaryota; kingdom Viridiplantae; phylum Streptophyta; class Pinopsida; order Pinales; family Pinaceae; genus Pinus; species Pinus albicaulis. Next base: position 648,506,175 of record CM076577.1, on the reverse strand, counting down.
ATGTATTTACAAATAGAAGTATATATTTATTTATTTTTAAATAAATAAAAAAAGACTCGATGTGCCGAAAACACAGTCACGCACTAATCCTGGTGCGTCACACCACAAAGCGCACTAGATACGGTGCACCTCATGATATATATCACACAGGAAGGGGTGCTCCAAAAAAATGTTTTTAGCGCACTGTTCAAGAGGCAGTGTCAGGAGGCCAGTGCACTGACTTCACTATCTGCCCAGGGTTTATAACTAATTTAGCACACCGCCCTCCTACTACCGTACATAGTCGTCAGTGTGGTATTTTAAGATGCTGCACCGTTGACCTAGGCCAAATATGGTAAGCCGTGTGCTAACAAAAATAGCCGGCCCAGGGCAGTTATCTCAGTCAATGCACTGCTCCACCACAATTGAACTAGGTCAACGGTGCGGCCACGTAGCCGACCACACCGCTCTTTTTAAAGAAATTTAAATAACACGGTGTGCCTGTGGTATATGCCCCAGAATCGATGTAGATGACCTTAGCACCAGTTTACCAGCCTGAACCATTGACAATGTCGAATTTCGGTTCCAGTGCATTGAAAACATTACATGCCCTGGGGTTGGTCAGTCCATCAACGCACCGAGTTGCCGCGAAACACCATTGTCAACGGTGCAGCCTGGTAGCTGACTGCACCGCAATTTTTAAATTTTTTTAAAATAACATGGTGCGCCACGCGGTACCGCACCAAAACTGGTGTGGATACCGTCAACACCGGTTGCGGTGCTGCCTATAAATTTGCAGGCAGCACCGCAAACAGGTGCGAGTGGCATGGCTCGAGCGCACTGCAGGACAATTTTTTTTTTTCTTAATGGTTAATGTTAAGGTTTTTTCAAATTTTAATCAGCTAAAAGGTTTAATTATGGAAAAAAAAATAAAAATACCTGTACATTTACTCATCGAGGAGGCGTATTAGCTATACAATTTGCAAAAGAAAATTTGTCCACTGTTTTATAGAATTCAAGCTGGAGATTGGTGGCAATGCACAGCAGCAGTGCGTGCAATAAGTGAAATGGGAGCATGGATGTCAGTGCGGCTCAAACGAGGATAACTTGCACTGGTGCTTGAGAGCTTTGTAGCACTAAAAAAAGTGAAAAATGTGGTTTTTTTAGCCGTAATTGTTTTTTTATTTAACCTTGTTCCAGTGCACGGGGTTTTTATTGGCATACCGGTGCGTTTTTACTATGCCGCCCTAGGCGATTTCTATTTTTTCGCATATTTAGGAGGCACCAGGGTGGCCTTGCGGTAACGCATCAGTGCTCTATAGTAATAAGATGCACCGGGCATGCTGTGTGGTGAACCAATGATTTGTGCGGTTTTTTGGCAATAATTTTGTTTTTTTTAACCCTTTTTCGGTGCGCTGCATTAATGGGGCCCTGGTGCGTTTCGGTCATTCCACACCAGTCCGTTTCTGTTCCGCGTGCTTTTTATGAGACACCGGGGTGCCTTAGCGGTAATGGACCAATGCTCTACAGTAATAAGACGCACTAAGAATGTTGTCCGGTGAACCAATGATTTCTGCGGTTTTTTTACGGTAATTTTGTTTTATTTTAACCCTTTTCTGGTGCGCAGTATTACTGGAGCCCTGGTGCATTTCAGTAATTCTGCACCGGGCAGTTTCTATTCCGCATGCTTTTTATGAGACATCGGGGCAGCTTAGAAGTAACGCACCAGTGCTCTACAGTAATAAGATGCACCGGGAATGCTATCTGGTGAACCAATGATTTCTGTGGTTTTTTTGCTGTAATTTTTTTTTTAACCCTTTTTCGGTGCATGGTATTACTGGAGCCCCAGTGCATTTCAGTAATTCCGCACTGGGAGGTTTCTGTTCCGCGCGCTTTTTACAAGACACTGGGGCGGCATAGAAATAACGCACCGGTGCTCTAAAGTAATAAGACGCACCGGGAACACTGTCCGGTGAACCAATGATTTGTGCGGTTTTTTGGGTGTAATTTTATTTTTTTAACCCTTTTCCAGTGCGTGGAATTTATGGGGCCCCAGTGCGTTTCACTCATTCTGCCCCGGGCAGTTTCTGTTCCGCGCGCTTTTTATGAGACACCGGTGCTGACTAGTTGAAACACACCGGTGTTGTTCCTTAATAAAAGGCACTGGGTAGGTGTGGACGGAGTGCACGGTTTCCGATGTGCCAATGTTTTATGTGATTTTTTTGCCCTTATTTTTGTTATTTAACCATCATAGGTGTGCTCATTTTATGGACACCCCAGTGCATTTTCTTGATTCCACACCAGTGCGAAAGTTATGTAAAGTATTAGTACTCTACATAATTACAATGCATCAGGCGTGTGTGTACGGAGCGCACGGTGTCCGGTGTGCCAAATTTTTAACCGCACCAATGCTATGTCGTCTTGAACGCATTGGTGCATTTTTCGGTGATAAGAGCACCGGACGAAATACATCCGCAAAAAGCTCCACTCGCCAACCTCCTCTAGGAACCTCTACTAGAAACGGATGGCTGGGGTATTTTTATAAGGGGTTCCTCAAAAACATCCGCTAGAGGGTCTTTTCCTTGTAGTGTGTGTTCCAAATAGTGCCAAGATATTCTGATATATTCCATATTCTAAGGATGTGGAGGGTGTCAGGGTATGTCAATATGTGTCAAGAAGTGTCAAGGCAACAAAAGGAAGAACCAAGCTAAAATGTAAGTAAATGAACACATAAGAGGGTTAATAAGTCAGGACTTTGTCTTTTTCAAAAGGGGCATGCTAGTCACACTAATAATAGGTCCCAATACATGCCAAGCAACATTGTATTCCAAGAGCTAATGTATGTCAATGCATTCAACCAAGGTGTTCCAAGGCATGCTAGGGACTACATGCATGCCAACACATGCTAGGAGAGTTCCATGTTGTGCTAGCGCATGCCACCATGTGCTTGGGCTTCAGTTTCATGACAAGATTTTCTAGGTACAAAGATGTTCCAAGACATGCGAGGTGCTAAGAAATGTTAGTGTGTGACAAAGCATTAAATTAAGGTGTGCCCCGAATTGTTGAGGAGTGTTAGGTCTTTCTCATTAATATAATTGTCAGAGCTTGATTATGTATTAAATAATATATTTCCTACACACACTAAGGGAATTTGATAGATAATAAACTTAATAGATACGAATGATGTGTTGACTCATAGTAAAACTCTATTCGACTAGTGATTAATTGAGGGAAATGATGCACACTAATTACTTCTTAAAAAATTGACTGATTCTAACCACTATGGCCTTGGAAATATCATAAAAAATACTCCGCAATAATGGTCTTAACTCGTTATCTTTTGAAAAACAATATATTAACAGGCATATAGTGTCATCAAAAACTCATTGTAATGATAAATGGTGACGAACATTTTTTTACCGTCACCAAAAGTAACAAAAAGAGCATTGGTGAGGGTCGTTAAAAGTTCGTCACTAGAAGTGTCGCCAAAGAGAGAATTAGTGATGGGCCTTTAACGAACCTCACCAAAAGTGTCATTAAAAATTGATTTGGTGACAAACCTTAAAGGACCATCACTATATACACTTACAAAAGGATGCTTTTTTAGGGACCGTCACCATATGTGACATTGGGTGACGGACCTTAAAGGTCCGTTTACAAGCATGACCCTCACCAATGTCCTTTTTTCTTGTCATGGGCATGTTGAAGAGTGCTAAGGTGTGATAGAGAGTGCTAATGCATGTTGAAGAGTGTTTAGGAGTACTAGAACAAAAAATTAAGGGATCACTAGGTAAAAGTTCATGGAAGTTAATGAATATGAGGAATGTGTGCCAAGGACTAGTGTTAATGAGTGCTAGTTGTCATGCCAAGGAGGGAGTGACAAGGTATACTAAGGATTGGTAAGGAATTATAGGGAATATCAAGGCATGTCAAGAAGTCTCAAAGTGTGCTTGGGAGTTCTATGATGTGCTAATTATATGTGCCAAATAGTGCCAATATATTCCAATACATGATAGGTGCTAAGGATGTGTAAGGTGCCAGGGTATGTCAATATGTGTCAAGAAGTTTCAAGGAAAAAAAAGGAAGAACCAATAAGAGGGTTAATAAGTCGGTATTTTATCTTTTTCAAAAGGGGCATGCTAGCCACACTAATAATAGGTCCTAATACATGCCAAGTGGCATTGTGTGCCAAGTGCTAATATATGTCAATGCATTCAACCAAGGTGTTCCAGGGCATGCTAGGGATTATATGCATGTGAACACATGCTAGGATATTTCTATGTTGTGCTAGCGCATGCCACCATGTGCTTGGGCGTTAGTGTCATGACAAGATTTTCTAGGTACAAAGATGTTCCAAGACATGTGCAAGGTATGCAAGGTGCTAATAAATGTTTAGTGTTGAGAGTGCAAGATTCTGTGATCCATAACATTTTAATTATAAATCTTTCGGGAAATCACATAAGAAATTTAGGAACCGACACATTTCGAACTACCAACTGTAGTTCATCATCAGGATAATGAAGATTGGTTGATCTGACATACATTTATACCATGAAGAGAGAAGCAATGGTCAAAACCCAAGAAAAATTAAAAAGTTAAAAAACGGTCAAAAATAAGATTAAAAATATATAAAAATATAAAATAAACCAAAAATAAAATTATCCCAACCTTAAAATTACAAAAGTTAAAAATGGTCAACAATAAAAATAAAAATATAAATATAAAAATAACCAAAAACATAACTACCCCATCCTTAAAAACACAAGTCAAAACTAAAAATAATATAAAATCAAAACTAAAAACTAAAATAACACCCCTCTCAAAAAACAAGATAAACAAATTTTTAAACATGAATCAAGTTAAAAGTCAGAAAATCAAAGTCAAAGTAAAAAATAAATAAAATAATAAAATAAAAATAAAAATCAAAGATTTAATAAATAAATAAATTAATAAATAAATAACTTTATATATATATATAAACTATAATTAAAATAAAAATAAAAACAAAGGATTTAATCAATAAATAAATTAATAAAATAAAATAAATACATAAATAAATAAATAAAATTAAAAATTAGAATTAAAATACAAATAAAAATAAAAAAAAATAAAAAAAATATTTTTATTTTATTTTTAAATTATAACTGAATCAAAAAATATACATAAATAAAATAATAAAAATAAAATAAAAGTAAAGGATTTAATCAATAAATAAATTGATCAATTAATAAATAAATACAATAATAAAGAAATAAAATTAAAAACTAGAATACAAATAAAAATAAAAACAAAGATTTAATAAATAAATAAATAAAAATATTAAAAAATAAATAAAATTAAAACTAGACTTAAAATACAAATAAAAATAAAAGAAAAAGAAAAAGAAAAAGAAATTATTTTAATTTTATTTTAATAAATAAATATCAATAAATAAAATACTAAAATAAAATAAAATAAATAAAATAACAGAATAATAATAATATGATCGAATCATAAAAAATACCAAAGAATAAAAGAAAGGAAGGACCCTTACAGGGAGTGAAGAGATGGAATCCAACAACTGCTAACTTTCCATCCATCATCCCTGTTCAACGTACAGGGCCTCTTCTCAATCTCAATCGCCTCCCTAAATTTCCGGTGATGGAAATGGTCAACCCTAGCAAGGACTCTAGCGTCTTCCATACAGATATGATGCTTCTTCTTCTCCACATTCTCAGCTAGTGCTGAGGACTTGGTTCTACCATGCCTAATATCTGCAGAATGCTCCTGGATCCTTTTATTAATCAATCGACCAGTTTCACCAATGTAGGAAGACCCACAAGAGCACGGGAACAAATAAACATCTTTCACGCTTTTTGGGTCCAACTAGTCCTTAACCGATTTAAGGGAGCCCCGAATGGTGTTTAAAGGTTTAAAAGAAGACGAGATCTTATGCTTCCTTAAAATCCAAGCGATCTTGTCAGTAGTACCTTGAATAAAAGGTAAATGAACTTTACCAATAGCATCATCCATTATCTTTTTCTGTCTAGGACCTTTGCTCGCATTCATGAAAGCCTTCAAACCCTGAGTTCTTCTATATCCATTTTCTCCGAAGACCTTAAGGAGATGGGCTTTCTCTTCATCTAAATGATCATCATCAAAAATTCTAAGAGCTCTCGTAGCTAAAGTATTCAGAACCCCAAATTTCTGAGCAGGAAAATGATGAGAACCAGAATGCAGATACTGCTCCGTGTGCGTCTTTTTCCAAAAAACACGGTGCGAGAAAGAGCCATTATTATTTCTAGAGATGAGAACATCAAGGAAAGGAAGGCTCCCGTCATTCTCTGTTTCCATTGTGAACTTAATGGAGTTATATTGATTATTTTATTTTATTATTTTATTTATTTATTTTTTCATTTAGGTATAATTTAAAATAAAATAATTTATTTTTATTTTTATTTGTATTTTAATTCTACTTTTTAATTTTATTTATTTATTAATGTATTTATTTATAAAGTTATTTATCGATTAAATCCTTTATTTTTATTTTTATTTGTATTTGTATTTTAATTCTAGTTTTTAATTTTTTATTTATTAATGTATTTATTTAATAATTTATTTATTTATTAGATCCTTTATTTTTATTTTATTTTATTATTTTATTTATTTATTGTTTGATTTAGTTATAATTTTTTACTTTGACTTTGATTTTTTGACTTTTAACTTGATTCATGTTTATCTTGTTTTTTGAGAGGGGTGTTATTTTAGTTTTTAGTTCTGATTTTATATTATTTTTAGTTTTGACTTGTGTTTTTAAGGATGGGGTAGTTATGGTTTTTTGTTCTTTTTATATTTTATATTTTTATTTTTATTGTCGACTGTTTTTAACTTTTGTAATTTTAAGGTTGGGTTAATTTTATTTTTGGTTTTTATATTTTTAATCTTATTTTTGACCGTTTTTTAAGTTTTTAATTTTTCTTGGGTTTTGACCGTTGCTTCTCTCTTCCTGGTATAAATGTGTATGTTAGATCAGCCAATCTTCATTATCCTGATGATGAACTACAGTTAGTAGTTCGAAATGCTTCAGTTCCTAAATTTCTTATGTGATTTCCCGGAAGATTTATAATTAAAATGTTAGTGTGTTCCAAAGCATTAATTCAAGGTGTGCCACGAGTGTTGAGGAGTGTTAGGTCTTTCTCATTAATAGAATTGATAGAGCTTAATTATGTATTAAATAATATAATTCCTACACACACTAGTGGGACTTTATCTAAAGGGAATTTTCTAGATAATAAACTTAATAGATATGAATCATGTGTTGACTCATAGAAAAATTCTATTCGACTAGTCATTACTTGAGGGAAATGATACACACTAATTACTTCTTAAAAAATTGACTGACTCTAACCACTATGGGCTTGGACATATCATAAAAGAGACTCCACAATAATGGTATTAAATCGTTATCTTTTGACAAAAAATATATTAACAAGCACATAAAGTCATCAAAAACTGATAGGAATGATCAATGATGATGAACATTTTTTGACCGTCACCAAAAGTAACAAAAAGAGCATTGGTGAGGGTCATTAAAATTTCGTCACTAGAAGTGTCACCAAACAGAGAATTAGTGATGGGCCTTTAATGACCCTCACCAAAAGTGTCATTGAAAACGGCTTTGGTGATGACCTTAAAGGACCATCACTATATACACTTACAGTGATGCTTTTTTAAGGACCGTCACCATATGTGACATTGGTGATGGACCTAAATAGTCTGTCACAATCATGACCCTCACCAATGCCCTTTTTTCTTGTAGTGATTTGTCAAAGTATAAGTACGAGGGTGAATGATTCATTCTTAAGGTTGGCAAGAAAGGTGTCTTGTGGAGCAGGTCAAGTAGGCCTTAGATCTGTGGATGGCCGAGAGGGCTTGTGGTAGGCCTTAGATTTGTGGAGGGTCGAGAGAGCTTGTGGTATGCCTTAGACCTATGAATGGCTAAGAGGGCCTATGGTAGGCTAGAAAGAGCACAAATACGTGCAGGGGCAAGATACATTGAGAGAGAGATTCTCAAGTAAGCTTGAGATTTGCATGATTATTATTGCAGGTTTGCTTCAATTGTGTCAAGTTCAAGGATAGATCACAAAGCAACAAGAGAGATCAAGTTCAACCAAATAAGGGACATACATAAGGCTTGATCCATTGGATCATATCTAGGGTAATTTTTGTATTTGTAATTTCTTCGAGGACCATTATCCTAACAAGGGAGCTTGGGTAGGTTTTGGGAAGGATTGATGAACTATTGATTGGGCATAAATTGCGTGTAATATGTTGGTGGGTGTGATTGAGATTGGTTGTGATCTTTTACATGCTTAAGTTAAAGAAACTAGTTGTTCTTTTTATTTAGTAGATTTGAGATAGACTGTTAGGAATAATTGCCAAGTTCTTGGATTTATGAAAATTAAATATGGTATTAGAGCCTAGATCTATCTTAACTCTGCATCTACCAAGGGCTAAGAGGGATAAAATCTCTTTTCACTCTAAAGGAATATTTCATCTCAAGACATTTAATCTCTCATGTTGCTTGGTAGATCCAAAGTTAACATGGATCTAGGCTAGTTTTTCCAACATAGAGTTCCAAGCTTCTTAAGCTTGATTTCTCAAGTGTTGTATGTGAATTTCCAAGGTATGTGAGAGGTAGGTTCTACAGGAAAAAAAAAGAAGAGAAAAAGGAGAGGTAAACAACACAGATAAAATATGTTGAACAATATACTTGCTAAGGTCACTTGGGCGAATTCAACCTAGGTGGGGAAGATAACGCTCCTCCCAACTATTTGGACTAGATCAATTTAACAAAATTAGCAGATCCTGGGCTATCAAAAAAAATTTGAATTATATGGTTGATCCAAGTGGATATTGGTGGCCACCCGCCTATTCCACTTGGGGCCCAACCATTATCTCTTTCAGTTTTTTATTTTCGGCACAACTTACTATTTTTAGCAAATTTTCGGGTCCTGAACTTCCAAAGCCATTTTGAGGCCCTAAACGACATTTTTTTGGAAAACCAGGAGCAACATGGGTCCATGGATTGATGTTTCTCACATAAAAAGTTGCATTTCTTAGATATATCTTTCTAACGAGGTATGGATTGCGTCAAACGAAGATTGTATGCCAAAGTTACGTCCCCGGGAAGTTGAAACACCAATTTACCCAAACGGGGCCCATAGTTTTGGCGCTTCATCTCCTAGGGTTAGGGTTTTAGAATTTTAGGGCTTTCCATTGTTTCTAAAAAATAAATATGCCCTCGAACCTCATTTTAACTCAGTTTAGAGGCCTGTAGCTACCACATATCTTCTCAGAGATAAGCTACCAGTGCCCTAGCTAGTTTATTTACATTTTTTCTGTAAGAAAATTTCAGTTCTTTGATATTAATGAAATGAAGTGTTTTTTTCACTGCATCTTTGTATTTATGGTTATATGTGTATTCTGTTTCATTCCTGCATAAATTTGGATCAGTGGTATCAGAGCGTTCTGCTTTTTCTCGATCCTTCTTTGCATGTCCCCAACGAGGTCGGGGTATAAGGAGTTAGGGCTTGATCTAGTGGAACCTTTGCAAGATAAGCCTTGTAAACCCCGACGGACGCCCATGGGGGATGAGAATAAAGATGAGGGAGCAGGAGATCCTATCAAAATATTGCTTGAGGAGGCCCTCGAGAAACAAAGGAATGCGATGATGGATAACTTTGCCTAGATCCTTCAACAACTTCCCACCAGCGGTGCATCTGCATCCAGCAACCGCTCTGAAGGCGCGACTCCCTTTAAGGTACAAGTAAACTTTGACATTCCCATATTTTAGGGTCAAATAGATGCATATTCGTAGATATATGGTTGAATATATTAGAAGGATATTTCTCGATTTATGACTTTTCTAACCACAAGAAGATTATTTTTGCGCTCCTCAAAGCCACCCCCCATGTCAAGGACTGGTGGGAAACTTACTTTGAGAAAAAATACGAGACAGAACCCTCTCTTTTCTTAGTTGTACCCACTTGGAATTCTTTTTTAGATTCCATCAAGGAACAATACTATCTCATGGGGAGCTATGAGGACAAGTACATACAATGGACCACGCTGTGGCAACAAAGGGATCAAGATGTGCATGAGCTGACGAATTTGTTCCATACCCTACGCATAAAGTTGGGTATCAAAAATTCAGAGAAACATTTGGTGCTAAAGTATCAATGTTGTCTGCACAGATACATTCAGGAGGAAATGGAGTTCCTCGACATCTCGTCGCTTGGTACGACATACTAGTATGCTACCAAGATTGAGCAGAAATTCAAGCAAAAGAAGCGATACTTTTGATCTGTGAACCAAAAGCAAGGGAAAGGTGCCCCCAAACCACATAACAAAGGGCAAAGCCAAGGCATGGTAGCCCAAGACAACCTGCCAAAGCCACAAGCAAAGAACAACATTGCAAAGCCAAAGAAGGACACGGGAAAGTGGTGTGAGTTTCATAAGAGCTCCACCCAGAACAAAAGTGAGTGTCGGTCCAAGCAGTCGTTGGTGGCCGAGATGAGGGCTTCTGAAACAGATGCATGCTCCGAATCTAAATCAAAACCTAACAAGGGGCATGACGAAGGGAAGAATATTTTTGATGCAGAGTCCAACACAACTGTTGCCACTGCGAAGATCCAAAAGGAGGAACCAGAAGATCCAGAGGAGGCAGAGCGTCTCTTCCACTCCCATATGTGGGTAAAGGGTTCCCCACTATAGTTCATTATCGATAATGGGAGCCAAAAGAACCTCATTTCAGCAGATGTTGTGAAGCAGTTGGGCTTGCTGACCATAGTGCACCCATAACCATACACCATCGGATGGCTTCACCAGGGACGAGACATTCACGTCAGCCAGCAGTGTCGCCTTCCCTATAGCATCAAGCCCTTCACGGATGAGGTATTGTGTGACATTGCTCCTATTTATGTTTCTCATGTATTATTAGGCCAACCATACTTGTGGAAGCGACATGTTGTGTATGAGTCCCGGTTGCACATTGTTATTGTTACTTTGGGAAATAAGTTGTACAGGATACCATAGGTACCACCGCCTCCCACTATCTCTTTGGTTACTGCAAAAGAATGCAGTAAGCTCATTTCCCAAAGTAGGAAATTTTTTTTCCTACTGATCCGCCCCCATGGCAAGAAGAATACTATGGCCATGACCTCCAAAAATGGCTCCTCTACACGAAAAAACAAATGGACAAGGTTGTGGAGGAGTACGGGGACATCTTCACCCCACCCACAGGGGTGCCTCTGTAGTGTCAGATCAAGCACCCCATTGACCTGACCATAGGTGCATCGCTACCCAATGGAGCAATCTATAGGTGCTATGTTCTAAAGAACGATGAAATCAAGAGGAAGATTCAGGAGCTGCTGCAGAAAGGTCACATCCGGCCAAATTCATCGCCCTATGGGAGCCTGATCGTGTTGGTACATAAGAATCATGGGACTTGGAGACTCTGTATTGAATATTGGGCGCTAAACAAGATCACTATCCGGGATAGGTACCCAATCCCACAAATTGATGACCTTCTGGACCAACTCAAAAGGGAAAAATATTTCAGCAAGATCCACTTGAAGTCTGGGTAACACCAGGTACCAATCAAATCATTTTATATGTGGAATACTGCCTTCAAAGCCAAGGAGGGCCTTTTCGAATGGCTCGTCATGCCTTTCGGGTTGACAAATGCTCTTGCAACCTTCATGAGGTTGATGGATGGCATCTTGTGTCCATTCACCAACTCATTTGTAGTGGTGTACTTGGATGACATTCTTATCTTCTGAAAGACTTGAGAAAAACACCTCCACCACATCCGAGAAGTCCTCCAAACACTACGGCAACACAAGTTGTGTGCCAATTTGGAGAAGTTCACTTTTGGCATGACCTAGGTTCAATATCTGGGATACATTATTGATGAAAGGGGGTGCATGTGGATCTAGCCAAGATCCAAGTCATTCGAGATTGGCTAGCCCCAACCACTCTAACAGAGCTTCGCAGCTTTCTGGGTCTTGCTAATTTCTCCCACAAGTTCATGTTGGGATTCTCTCATATCACTTGGCCCTTGAGTCAAGTCACCAAGGGAGGAGAGAAAGAAAAATTCTTTTGGTCGGAATCTCAACAGAAGGCTTTCGTAGAATTGAAACATCGCCTCTATTCTGCCCCAGTGCTCTCACTACCAGACTTGCAACAACCATTTGAGATCAAGACAGATGCCTTTGACTATGCTATTGGGGTATTTCTTACTCAATAGGGGCATATCACAGTGAGACATTGTCTAACACAGTTCGCAAGTATCCCACTTATGAAAAAGAAATGTATTCTAGTGTGCAGGCTTGTCCACAATGGAAGAATTACATTTTGGTGAAGGAAACAATCATCCACACAGACCACGGACCCTTGCAGTTCATACAGACACAAGGGAAGTTGCAGAACGAGTGCTATCAGAAGTGGTCCACATATCTGCAACAATTTCATTTGAACATCAAGTACAAGAAGGGTAGCACAAATAATGTTGCAGACTACCTCAACTGACCATCGATCGTGGCCATAACCACTGTTCTCAACTCTCATGGGCACAAGCCTTCTGATTGGCTGCTTCTCTATAACAACGATCTAGAATTCAACCACACATACAAGGCACTCTTGGGTGGTACGCAAGTTCCAAATTTTCACCTCCAAGATGCACTGTTATGTCACCTGGGACACCTTTGTGTTCCTTCAAGCGATTGTGCCAAGATGATATGGGAAGCACACTACAGGTGAGTCGCTGGTAATTTGGGGTCGAGAAAATGGTGGCAGTACTGCAGAAGTATTTCTATTGGCTGAACCTTCGACAGGATGTCAGGAAGTACATCAGATCCTGCACTGCTTGCGCCATTGCCAAACTGACCATCAAGAAGCAAGGCCTCTATACTCTGCTACCTACCCCTAGTCGACCTTGGGAATCCATCTCCATGGATTACATGTCAGGCCTTCCTTCTACTAAGCATGGAAATGACTGTGTTTTCATGGTCATCAACAAATTCTCGAAGATGGCCATTATGGCGACCTGCATGAAGAATATCACAGTAGAAGCCAATGCTAAACTCTTCTTTGAACAAGTGTGGGTGCACTTTGGGATTCCACAGTCTATCATATAAGATCGTGACAACAGGTTCCTTAGCACATTCTTGTCCAGCCTCTGGTCAATGTTGGACACCAAGCTCACCAAGTCCACAGCTTTCCATCCCCAAAATGATGGCCAGACAGAAGTTTTCAACAAGATGATTGTACACATTCTATGCATGTAAAATTCAAAGCATCCATGCACATGGGATGAGAGCCTACCCTATGTACAACATAGTTATAACCGAGCTCTCCACAACTCAACCAGCCACAGCCCCTTTTAGGTGGGCTTGGGATTCCATCCACTATGTCCCATTAACGTAGCCATACCATTTGCGGCTACTCAGGTCGATTCGGCTCATGTCCAGTCTAAAGTTGACAAAGTGAACAATTTCATCAAGTGCATTCAGCACATCCACCAATAGGTTCGTGACATATTGGATAGAGCCAATGCGAAGTACAAGCAACGACATGATCAACATCGGGTGCCACAACTTCCAGGTGGGCGACAAGGTGTGGCTACATTTGCAAAAGGAGTGCCTCACTGGACCCCACCGCAAGCTTCACCCACTCCGGTATGGGTCGTACACCATCACCAAGGCTATAGGGAACAATGCCTTCGAGTTTAGTATTCCACCATTCCTTGGTCTGCACCCAATATTCAATGTAGGCTGCCTTCGTCCCTACTTCCCACCTCTACTGGACACCTATGACATTGCAGAAGAACTCATACCAAAAGAGTTAAACCTAGAGAGAATGGAATAGGCCACTATAGATTATATCATTGACATGCAAATCAAGAACACTCGCCAACAGAAGATCCAAATGTATCGGGTTTTCAAAGCTGGCCAACTCCTGCACCAAGGCAAGTGGTTCACCAGGGACCAAGTTCAGCAAAATTTTCCTCATCTTATGGAGGAACTCAACACAATGGGGACCATTGCTTCCTAGGGGGGTAGGAATGATCCAAGTGGATATTGGTGGCCACCTGCCTATTCCACTTAGGGCCCCACCATTGTCTCTTTCAGTTTTGGCACAACTTACTATTTTTAGCATTTTTTCAGGGCCTGAACTTCCGAAGCTGTTTTGAGGCCCTAAACAACGTTTTCTCGGAAAATCGGGAGCAACATGTGTCCATTGACTGATGTTTCTCACACAAAATTTTTATTCCTTGGATAGATATTTGTAATGAGGTATGGTTCGCGTCAAATGGAGATCGTATACCAAATTTATGTCCCGGGAAGTTGAACCACCAATTTACCCAAACGGGGCCCATAGTTTTGGCGCTTCATCTCCTAGGGTTAGGGTTTTGGATGTTTACGGTTTTCCATTGTTTATAAATAATAAATAGGCCCTATAACCTCTTTGTAACTCAGTTCATAGGCCTGTAGCTGCCACATCTCTTCTCAGAGATAAGCTACCAGCGCCCTAGCTAGTTTATTTACATTTTGTTTGTAAGCAAATTTCAGTTCTTTGATATTAACGAAATGAAGTGTTATTTCCGCTGCATCTTTGTATTTATGGTTATATGTGTATTATGTTGCATTCTTGCATAAATACGGATCAATGGTCGAATTTATATTGTAGTATTTGTTATTTTTTGTGTGTGTGCCAATCCAAATAGCCCCAAATTGTAAATAATAAGAATAAGAACACTTGATTACACATCTATTTTTTTGTGATATAAATAGACATTTATCTTCTAGTGTGGCAAACTTATTAGTGTGATATTTTATAAGTGTTGGGCGTGTGGAAATTATTTACTGCGTGCAAGTGTTATTATGCTACTAATTTTTTATATCAAGGCATCAAGATTATTTTCCCCTAAATAGCATGTCTGATCTTATGCTTAGATAAAACATCCCAGTTCTATTAGGGAGTAATTTTTTTCACATGGAATAGATTAAATTGTTGAAATTGGCATATCCTTGGTTATCACAACAATTATATGTTTGAATTTATATTTTAGTACTTGTTAAGTTATTACTGTTTGTGTGTGTGTCAATATAATTGGCATAAGATGCATATAATAAAGATAAGCACACTTGATTACACATATGTGTTTGTTAAGTAAATAGACATCCATCTTCTAGTCTGGAAAAATTATTAATGTGATATGTTTGAAGTTCTATTGTAGTACTTGTTATTGTTTGTGTGTGTGCCAACCTAATTAGCATCAAATATAGATAATAAAGATAAGCACACTTTATTACACATATGTGCTTGTGAAGTAAATAGACATATGTCTTCCAGTTTGGAAAACTTATTAATGTGATATGTTATTAGTGGACCACATCCTACAAACTCGAATCATAACCATATGTAGGGAAAGGATGAGACACCTCCTACACGCATGAAAAACACCAAGAGTAGGGAAAGGATGAACCATGTCCTACATGCATGAAAACCAACAACAGTAGGAAGGATCCTACACATGGAGAGAGGATGAACCACATCCCAATGACATGTCAACCAAAAAATGTAGGGAATAAAAATCCTATAGGTGGGGAAAGGATGAACCACGTCCCACTAACATGTCCTCAATAAAATGCCTGAATGCATCTCTAACTGGGGTATTCGTAGAATAAGTGGTATTCGTAGAAGAATTTGAACCACTCAGCTTGTGCACATGTGTTTGCAATCGTAGGGGAAGGTGAACTGGTCACCCTACACACATGTCAACCATCATGGGGTATCAAAGCCCAAAAAGAACTCTAGGCCCCTAGGATCTCCCAGAGCTCAATATTTAACCGATATTCTCATAGTATGATCTTACTATAATTCCTATCCTCTACCTGAAGAGAGATAAACTTGACCATGTCAAGAGGATTTGTGAGGATGTTGATAATTTGCACATCAATCCTCTAATGGTGGAGCTTGATTTCTCTTGGCTATGTCATATCACATGTAAGGTGGTACCTGATTCCATCATGCTTGGAATCATCATGGAACACATGATTCTGTGAAAGGAGAATCACATTCTGCAACATACAACATCGATTTCGAGTACGTGCTCAAATTTACCACAGGAGAGCTCTCTCACATGAATGGCTTCGTAATAATCCATGCCTCTTGCTTTAAATATTTAGTCTCAACGATGCTCCCAAACTTTAGTCCTTTTTTCATTCATGAAATAAAAGTGTATTCTCAAAGATATAGCACAAAAGGATGCTAGTTATCATCCTGCCAAATCAGCAGTTTTGGCAAGGTGCTACAGATCATAGTCAATATGGATATCTTCATGAACATGAGAGCCTCCTGATCAACATATTTTCCATTTTATCTGGGAAGAATTACATTAAAGCTAAGATTGAAATTTGAGAGGATATTTATCTGTAAGAAAATATTATCTATAGTTGTAAACTGACCATAGCTCCCTCCGAAGATCAGGAAGGTATCCTCGTCCAATGCATAACCATCGAGCTATCTATAAACTGCCACTAATCCATAGTCATTCAATCATCTGGATTCTGAAGATCAACGTCTTATTACATGGTCTTTCTATTGAAAAAGTAATCAGGCAATAAGTGTTGACAATCCATTCTACAAGGGACTCCATAGTTCCTTCTAAAGATTTACTTTAGTTGATCATCTAGCTTTCATCAATGAGACTTTATCATGCTGCAACTGTGTCAGTAAAATTGACCAAGAAATTTTTCTCGCATGCTCATATTATTCAACAATGACTTTAAACAATAGTGTAATCAATTGATAGACCTTAATAGTAGAATCATACCTTGATATCATAAGTACTTCTAACTGTATGAAGATACAAAGAGACTTGCTCTAAATTTTATATATTTTTTTTGTTTTGTCTTTGAGTGATCCACACTGTTCCTTTTGAACTGATTGGTATAAATCTGGTTATCTGAAGGTGTCTTAGAGCTATCACTTATTAGCATTCTTCTTAACATATTTTTCCACTCTCTAAATAGACCAGAGAGAGCCCAAGAAATGCATATATTAAATAAAGATGAGTCAATTCACAACCACAAATTTAAACTCCAGAACATGTTACCATAGGCCAGTTTCATGAAGTCATCAACATGCTTGGAATACACACGCACACACACACATATATATATGTATATATATATATATATATATATATATATATATATATATATATATATATATATATATATGGCAAGCATCAAAATCTTAAGGGGTTAATTTCTTTTTCGACGCTTAAGGTATGGTTAAGGAAAGCCATTACTACATTATTTTTCTAGTACACCAAATAGCTATATATATATATATATATATATATATATATATATATATATATATATATATATATATATATATATATATGTATGTATGTATGTATGTATGTATGTATGTATGTATGTATGTATGTATGGCGTACTATAAAAAGAATGTGGTAATGAAACTCATTAACCATGCACCTTAAACTGTTGAGAAAATAAATTAACTTTTGCCCTCAAGATTCTGATACTTTCCATTGGTTGAGAAAATGAAAAACTTATTGTAGCCATAGACAATGCAATAAAATTTGACTTATTTCAGAAGCCAATGGAGGGTCCGAACAAACTTCTGATGTACGGAGTGCAAGAGAAGAGATAACGGACATAAAGGAGGTCTGGTCATAAACAATCTTAAGATGTCCAAAATTTTGTACATCTCCGGGACTGTTTCTTTCAAAGATGCTACTACAGGGCTTCAAGATTACTATATAAAAGACATTTTTTTTCTCAAACTGAAAGAGGATTATTGTCATTCTCATCTCTCTTCAATTTGATACGCTGGAGATAAGTAATTTTAAGATTTATATGAAATGTTGAACCTTTATTTTTTGATGAAGAAACCTTTACTTTGCCTTTTAAGCAGCTGCTGATTATGAAGCCCTACTGTAGGATGAAGAGAAACTCTTCCTAAGACTACCCTTTCTGTAAGAGATTCATACTTGATGAAGTAGGAATTTTGATAACAAATTATGACATTCTTTACTATTGGACTGCTCTTATATTACAAGAATTCAATGACTGTTTTGAAGAGAATTCCATTGAGTATATAGTTAAATTCTACTTCTCATACTTAATAAAAAATATTTAGGAGACATGGTAGCTTCATTAATCTAGAGTTAGGCTTGGTTGGGACTTCAAGTAAGCGAATAATTTACCAACAGTTGGTCCAATTCCAGGCATTGAAATTTATTCAAGATCTATTCATAATAACTAAGAAAACATACCTCTAAAATTTACATTGTCAATTTTTGGAGAACAACAATTGGTTCCAAAGGACACTATATATAAATGTTTGATGCTAGCATGAACTAGTAAGTGCTAGATTTTTGGATTTTCTCATGGGAGGTGGTCCTTAAAGATGGACATAGAAGTGATTAGATCACTTCTCCACTGGCCATGAAGGACATCCATACTTTGAATCATTGGCTTAAGAATGATGAAAATCTAAATTCCTTGACATATCTTAGATCAAGCGGATGTATGGATAATATTAGGTCACCAATGTTTTGAGAAAATATCGCAGGCATGTTCTGGAATAATTCACTGATTCAAGTGCTAATTTTCAGCTTCAACCAAGTCCACGAAGATTATACTTCTCTTAATATTTCCATATCCAAAACAAATTCTAGATTCCAATGGAAATACTTCAAAAAATCCATGATTAATAATCATTATAATGTACATACCATTCCTTGTGATGAATCCTTACAAAGTGACCTTCTTTCCTTGCCCAATTACATATGTAATCTTTGTATTTTTCCACTCTTTCTAGCCCTCTAATTCTGCAAAAAAACCATAGGTATGAATCCTTAGTTGTGGATACTCCTTTATGCCTGTTTCATCCATTATTGAATTCAGTTTGCATGTTTTCTTTTGATAGGAGCCTTGAAATCAATTTTAGTTGTGACTCGGTCTTCTTATAGGTCTCAGCATTAGAATAATTTTAGATCATAGGTAAGATAGACACAAATCTTGACCTTGTATGATACTTGAAAACAAAGGTCTAACCTCCACATCATTATATTTGAAGGCTACAAAAATTCAACAACATTCTTCTAAACCTTCGAATTTCCAGGAGAAGGAGATCACAGAGACTTGTAGATAAACTTCTATGTGATTGATCTTTCTCTTTATTGGGCTTGTCTTATGTGAGCTCTAATACCGTGTTAATTTAGGTTAACATGATCTTTGCTTAGAATGATTACTTTAATGAGACCAAGGTTAATTCTATTTATATCAATAACAATCAGAAAAATATTATCCACTGACAACAATTATCGAAATATCATAAGTAATCATATGCAGAAGACAAGACAAGACATTAAAACACCAAAATTGCCCCAAGCCAGGGAAAAACCCTAAGATGGGGAAAACCTTTATCAATTATTCTTATTATAGTATCAAATATTGACTTACCAGAAATGCCACTTGTCCAAATCACAAAGAAGTAACCCATAAAATATTTCGTTCTGTCTTTAGCTGTCAAAAACCCTTGCCTTAATCAATTATCCTCTAAAGTAAAATAGATTAATACTTAAAAGGATAATCTAGATAGATTATTTGTACACCCTTCACTGTTGATGATGATGGATCTATTTTGTTGAGGATTTTTGTCTTGGTTAGGGCACATATTCCAACATTGAAATAATATTCATCCAACACACTCTAAATACATATGAAAACAACTCAATCAACCTTGTCAACCACCATAAAACATATGTCATAACCCATAAGATTCTAATGCATGACTGTGGTTAACAAGAAGAGGAGAATGCTGCCTCAAATGATCTAGACTAGGCTTCCAAAAATATCGGCCTTCTGCCTGTAGAATTCATCTTGCTAAAGGAGGGTTTCATAACAGTACATTCCTTAACACCTGTGGCTAGAAATTTCATACCTGAAGGAAATAAAATGCCCAAAACAAATCATAAATATGCCCTAAACAAACTCATCCTCCATCCTGTTGAACTTGACCCTTGGAGATGACTAAATAGAACCCAACCTTGCCTCCATCTCCTTTGCTGGAAATCATCTTCTTCTGCAGCTACTTCAGAGACAAGAATAATGAGTATTGATGAGCCAAGGATAGGTTATTTATATCCTTCTTAGGTAGGTTGACTTGATTACTAATGGAGGGAAATTCAAATTTTCAATTTTCAAAATTTCCCACCTAAATAACGTTATTCCTTATGCAATTGCGTTTGAGTTAATGTATACTTTTCCTTGTCCAACTTAGACAATATTTATATCGATTTTGGTTCTCTTGAGAAGAGGAATTCAGTGAGATTATTATCTCCATCAGCTAAGAAGGCCATAGTGGAATTTTCCCCTAATTTCCAATTTCAACATTTTCTCTTAGCTGACATTGTTTTGATATTGTTGTAATTTAGCTTTTGTTTATAATATTTTATTTATTTTGATGTTGTTTAATTTATATCTTTGTTGGGTTGTTTATTTTCATATTATTGACTCAGTACTATATGAAAACTAGCATCTGCAATTTTGGTTCAAAATGAAAGTTCCACCATCCAAAAGATACCTTGGGAACCTTAAAATTAGAGGAGAATGTTGATGGAAGTGAGGTACTCAATTCAGTTTGTGTTTTCATCCATTATATTTTGTCTTCCATTTAATATGATATGTAATCAGTCCTTAAATTTATATGCTCTTGCCTTTGCAAGTCAAACCTGCTATTGTTTCACTACCAGAGAGGCCTGGCGAGCCTGAGTGCACTGTAAGATACCCAATGATGAGTTTTGTGTTTTCATGTTCTACAATTGTTTCTAATCAGATTATATTTTTTTTTTTGGAACTATTGGTTTACTGAATTTCTTGTTGTGGATCTCAATATTTTGTCAAGAGAGGTATTTTCAAGTATGGTGCCAAGTGTAAGTTTGATCTTCCAAAGCACAAAGGGGAATATTTAAAAATATCAAAGCACAAAGGGATGGGGATGTTGTTTTAACTATAGAAACATAGGAACAAGGGGTTTCTGGAGTTGTAAATGGGAAAATAGTGGTCACACCTATAAAGCTTGCTATCATGCACAATTCTAAGGGCTTGCCAATTAGACCTATGAGTATTTCTTTGGAATTATCTATTGCTTAATGTATGGATAAAGGAGTTTGTCATCAGTAATTGGGAATTAAATTTTTTTCATTTCAAAGTCACCTTGAGTTATTGTGTTATATGGTTATTAGTGTTGTCTAGATCTCTCCAATGATGAAAACCTAGGTTGGACTTCCCTTACGTGTTCTTCTTGATGCAGTTCATTGGAATCTGGTTGGCTTCATTACCTTCTGAGTCTATACTGTGGTTTTGTATTAATATTTTTTAGGCTTTCTCTCATTGTTTTTCACTTCTAATAATGCTTTGGTTTTTCTTTTCTCTGATTATTGTGGATCCTGTGATTTTGCAGGGTGAGACAAATTGCCCATTTTATGTCAAAACAGGGAGGTAATTTTACAATGTGATGCCTTTAATTTATCAAATCATGAAAGGAATTCCAAAATTATTATTCATTCTATTATATATGTATGAGTAAATGGAGTGATAATATTATTGTAGTGTTATTTTAATTCAAGCATATGTTTTATTGAAATCTTACTAGTTGATTACCATATTTTTTTATACAAAGTTTACTCGTTGATTTTACTTGTGGTATAATCTTTTTTGTAGCTGCAAATTTGGATCAAATTGTTGATAAAATCATCCTGATAGGATATGTAAGTTTTAGCTTGATTAGAGAAGTATGGATGTTGGATTTTGTTAAACTTTCCCAGTGCCATATTTTGCAACATTGAAATAACTAATATAACTAATCATTTCTTATTTCAGGATGCAGTAGTAAATATGCCTCCAGCTGTTATGCCATTTTGCACCAATAATCAACCTTTAGTTGTCTATTCAGGGGTAAGTTGGATCCTCCTTTATATTTTAGAGTAATTTTGAAACATTATTTTTTTTTTTATCAAAATCTTTGATGATGACATTGAGCTCTTCTTTAGTTAAGTTTTTGTGGTTAATTAAATATACTCTAGCACCATATTTTCCATAGTGTATTGTACTCATATGTTGACTATTATTCGTATGTTATTAGATGCTTCCCCAACATAGTTTAAGAGCTCCTATTCCTCCACAGAGGCCTAGAGAGATGGAATGTACAGTGAGTAATTTATTATTAAATCTTTACCTTGTTCATATATACATTTATTTTTGCAGAGATGTTTCATATAGGTACTTTCCCCTTGTGATGATTTAGGGACATGGTTTGTCTCTATAGGGGAGCATAGAGCACTGACATAAATTTTTCTTTGGCTAGGAATGCCTGTCTGAAGAGTGATTAAATGTATGTTACTACTCATTTCTTCTAAAAGTGTGCTTGGTTGTCTGTAGTGTTGCTATATTGTGTTTTTTGGTAAAAGGTTGCTAGCCACAATGTCATATTCAAAATAATTCAAAACGCCAATTATATTTTATCTTGGTGGTTGGGACCAATCTAGATTAACGAGCCTGTAACTCCTCTTAGGGAGGGCATTACACCTTAGAGTGTGTACACATATTGTACAAAAAAATTGTTTGATCAGGAGATAAGTTCTCTCTTATGCCCAATTCCTTAGTTTCACATGGTGTTTCTCTTGTTCATGATCTTCTCTTCTCTCTGTGTGTTTTGTGTTTTTTGCTGATTTAGCGTGTTCTGTTGGTTCTATTTGGTCCTTGTTTATCTCTCATGATCTCAACACTTAGTGACCTTTTTCCTCTAGGCCATTCTGATAGGAAACACACCTTAATTATCATCTAGAGTTCAATTGTGTTGGAGTTCCTGCAAACTAGCCAATGAGAATTGACTAGCTTTTCAGCCATTGAGTTCTGAAATTCATTGTCCTTAGCATCAATAGGTGCATAAATGTTACCAAGGTTTAGCATTCAACTCTGTAATGGGTTTGTGCCCCATCCCATAATTGAAGCAAGGATGGTAGAAACTAAGGTGACAGACTTCCTCTTGGCATCCATATGACTATAAATAATATTACCAAATTAGAAATAGGATTTAGGACCATTTGAAGTAAAAAGACAATTAACTTCTATAATCAAAAAATATGTAAACTAGGGATCATAATTCTAATTTTATGACTATGAGTTTTATACAGGGGTGCATACCTTCTTGACATTCGTGAGGTCATTATTATTGTGGATTTGCAGTGATGTGGTCCATATTATCTTACCTTGTAAGGTTTCAGTGAAGGCCTGCCTTTAAGCCTATAAATTTGTATCCTATTTCCCATATTAGGAGCCTTGGGTCATTTCAAATATTCCCCATTTGTTGATACTACAGGCTTGCCAGAAAATGACACTATTATAGTGGCCACTTTATTTCTTTAAAAGTTCTGATTCTTTCAGGTGACATAAACCAACCTTTGTTATTACCTAGAGAGACATTTTGAGCTTGGGGTCGAGGATTAGAATCAATAGAGAAGTTGGGGCATTAGGTATAACCATAATGGGGCAATCCTGAATTCTATGGCCAAGTCTTTGGCACCTGAAATAGGGATTCTGGGGGTTGTTGTACCTCATTGGATGTTTAATAAATTTTTCCCTAACCCTAATTCAGAGAACTTCCTTGAAATAATTTGATGGATAACACCACAATAGGCACATAAATGCTATCTAGAAAGCCTTGAAATTGCATAGGCGGGTTGGGTTATTCAAGCCACTGAGAACAACATAGCTCAACAGATTATTTAGGTGAGAAAATCTCATCTATGAAGATAACACCACTGAAGCAAGGCTATTTATTACCAGTCTAACTGAATTCTTTCATATGCCTTATTTCATGATCAGTTCTAGTTTGAGTTATGTGGAATAGAATCGTCAAGAATGGAGGGAATTTTTTTAAGTGACCAGGTTAGTCTAATTTATATGTATTAATCTGGTTTATTTACTAAGGAATTCATATTCGCGCCACATGGAATCAGTGTTAAAGCTCCCGGATGAATGGAAAATGGAAATTAATGCAAAATAGAAATTTCATCTCTTTGACTAGAGTTTTGTTGAGTCTTAACCATGTGAAGTTTTAGTCTTATGGATGTTATGAAATAGAGTATAAGACAGCAATGGAAAACATACAATATTTGATTTTTTGATAGCCCTATGTAATCCAAGGAGAAAAGATACCAAACTATTTGGATAAGTTTCATACCTTTAGGGAAAATTATACCACATAAACCAGATCTCATTATTCACTCTTGCAGCGGTGATAACAGCAATGAAACAACAAATATAGTAGCTGCAAAACAAACCTTGGATTCTTTAATGGTGATGTCAACTCATTCAACAAACTGTCATTTTACTTATGTCAAATGATAAAGACATATAGAGCTGTAAATAACAATGCATGAAGAACATATATGGCTGAAAATCAAATCTGGAAATTGCACAATTTTTGGATAGTTGAAAATTTGCAGGTTGAGTTATTCAACCTACTCAAAAAAACATAGTTGGGTATATTATTTGGGCGATAATCTCTCATATATAAAGATAACACCATTAAGGTGATCTTAGATAACCAGGGCCATGGGACACGATTTTGAGTGTAGCTCTTCTTGAAGAAAAAATAGAAAAAAAAAACTTGTGTCATGGTTTAGGGGCTTGGAGAGTGCCACCGTGTGGCTCCTGGACTTCTTAATCCAGCCCCTAAAAATGGCCTGACAGAATCTGGTGGATGGAACAATGAGGAGTTTGTGTTTTTTGAACATGTCACAATCACCATATTGCTCAATCGACATAAATATCCATTGTAATGTCATTAGGAGTAGTTCATTACCTTGTGGAAGGTTTTTGGTACAAACTTATGTTGCACTTTTCGGTGGAAAAATTATCATAGTTATAAGATGAAACACTTTTATGGATGATAACCATGTTCTAATGATAAAATGACCTGTGTTTGGTTCATGGGATGCAATTAAGATGCCCCTTGGATGCGTTTGGACAGGTGAAATGACCACTTGGAGACACCACAGGCTAACTAAAGTGTCATGACAAGTAATGAATATAACAATTCACAAGGGATGCATATATACTTGAAAATATGTTGGCATTGTAATAAGGATTCCAATATTTATAAATTCACAACATACATTTTAGGTTGTTGGATTTGTCTTTATTTTATTTTAATGTTATTATGACTCATGAGTGTGGTTTGAAGGTTGCAACATTTTATTATTATCTATCATTGTTATTTTTTTGGGTAGTCTATTTAACAAATTTGACTAGGCATCATTTTTATCTACCTTTTTATGCACTTCTAGTAGTTGTATTAATGCCTTGATGCAATAACATTGTTGTACATCGTTTCTTTGCTCATTCTAAATGAAAAAAAGTCACCTATTTAAAATAAACCTTACATTGTGAGCTTTGATCTAAAAATTTGGGTAAGTCTTCTGAGATTTTATTTGAGTTTTTAGATAGATCTAGATAATAAAGTTGAATATCTGAATTCTAACCCTCAATAATTGATTTTTCTTTGCCATTTCTTAATGTTCAGACTCCATTCAATTAATTCATGTTTATTAAGTTCTTGTTTTTGTACTTACTACAACAACCAATACCTTGATGCTTATCAAATGTAGTTACAATTTTACTTACCATGTCTGAAATTTTGCTTACAACAACCCATAAATTGATGCTAATCAAATGTAGTTGCAGTTTTCCTTCCCATCTCTAAAAGTTTCTGCCACTATGCTTCTCCATATTTACTGTATGTGTTGCCATTTTTACATTTTAGTGTAAGAACTCTCTTTGAATCTGAATTTCAAAGAAAAAAATACCTATGAGTTGATGCCCTTGCAGTTTTCTGCTACCTAGATTATTTGAAGAGCACTGTCTGCACTACTAGTTTTCTTATGCCCTTTTTTATGGAAAAATTTCGTCCTTGAACGTAAATTTCTTCTACAACCTATAACATAAAATTATCTACCTTGGGTTCAAAAATAAATGTTATGAAATTTATCCCACTAGATGCTCTGATAGTCAGTACCATGTATAGTTTTTTCATTTGTCTGATTTTTATTTTTTGAGAAGAAATTGATACTTTCTTGATACTCAATACCTTGTGGTGTCCATGCGGTATAAACTAATTCAAAAAAACCTTTGAGGAAGGTGATGAACGTGGTTTGAAATTATTTCGAGCTAACTTGAGGCCCTTGACGTTGCGAAGGACAAAAAACAATACTGCAAAGAGGGAAGGTATGGAGGTAGAATTGGGCTTTCATCTGGCTTTTGATGTCTAGTCCATTTGAGTGATTTCTAATATTTGTTCATGAATATCCAAACCCATTCTTTTTCTTCCTCCTATTGATTTACACGTGATTGAGTGTGAGTATACTAAAGCTGACAACAAATTTTAAACGGCTTTGTATAGAAGATCTAAGGCAAACACTTCTATGATCCATGGAAAGGAAATAAAACAATAGTTTTGATTCATTTTTTTGTTGTGATTTTGGTTTAACTTAAAAAATCTAGGGTCTTTATTTCTATTTACAGTTCCAGTTTGATCAATTTGTTGAACAAGGCAAAGTTCTTGAAAATTATGCATCTATTATGGAATTTCTTTTGAGGATGTGCCAATTGTGAACACCCTTTTCTTGTCATGAGGTAAGTTCTACTTTAGAATTTCCTTCGTAAAATTATTTTTATTGTCCTTTATAAAATTATTTTTATTAAAAAACATTATGTTGAGCCCCAAAGATCAAGAGTTTTTTTAATTGTGTTATGAGCAGTTATATGTTAGAATTTGTTCTAATTGCTAAGTTATAAAAAACTGGGGTGGTACACAATGATAACAACTGGGGTGATACACAGCAGTGTTCTAATTCAAATAAGATGGCATGAAATTTGTTCTAATTGCCACTTTATCAACGACTGGGGTGATACACAACCATCATATGATATGTATAAGTGGGCAAGGTGTTTTCTTCTAGGAAGCCAAATGTGTGTTAATGGAGATTCTAGTTTTGTACCTTCAAAAGCGTACATTGAAGAGGTGGTCAAGGAAATTAGTAACGGTGAATGAGGAGTGTGCCCAATATGTCTTGAATGAGTTGACGATGCAGTCATGGCTTGTTGTGTACATCATATGTGTCATTAGTGCCTACTGTCAAGCTGGTGTAGCTCTTTGGGTGGTGGTTGTATTTCTTGTGCTAATTCTAGTTAATTTCCTTTGTATGGCTAGATTAATTTGTTTGTAGATTATTGTTTATTATTATCTTTTTGTGCAAGTCAAGCTACAAGGGTGTCACAATGAGCTAACTCCATTGAGTTATTTTTTTATTAAGTTAAAAATAAGGGCTTGCATGATTATATTTTACAAGGATTATGCTATTATGTGTTGAACATTTTTTTAAAAATCAATTCCTATTATACAATTTCAAGGACTGCCATAACTCCTTATATAATTATCTAAAGGGCGCTAGCTCAATAGAAGAGCACCTAGCATGCAGGAGGTTGGTGGTTTGATTCCACTCTACCCTAACACGAATTATTCAATTATATTGTAGATTTTTTAATTGAATACTTTTATATTGATTTATTTTAATGGTGAGATCTTTTCTGGATTCATTGTTTTATATTGTCTCTACACAGACAATAATGCTTGTGTTATAATGCTTGTGTTATATATTGTCTTTATAGAGACAATTTTTTAAGACAATAATTTGAGACACCCGCTTAAAGATAATATTTAAAACAATACAAAAGTTTATTTTTGTCTCAAGTTAAGACAATTTACCCAATAATTGTCTTAAAACCCCCCTTTGTGTTGTAGTGTAACTGTTGTCTCTAGAGAGACAAAAATGAAATTGTCTCTACAGAGACAAAAATGATTGTGTTATATATTGTCTTTATAGAGACAATATTTTAAGACAATTTAATTTTAAGACGATTTAATTGGAGACACCTGCTTAAAGACAATATGTAAGACAATACACAACTTTTCTTTCATGTCAAGTTAAGACAATTTACCCAAAAATTGTCTTAAATATTGTCTTAAAACCCCCCTTTATGTTGTAGTGTCTTTACTCATTATTATAGCTGCCTTTAAGCATGGTATATTGGTTTCAATAGATATTGACTTGCTATTAATTCATGGTTGATTGTCATTTTTTCCAAATGCTTAACCAATATTTTAATAAAAAAATATTTAATTTAAATTTTAAATATCATTTATCTGAACGGATATTGGTCAAACAAACAACTTTGAGTTCTTATTACAACATTTCTCTTTGGATGTAAATGATCTACGTCTTTAACCAAAGTTTTCTCTTCTCTTTTAAATTGTGTACGCCTTTAACCAAAGTCTCCTCTTTCATTTTAAATTATGTTTCTTTAACCAAGGTTTGCAACTCTTACTGTCTTCGGTATTAATTCTTATTAAAGCAAAGAAAATTTAGGCCCAACCTTCATGTTATCGTTAAGTAGTGTCCCACAACTGCTATTTCATGCCATCAGCCCTGGTGCATTTCTGCCACCTTCCATCGTTCGCATGGTTTTATGTACTCCATGGTTCTTTAACCCTTTCCGTCTCTTTCCAAAGACTAGGCCTTGCCCTCCCCGGTTCAGAAGGGATGGGTACAACATGGAATGAAAAGAAATTACAGTTGGTGACGTTTCTTTCTGCGACCTCACAATTGTGCTCATCTCATCTGTGTTTAGACGTGGTAGCCTTATCTATAACAAGAAACAGATTAAATAAAATTCACATGATAAAAAATAATAACATATTCAAATCGGGCAAAGCACACAGATACGAAAGTACGGGGTACATGATGTAAGTGCTCCCGAAAATGGTTCCACTTATACCTCAGGTTGCAGCTTCTGAATCACCCTTGGTATGGGATAATGCTCTTCCTTTTCAATGCTCTTCCTTTTCAACCAACTTTAAGTGATGACTTCTGTAAATGCCATGTCTGCTTCACAGGCTTCAAAGGAGGGGCTTATGACCGGATTACGGCTGGCACATTTGTTGGGATTTGCAGCAGTGTATGGGAGTTCGGTATGGGTGAATTTTATTGGGGTCCATGTGCTGGCTATTATATAATATTGGGTGAATTATATTGGGGTCCAAGATATTATATAGACTATAATATTTTTTTTAAGAATAAAATGTATAAGAATATGTTTAACGTTCTAAACTCCGCTACTTCAATCAGAATCTAAAATAAAAAATTAATAAAATACTTTTAATAGATCTAATATTAATAGTATATAAATATCACAATCCAATTTAATAGAATATATTTATATTTATTGGAATCAAATAAGAATGTCTTAGTCTAAAAAACTCAATAACTTAGAAATTCTGGTAAGATTTTGAAAAATTTAAGCAAAGATTTATCAGAGTCTTGTTTATAGTTGTTAAATTTCAGTATTTTGGGTGTCCTAAGGGATTTTGATACTGCTGAATCTATTTTCGTTATCAAAAATACAATTCAACACTCCAACTATTGATTTTTTGAATTTTTTTTTTATGCGATTTGGCAAAAAACTGCCATCCCAACTATTCTATTACATCAATAGACAACTCCAATAAAAATTTCACACTATAAAACCATATTAAAAATTGCAAAAATCACTTTGACATCCAGCACATCCTTTTATCCTCCTAAAGATGTTTCAACCTCGAATATGCATATGCATATACATATTTGTTATTTGTTTATATTTTGATACTTCGGTTATACTCCGTTGTTTAAATTTTATTATTGGTCTAATACAATAATCACCATCACAATGGGATATTCAACAAGCACTTGTTATTTGATTTATTTTATTTGCCTGGGAAATGCAACAAGCACTTATTATTTGTTTTGGTTTTTTGGGAGATTCTACATGATATGTAACTTAAGTCTTACTCAAATCTTGAACTTGTCATTTGTATTCAACAAGTTGTGTGAGCTACTTAAATTTTCGATGTGTTATAATTTAGGTAAGGTACTCAAAAGTTTTATGTAAGGTAGCACTCAAAACGATAATTTTTATTTATATTTTCATAGTAGGGTAATGTATAACAATCACAATCATTTCATCCTTAATCTCGCCCTCTATCTCTGACTAAACTAACATGTTCGAGTTTATAGGTTATGAGAACTTTGTAGTGGAAAATTATATATATATATATATATAGATATAGATATAGATATATATTCATACGTATAAGATTTATTTTTCTGTGTAAAGAATGGTAAGAATTCTTTTTCTGTTCGGACTATTTACTGTGTAAAGAATGGTAAGTATTCTTTTTCTTTTGGGACTATTGGAAGTAGAAAGCATAAAAAGCAGCGATTCTTATTCGAACATTTGCATATGGATTGTCAAAGCTATATTTATTAAAAAGAATTGTTTACTTTACAAGTAATCACTATTTTTCTCTTCCTACAAGTTAACTTCTAATTGTAGAAGCAAGTTTTTGTTTACTTTGCCAGTAATCTCTATTTTTCTCTTTTTACAGGTTAATTTCTGATTGTAGAAGCTATAAAAATATGTGTGCAATTGTAGAAACTATAAAAATATGTGTGCAATTATAAAGGGTGAAGGCTCCATGAACCCAACAATGCCGTGATAAGTTCAAAATTTGTAAATATAACTCATTAGTTTGTATAATGCCCTGTATTCAAAATCCAAATGACTGCTTTCTCTGAAATTTGATAGATACACATTTGCGTTGTATTCCTCCTCTTTTTTCAATTAAAGAATTGTAGGTGGCATTGAATAAAGGATCCAAGGATCACTCTGTAATTGTAAATATTTTTCTTTATGGTAATGAAAATTAACTTCAAATATTTTTCTCTCTTAGAATGAAAATAAATCAAAGATAAAAAACTTTGTGTCTATTTTTTTATTTCATCTATGTGCAATGATGCTTAGAACAATGTTTGATATCAATATGTAACTGCATTGATTTAATTGAAATGGAAGTAGCTACGTGGGATTATAGCCCATATGCGCATCCAAACATCATGTACCCATAAACCTATAAAATTATGTAATTGTTGAAACGTCTAATGCAGAACCCATTTGTGTTTATTGACTGTAATGCATCTCAAATCTTCTTCCTGTACGATTGGATCACCATAAACAATGTGCTAATTATGCTTATTGTCCAAAGCAATCTGCGAGTCTTGTAAATTTGTACACTGTAATGTTGAACCATTTCTGGATGCCTACTACCAAAACAATCTGGCAGTTGTAAAATTGTAGTAAAATTGTACACTATAATGTTGGACCATTTCTGTATTGTGGATAACCCTTTCTAGATTGTGGATAACCTGGGCACGAGGGTTTTTAACATTCATCATTTCCAAGAAAAAATAACTATTCAACTGTTGATATTGCAGTAGCAAGGTTGTTAACCGTTATAAGATGAGGGTTGTTAATTTCTACCTTGTACGCTAGGTTATGAGGGTTTATATTTTGGATACGGTAGCATCCAGTGCAGGAAGGATAGAGGTTATAATTTTGATAAATATTTTTTATATATCTTAATATGTTCTTTGCTTTTTTCCTTTTCATTTATTCATTTTCAACAATGGAACTATTGTTTAATTTATTTAGAATAATTAATATAGGAAATTGGCTAATTTTGGTTAAAGAAGTTTATGCTTTTCTCTTTTACCATACGGTAAATAAAATTCATTTTAGTATATGCTAAATAAAAATTATTTTAATATAAATGGAGTTTTGGTTATAAAAGACCATGTTTTTCTAGTTTATTATAAATTTATTATAAGATAAATAAAATTCATTTTAATATATAGTAAATACAAATTATTTGAATATAAGAGTTTTGAATTGATTTAAAATTTACATAAAACGAAAAAATAAAGTAAATGTTACCATAAATAAATTTATTTAAAAGAGATTTATAAAAATGAATGTCATCACTGCACATTACTGCAGTACGGCAATTTACATGCAGCACCATAATTTACATGAATGAGATTCATACAATAAGTAGGAAACCTCATATCCCAGATCTTATTGTCAATAAATAAAGATAACACCTTACCATTTCCAAAGTAGGAAACCTCATATGCCAGATTTTAGTGACAATAAAGATGACTACTTATGAGATTTAGATATATACAATTTCCAATTACTGAAATTACTTCATTTAAAAAGAGTATTGTCCATAATTTCCAAAGTACATGTTAACACATTTGCCATGCACGTAGAACACAACTGAGTCCGCCCACTGCAACTTAATCTTTGTTGGCCAGGATTTTTTTGTGATTTTGAAGATAAAATTAGAGTGCAAACCACACCTGATGAGGAAAATTGTTCATATTTTAAAGTTAAGTTTTTTAGTAGTAGTTCCAAAGTTTTGTAATATTAGATCTATTCATGTTAGCGGACAAATATTCGAAATTGATGTTTATTTGTTGACAAAACCATTCTTAGAAAATTCAGCGAAATTGATCTTTATTTTATCTGCTGGCTTAAGGAATTTCATTGTTTAAATGTCACTTACTCTTTATCTATATCTATTTTTGCACAATAAATCGGTAATATGAAGCTCAAACATCTATCATGAGAAATCGCCCAGGATTATTTCAAGCAGCCATGGTAGAAACAGTTGTGGATCACCTTGCTGATGCAGACCATCAAAGTCATGGAGCTTTTCGTACTTGTGGACATATTTTCATTGTAAACTTCTCAAGTGATTCTACTACTTTTAAAATGATTCTACTACTTTCTTTTAAAAGTACCAAAATTGGTTGGTCTCGTCTCCAGTGAGATTTATTATAGCATTCCCCGCAATAACATTGGCATTTGGTATGACATTTTATCTAAACAAACCTTAGTAATCACACTTAGTATTATCTAAACAAACCTTGGTAATCACACTTAGTATTATGTTAAATTTTAGTTTTAATGATGTGATTAATCTCAAAGTTCTTTTATTTACATCATTATTATTATTATTATCCAATTTTAAGGTCACGGCCAAGACATCAAATTGGTGTATAAGACCTCCTTGTTAGTGGAACAAGGGATCACATTTAATAGTATTATTATTATTATTATCCAATTTTAAGGTCACTGCTAAGCCAGACACCAAATTGATATATGAGACCCCCTTGTTTATGAGACAAGAGACCCACTTTCTCTTAGTAATTTCACTGTCAAGTTTACGAAGGCATACATACCCAAAGAGAAACACATACTCTTAATATATTTTTTCATCTTCAAAAAAGAAAGAATCCATTGAGTATTTGTGTATAAAACTGCAGTGTTTGTATAACATCCAATGCAATCAAGTTTGATGATATTTTATAAAGATTGGCTTGAAATTTGAATTGGTCAAAGGTTTGGAGTTTGAAATGGTGAAGTCAAAATTTAATGATAGTTTTTCTGTTAGTCATTTTATGTTTGTTTATGAGCTATAAATTTATTTTTATTTCTGATATGTGAGTTCCAACCAATAACTTCCAATATTCTTTGGATCTGTCACTGCCTCCAGTACTTATGACATACAGATCCCAAAAATCTTCTGAAAGTGACCTCTCAGCTTCATGTGAAGCTGCCATGCTATGTGAATACATCATTTCATGTATCCATCGATTTCCCTTCGGGTACACTTTCCTTCCTGGGACCAAGTGCTGCAAATCTGTATGATTCTGCAAATTACCATCGAGCACTTGGGTGTTTCGGAGGATCCAAGTTGGCCTCCACTTTTCAGCATACACAGGCCATGGTTCATCATCTGCAATATATCTGAGTTCTTCTCTTTTGTAGGCCTGATTCCATTCTGTCAGAATGACCATGCAATGAAGCTGTACATTTTCTTCAGGGCCATTCTCCTGTTCTTGATGCTGGATGTATTCCTTGCTTAAGAAATCTGCAATACAATTGTCAGAACCTTTAATATGTTCAACTTTAAAACTGAAATATGCAAAGAGAGCTTGCCATCGTGCAAACTTTGCATCTTCTGGATTCTTGATTTCCTTGGTCAGTACCTTCTCCAGTGCCTTGGCATCTGTTCTAAGCAGGAAATTCTTATTAGCCAAATGTACAGAAAACTTCTTCATACAATTCCAAGCTGCTTTTACCTCTTTTTCTATAGGAGCATAGTTTAGTTCTGCCTTGCTCCATACTCCAGAGATGAACAAAACAACTTGTTCCTTTCCTTTCAGATTGTCTTCTGTTGGCTTTTGTTTCAGCACACCTCCCCAACCAATGTTACTGGCATCTGTTTCAACAATCTTATAAAAGTTATCATCAGCAACATATAATATGGGCAGATTCTTTACCTTAGACTTAATTTCTTTGACTGCTTGGGTGTGCTTATCAGTCCAAGGCTTTGGGTTCTTTCTCAATCTCTGATTAAGCAGAGATCTGTCAATGGCACAGTCAGGATAGAAATTGCTCACATAATTGAGGCAACCCAAAAACCTCTGCAACTGAGTTTTGTCAATGATAACATCTGGAAACTTATCTGCAAACTCCGATGCATGTTTCTGCAGAGCAATCTGGCCATTTTCTATTTCATGTCCTAATAATTTGATCTTAGTTTTGCACAACTCCATTTTCTTCTTACTTAGGACAAGACCATTTCTTTTGACCAACTTCATAAAAATCTTCAGGTGTCTGAAGTGGTCATTCAAATTTTTTGAAAATATCTGCAGATCATCTATATAGGCTAACAACCATTCTGCATAGGGCTTGAAAATAGAATCCATTACCTTTTGGAATTTGGATGGTGCATGCTTCAATCCAAAAGGCATCACATTCCATTCATAATGTCCATGAGGGACACTGAATGCAGTTTTCCATCTGTCACCTTCTGCAATGGCTACCTGCCAGAAGCCAGACTTTAAATCAAACTTGGAAAATATTTTAGCTCCTGAAATTCTTCTTATCAAATCTCCTTTATGGGGAATTGGATAAGTGTCATCTGCTAATACATTATTTAGAGGCTTATAATTGATCACTAATCTTGGAACTCCTCTGACTTGTTCACTTCTTTTATTTACATAGAATCCATAGCAGTTCCATGGGCTACTGGATTCTCTGATCAACTTCTTCTGTAGAAGTTGTTCTATTTCATTCTGACAATGTTGTCTGTCATGAACAGACATAGGGATGCTTCTATACTTACAAGGCTTGCCAGTGTATCCCTCCTTGTAAGGCAACTCAATGCTGTGCTGCTTTCTATACCAGAAGGCATTCGGCTCTTCAGAGCGGCACGTTTCTTCAAATTCTTTCTGAATTTCAGCAATCTTCTTTTGAACATCTGGAGAGCTCAATTGTTCTTCAACTCTGATTGTCTCCTTGTGATCTTTGAGCTCAACCAGGCTTTTTTCAACTTTCTGAAGTTTCTTTTCCTTTTCTTTTATTACCTGCACCATGGGTGAGATTCTGTTTCTGGAAACATATGGCAACTCAAATCTTTTACCAGAAACAGTAATAAAGATTCCTGCAGAGCCATCAGGAAATCTAAAAGACCCATGGGGTTCAACTGCTGCTAAAAAAACATTACCCAAAATACAATCAACAAGAATATCTGACACTGCTAGGGATAATTTCACACATTTAGAATCAAAACAGACAGTTGCTGTAGAAACTTCAAACTTTAATTGCTTCATTCCTAATCCCTGAACTTCTTTTCTGCTGTAGTCCAATATATTGAAGGGATTATATGCTTAGATATGAGGTTAAGATCAGAACCAGAATCAATTAAAGCAATAACCTCATAAACATGACCAGCAACAGAAAGATTTACCAGAACATGGTGCTGCTGATACTGAACGGCGAGGACTTGCATGTCCCCAATATCACTGAAGCCAGATGAAACAAATCTTCCTGATGCAGTTTGGACTTCAGTATGTGGCTGAGTGTGCTGAATATAATTTGTCGGCTGCTTCGACAAATTTGCTGTCGGTGAAGTAGGCTGCTGTGCATTCTGAGCTTTTAAGACAGCAAGTTCATTTTTGATACTGCGCACTTCAGTTTTCAGATCATGTATCTCCTTGCTCACCTCCCCCAAATTGAGTCCACGAGCTTTGCTATGTTGTTGGAGATACGTCTTTGTATTGCGCTCATAAGAAGCTTCGACAAAATTGGGCTTCTTAGAGGAACTGGAAGAATGGGAAGAACCAGGGAGATTCTTCATGTAGGCAGAAAGGAGAGCATTTTTCAAATCTCCTTCGTCCATGGCTCGAATCTGGGCAAAAACTTTGAGATCATCATCAGTTTGGGCCATGAGAACATGAGGTGGATCTTCCACAGCTGAGGAATAAGAAGACTTAGAATCAGACTCAGAAGAATCACATTTACAAGCATCTGGGTCTGAGCATTGGCAATACATATTGACTTGCTCTTCTGAAGAGGAAGAAGAGTAGTCATCAGAAGAAGAACTATCATCAATGGCATGTTGTTGTATGGAAAAACGACGACCTGGATAGGATGGACAGTCAGAAATCCTATGAGAAGTAGATTTACAGTAAGCACAGGCGTCGGGGTCTTGCTTGACAGTGGGCTGTGAAGTAGAAGGTTGTTTATTCTTGGCATACTTAGCAAACTTTTTACCTAGACCTCTTTTTGACTCTAAGGCAGTAGGACACATATTTCAAGTATGTCCCTTTTGACCACATAACCAACATTCAACATCTTGCATTTTGGCCACTTTAGCATCTCTAGGCCGAATATCATGTGGCTGGTAATAATGGGTGTTGGGCCTCCACTTGGATGGCCGTCTAGGAGCCCTAGATCTTTTATGCTCCTTGGGTCTGCGAAGCTCTCTTCTTTTAGCAGAGCTTAGTCTGTAAGTAGACTTACTTCTTTTGTAAGCCTTCTTTGCTTGTCGCTTGTGCTTTCTCCTGTGCACAAGAGGATCATCCACTGTAATGCCATATTTACTGCAAAAAGATTTAGTACCAGGAAGTCTGTTCAATTTGTCAATAGACTTCTGCATCTTTGACCTGGTACACAAAGAAATCAAAACTTTTGTTATAATACCATAGAAGTCTCCCCACACATAAGTCTCCATAGGCAAAGGGAAGGCTTCTTCCATCTTTAAGATGTCTACTAGCTTTGAAGGCAGAGATGCTAGATAGACTTGCTTCCATAACAAATTCTTGGGATCCTTTACCAAGAATATTCTTTGAATCCAATCTCTATGGAAGTATTCATACTGATTGATATTGTTGCATTTCAGATTCATCAAAATCATCTCATGTTTATCAGATGCAACATATTCCAAACCACAAAAATGTTCTTGGATCAATGCTGTGAGAGCACCGATCATATTGGTCTGTGCAGTGCCATCAGGGTTGAACATGATGTCACCCTGTTCATCCTTCAGAATCTCCTTTTCCATTCTCTCAATCAACGCAGGAGAGGATTCTAGTTCCCACCATCTAGCCAGTGTGCCAGTGAAACACTGCATGATTGTTTTACAGGCCTCAATCTCACTCTTTCCTTCCACACACATTAGTTTATATTCAATGATCATTTGATCCAGTACTTGCCTTATCTGATGTGCAGACATGTTGTCTATGTTCCACTCCTTGTGGCTCCCTTCATGGAACGTTTCTCTTGGTGGAATCTTTCCTGCACCATAAAGATCAGGGGGTGCATGTCTGGTATGATGAGGCTCTAAAGGCTCATAGATAGGAAAGACATGTTTTTCAGACTCTGAGTCTTTCATGACTTCAGCAATAGTAATCTTCTCAGATCTTTCTTCAACTGGCTGAGACTCAGGCTTTGATTCTGACACAGGGGTAAGAGACAGCTGAGGAACTTCTCTTGGCATGAGATGAGGAAACCTAGAGACAGGAGAAATTGACTCAGGTTTAGGGATCTCATGAGGCACAACACTTTTCCCTTTACCAGCAATAAATGACATTGGAATGGGCTTGCTGGTTTTCTTGACATTCAGTCCCTCAAACTTTTCTGACAATTTATAGACAGACTGTCTAGTGGCAATGGACTGATCTATGACACAATTTTCAATCTCATCAAATTTAATAAAAGAATTTTCTGAAATACTCCTAACTACCTGAAGATCACACTGTATAGAATTTAAGACTCTATTTACATCATTCATAGAGACTTGAACTGAATCAATTTGGTCCTTGACCAGGGCAGTCTTTGCAACATTCTTCTCCAATCCCGTGAGTGCAGTATTGGTCCAATTTATCTCTCACTCACCTTTTGAACTCTTCCTTCAGAACCCATCAAAGAATTATCATGTTGGACGAAAGGGCTAGCATGAGCAGTGTTAGATCCTTCTCCTAACACAATACTTCTGAAAGGAGGATATGTAGTGGAGGTCTCAATCTTACTGCCATCAGTTGCAGTCCATGAATGTGAGGAAGATGTAGTAGTATCAGCCATTAATACTACATCATTCTCCATCTGTTTCTTCCACATATAGAATGAAATCCATACTTGCTTTTCTTCCATATATTTTTTCCATTCTGCTGCAAGCTTCATCTTCTCTTCCTTTGGATAGGCAGCTGCAAAAGCATCAGCCTGAGGATGTGTAAACAAATCCCAATTGATCATTTGTTTCATCCATTCTGCAGGGATTCCAGATCTAGGACATCCATCCATGAGGGTATAGAACTTATGAATTTCAGGTACAGAAGGCTTTTTACAACCTGGGGGCAGATTTCTGTATCTGCATTCTGGTATCAACTTATTGGCTTGTTCAATATATCCCAACCCATATCTAGGACTCTTGGGTGGTCTCTGGTTTATCAACAACTCAGTCAATCTGGGATCTTCTTCTTCAAGGGAAGGAAGAAGATGCATCATCAAAACACGTGGGTGCTCATCTTCATGAGGAAAGGGAATATCTGAGCACTTAGGGTTTGGACAGGGATTGACAGAAGTACTGGGTGGTGCTTCACCAGTTCTGGGATTATGATTTCTGTGTAGGACAGCATAAGCCAAATTCTGTAAGTTGACACTTTGTTGACACTGAGGACATTCAAATTTGACTGGCTGATAATTTACAAACTGGGCAAATTCAAAAAGGGCTACATGACTACAATTAGAAACAACAGAACTACAACCCGTATCTGTACAATCGGGTGAAATATAACGAGGCGACTTTTTACATTCAGCTTCTAATCTTTTGCGATCTATGGTAGATCTTCTGGGGAAAGACAAAGTAGCAGAAGACTGATCTTCGGTGATGTTGGCAGAGGTAATTCTCTGGACAGACAGAGGTCTGGGATTTGGAACAGTCCAGTGTTGGGGAAATTGCAGATCCTCCCATTTGATAGCTTGGTGTTCTATCTTTTGATTTTTAGGATCTGTGAGGACAACTACACTGGTTTTTGACTCTCTGCTCGGTGCATGGAGAACAGCGGGAAACATTGTAGAAGTGTGGCGAAAACAACCACGGAATTGAATTGTGATATTCCTACGTTTCTTCCTCATATCAAATCCCATTGTTTGGATTTGAAGTTGTAGAATATCGGCCAATGTTTCATCAAAAACAGACACTAAGAAATTTGGGTAACAGTCAAACCAGACTGGCCCATTGGATAGTGGAGCCACTATTCCCCCAATCAATGAATCAGTGTACTTATTATGTGTTAAGTCACGGACTGTGGCCAACACATAGGCATCGATTCCAGGATGCACCAACGCATGAATACCAACTCTTACACAACCTAAATGTAAAAACTCTGTTCCCAACTTTTTGGCTTCAGCTTGAAGTTCCTTGGGATTCAATATAGGGATCAGCTGGACTTGATCAACATTTTCTTCAATACTACTGACTGACTCCTTTATAGTAATTCTAGTGGCAGCTTTCAGGTGCCAAATACCTAAATCATTATAGACTTCAGAAGCTTTAATGTTGGGGAGAACCCAACGAGCTTGTGGTTCGACCTCTTCATACAAGTGATCAGATTCATGGATCACACGACTACTACTTGACGCAAATAAATCCCTAAGAGGGTTTTGCTCTGCTCGATCTTGTTCTTCGAGCTCTCTGAAAGATACAGACTTAGACATTGAAGAATCCATTCTTCGAGAATAAGAGAGAAAGAAATACTTTTAAGCGTTACTCAAGATCCTGAACCAGGCGACATCGTCGACTTATTGGCTCTGATACCAATTTCTAGCAGAGGCTTCTCAAAAGCTTTCTTGTGGTCGTAAACCAACTGACTTGGCCTTGTTAAGTGTCTCTGAACACAGCTCTATGTGAACCCAAGTGTAAACCTGGACGAACCTACTGAACCCTCACGCTTTTGCGGCCTACCACACGGCTTCCTCGCCTTCAAACGGCCTTAGCGATCCGTAGTTCCTCGCGAACTCCAGCGAATCTGGCAAAATTTCGAGCAATGCAAGTATCTTAACAGAAATATTTAAAGCACATAGAGTAACAATGCGGAAACTCAGAAAAATTCTTCTCTCTTTATTTATCAAAATGCTTCACAATCAGATTACAATGTCTCTGTATCAGAGATGGACTGTCTCGGCTTTTACTAGACTTATGATCTTCACGAATGAAGGATCGA
Source organism: Pinus albicaulis (assembly GCA_034641835.2). Taxonomy (NCBI): domain Eukaryota; kingdom Viridiplantae; phylum Streptophyta; class Pinopsida; order Pinales; family Pinaceae; genus Pinus; species Pinus albicaulis. The sequence continues at coordinate 648,465,533 of CM076577.1, read as the reverse complement.
TACCAGAGGCTTCCTGGCTGATCAACAGACTCTGTCTCAGAGTTTTATAACACATATACATAAAATATACAGACTCACTAATGAACTGGCCACTTTAGGTTCTTGCCTGTCACATGAACAGACACGCAGGCTTCTCAGTTCACCTAAGGACTGTGAGTAAGAACTCCGTGATGCGAGCAGATCACCAAGATGGCGCAGACGCAGAGCAGGGAGAGAATACTCAGACTCAAAACACAACACACAAAACTCAAACAATCGATGCCTACAAATGAGCCTAACCTCTCCTTATATAGGAATGAGAGGGGGACAAACATTACTATGCACCGTCTGATTATTGACACTTGGCAGAAGATCATCGTTTTCGGGTAACACCAAGAGGTGACATCCGCACGGAGATCTGTCATACCGAAAAACTAAAGTGCTAGTGCTAGTGGATACACTGTGGATACCTTACAAAGGCCCACGAGGAATCAAACTTTATTGATTACACATTGGATACTTTTCGGACGAAGGAAAAGTCCAAGAGAAAAGCTTCGTCACTATACTCCCGTGACTAGGGATCATTATTTACACAGGGAAAACCTTTTATGAGTGGGGCTCCCGAGGACCACTTGTACTGGTTTCTGTTGCAGGTTCATCAAGAATATTTATCCCCGGATATCTGAGATGATAAAACTCATCATCCCAAGCCTTTGTATATATTCTTCTGACGATCATGGGTTTGTTGAGTATTATCTGGTGTTTAATCTTTGTCATGACTAACCACTGGTAATGCATCTGCATATGCATCTTTAATATGGGGTTTCCTATCATTCTATGTTCCAAAATTGCAATTTCACCAACTATTTTGCAGGGATAGTGAAAACATTCACCAGCTGGACCTGCAAGACAGTCATCACAAAATAATCTGTGATATGATTCATAACATGCTTGTCATTAAATGAGAGGTGTTCAAATTTTGTTTGGTGATTCACACTGCCTTTTATATATTAAAAATGATTGTAATTAAATGAGAGATGTTCAAATTTTGTTTGGTGATTGACGATGGCTTTCAAATATTAAAAATTAAAGAAACTTGGGTGTGAATGTTGTGTAAGGAATTAAATAAATATGATTTATGAAAACTCCAAATCTAAAAGAAAATGACTTTTGTCATTATTTTTTAAGAGATTTTCCAGGGGCCTTTTGGTGGTGATTAATTGGAAAATTATGAGAACAAATTTGTAGAGAAGATAATAGGCTAAAAACATAGGATAACTCCTTATCATAACTAGAAAAAGAGAAGATAATAAGCGATCCAAACAGGACGAATCCTCAATATAATCGTGAAACGAGAACCAATGCTTAGCTTTTTTTAGACGAGGAGATTTTCTTGGTCTACTTTTTGATTGGACATGCATTTGGATATTTAATAAGCCATAGGATCCAACTTAAGCATGATTCCAAGTCCATTAAAAAGAGGCCCCTCGGAAAACAATGTTAAAGATATTTTATGCGTGAGATAAACAACTAGCTCTTGTTTTGTCTATTCATGCCGAATCAATGGTTTTCACCTCAATTGATGGAAAGCCTACGCTTTTCAACAAATGGTTTTACACTAATTCCTCAACCACTCCCAAAATTTATTTCCCCTCACTATGTTGTCGTTTATTGAGTCCTCCCCTTGCATTGCACATCCATTAATGTAAAGGTGGCATAAGTAATTGATTAAGTTGAATACGAATGATAGTGTGGAGTCATGGGAATCTAAGATCTAAGAGTTGAGACTCACTAAAAGGAATGGGAAATGATTTAGTTGATTATACCAGTGTACTAGTAAAGGTGGGAGGAAAAGGGACCTATGTATTAAAGCCATCACTACTTTATCCTCAATTAAATTTCAAAAAATCTATGAAGATTAATTCAAATGTATTTCACGTTAATTTTTCAATTTCATTTCCATTTTAATAAACATTTTCACTTTTTTATTCATAATAAAATATAGCTAAAAACAAAAAATATGTGAAACTTCAAATATGATGTATCTTTGTAAAATAATTCAAATGGCTTATGAGTCACACATGTATGGTGTATCTTTGTTAACATTATTTCATATCACTTACCAATTACATAGTAAGTTTAAATTTTTAATATTGATAAATACATCATACTTTAAATGTTGTTTGCGCAGTTAGTACTAGCACAAACACATTAGTAAATGTGGTTGATATATGTTGATCGACGTCATTCATAGATTGATTTGCATATAAAGGGTGGAAAATACCGCCGATTGGCATATATCAAGCACATTTACTAACATGTTTATGCTTGTAGATGGTCGGTGTGCATAGGGAGAATTAGTATAACATAGTTGAATATGGTTGACTATGACTAAAATGTTCAAGTTATGGTTAAGGAGGGTTTATTATGGTCAATCTAGAGCTTACTAAGGATGACCATGGTCGTCCAAAAATTATTATAATTTATTATGATAAATTGTAATTCGTTATAGTTAACCATGGTTGTTAATGTTTGATTATGGTAAGTTCACCACAATTACCCATGGTTGACTATGCCCATGGTTAGGTATGTTAACCATGGTTGATGATGTTAGCCATGGAGGAACATGATTTGATTAATTTGACCAAGGTTGACCATAGTTTTCTATCATAAATTATGGTTGTCCATGTAAACAATAGATGACCATAGTTGACCTTGTTCAACCATGGTGACCTTGGTTGAGTATGTTTGATTTTTATAACAATGGTTGACCACAATTTCCCATGTTGAGCATGGCTCAACCATAGTTTTATAAGGTTTACTATGGTCAACTAGACATGACCATGTTTGGTCATGGTTGATCATCATTGACCACCATTGACTATCATTAACCATAGCTAAATAAATTTCATGGTTGACTATGGTCAACCATGGAAATCAAATATAACTATGGTTGACGATGGTCGACCATGCTGACCATAATTGTCTATGGTAAATGATGTTTAACAATAGTAAAGCATAACAACCATAACTAACTATGGTTGACCACATTGACTATAGCTGACAATGGTTGACTTTGGTAAATATGGTTGATCGAAGAGTACCACGCCTACTCATCAGCCACTGAGGTCGATAATGGTTAAACATGGTTAGTAGATATAGTGAATATGGTTGATCGAAGATGACCATTCTTGCTCATGGTCAATAAAGGTGTAGAAATTATACAAACAATATGTATATCAATGGATTAAATATGATCATGCTATCTACTAAAGCAAGATATTGAATCCTTCTACAAATCAATTGCGGAAAATAAACAGGATCGCTAATCGCAATAAGTAAAGAAAGAAGAAAATTAAACCACCACACAAATATTTTCCCGGGGAAAGCTTACTTCTTGAAACCCCTCTATCTTCTATTGTATATTCACCATGGAATCATGAAACAATTACAATGCACTCTTCTCACAAGAGTCTCCTGCACTCTCACAACTGTCTCACACTGGGACAGACAAAATCCACCAACAGTTAACCAATTTCCTGCCTCTAATAAGCCTACCTTTCCTGTGGAATGCAATCCCTATTATTTATGAAAATCAGCCTTTTGAAACTGCACAATGCTCATGGTCACTCCAATGGTTATCTTGCTGCATACGGGCAACCTACTAATGATACGACTGATAGTTAACATCCCTTTGACCTTTTTCTCAACAGGGTCTCCACTGGAACTGACATGCATGAAGATATTAATAGTAAATTGCCAGTTGCATGGCAGATCACTGCATGTGAATTATATCTGATTTAATTCACTTGATCTCTCGCTAGTGCAATAAACAGTTACAACTAGTTCAACTAACTTTAACTCAATAAAATGAGTTAACTGATTTCTCATGCATTAAACTAATGCATTAATTGCAATTTGAACTCCATAACTAATATAATCACTCTGCATGCCTCACCAACCACCCTCAATTCGAAATTCATGAGCTAACTGAGTTTATCACACTCAATTAACTATTACCAGTGATTATGACATAAGATTACATTTTATTGTCCAATTTAATTAATGTAAAATTAAACTAGACACACATTTCTTGTTGACTTTTCAACAAAAGGTTGACCATGATTTATCACATTACAATGTTGATATTTAATTTGTCGCATTACAATGTTGATCATTGTTTGTCACATTGTGACACAAATGTTTTGCTCATTACATGCAATGTAAACTTTTTTCATGACATTGTGATGCCAATTTTTGTTCATGATATCGTGATGTTGATATTTGTTTGATACATTATGATGTTGATATTTATTTTTTATATTATGATGTCAATTTTTAAACATAGTTGTCTATGGTCGACAATGGTAGACTATGGGTGAACATTATTGACCACAGTTGTCAGTGTTTAGCTATAGATGAATATAGATGACAATGTGAACTATGGAATACCATGGATACCATAGTTGACCATCGTTTAGCTTATTTAACCATAGTTGAATATGGTTACATTATTGAGAAAAGTTAAAAAGTTATGTTACAAATTAAATATTAAATACATGATAAACCTTATTAAATTTAAACATTAAACCTTATTCATAAACATTAATATTGATATTATTAATAAACCTTATTAATATTAATATTTTTATTAATCTATTTTACTATTAAATAGTAAATAATAATTAAATATTATTAAATGTAAACTTTAGTAAATATTACTATGAAATTCTATTATGAAAACTTATTAAATAGAATACTTTATTACAAAAACTTTTTGAACCTTATTAATAAACCTTTATATTAATATAGGGTGAATTTGAGCTTGGTGCTAGGATCATAGGTGCACAAATTGGATCAAATCAATCCATTAAGGTCACTATTTGTGCTCTAAATGCATTCACATAATGAGAGGACCTTTTCAAACCATTTCCGACCTTTTGCACTTTTTTTGGAAGCCTCTAGGAATTTTCAAGCTAATTTCCTTCTGAACAACAGGAGGAATGCAGAGAAAATCCCATGAAATCCCTCATTCGCGTGAATGACACTCGCTCCATGTGAATGGGACCTTTAGTCACTCCCATAGGCTTGCCTCTATGTGATTGGAGCCTTCGAGTCACTCCCACAGGCTTGGCTCCATGCAACTGTGACTAAGGAAGAGGAAAAACATGAGTGCTTCATCTCAAAACCTCTACCATTAGTTAGATCCTCTTCTCTAGAACATGTACTAGCCTCCAAACCTCTGACATAGCCTCTGATAAATATGCAAGTAGTTAAAACATGTATCCTAAGTTTCACCCTCATATTGACCTAGAAGGCCAACAAACAAGGTTGGAAAGAGTTCCAACAAGTCCTCCAATCTCCATCAAACCTATGAACAAGCTGCAAAATCTCTGACAAAATTGAAAACACCTATGTAGCACCATCATCAATCCATCACATCACTACAACAAGTCATCCTCATAATCATAGACATGAATACCTAATAAATACATAGTTGATAACTAAATTAGTGTTCCATCAACCATCAACATCAGATGTAGATATGCATCATCCACATGTAGCATCATCATCATCACCATGATGAGACCAACACATTGCAACAAGTCATCAAGTGTGCCATCATCATCAATTCCAGCACATTCAAACACAAACCAACATGAGTGACATCATATTGTTTACAGCAATGCCAACACAATCATCCCAATCTCAACTCAACTAGCAACATCATGACCATGTTGACATCAATGCCAAAACTACAATTCCAACATGGAAGGATTGTTTAGATCATCTAACTTCATTCTTTATTATAGTATGAGAGGATGTTGAGGACACACTAGTATGGTAAAAAAATCTATCCAATATAAATTATACTGTGGAATTAGGGTACAAAGTTTGGTGTGACGACAAGGTCAAGTGGTGGTGGAAAAAAAATATGGAAAATTTTGGCTTTGCTTAAATTAAAATATTGTTTTTCCCCAATGGGGGTGACAATCCAGGCGCACGAGGCACCACGTGGTAATGAAGGTTAACAGTTGGTGATCATATCGAGGACCAAAATCCAGATCCTCTAACAAGACCCTGCATACAGGAGAGAGTAATGCCATTCGTGGGAACATTTCATCGCCTCAACTAGTGTGAGAGGCAACTCTTGACGATAGAATATGGTAGGCAAAAAAATTATTTGGTTTCTGTTTCAGTTCATTGCATGTTATCAGTATTCAACTCGCTGGAGTAGGAAGCATCGACGGTCCGGTGTGTGAGGAAGGTGGTGACCCCAGCAGTCGTGTTCCTTCCCTCGATTTTGGAATAAAAAATTGGTAACCTTATTTTTCAAAGGCCATATATTTTTTTATTTTTGTCAGAGTGTGGCATGTAGATTTTTGAGGAGTCGACCTTTCAAAGGCTCTGGTGTGTATCTGAACTATTTTCTTGGTCTTACTGGTACTATGAAAGTAGAATTGGATAGCGTCGAAAGGATTTGTGGTCAGGTTTGGTGGCAGTTTTGTTGGGGGTGCTCCATCCCTGGCTTCTAGGTTCATATTTGTGCGACCTCATTCTGTGGCATGTGGATTTTTTTGTTTTCGTGGGAGAAAGAATGTGGCTCTAAGAGGCTGAATATTCTTATTGGTTCTGGTGTCCCTAGGAGGTTACTTCTCAGTGGGTGAAAATGTGAAGTTGGGTTACACTTTTTGCCCTTTTCTTAGAAAAAAAATCATTTTTTCTGTTGTTCAACTTTCTGCAAGCCAACACAATTTTTCTGTTTAGAATTTCATTTCGCGATAAAAAAAAAGTTGTCAGAAATTTTATTAGCTTTCTATTAATTATTTTTTGGAATTTTTTTACACACATTTGATGTGTCAACTTAGCATTTCTTTGAGTGTTTGTTTTTTAACAAGCAAAGGATTCATAAGAAGTCATGTTAATACACACTGTTGTATTCTTTGAAACTTTGTGTTTTGAGAAACAAAATGTGTTACAACAATCTAGATAGAGTCTGCTTCAATTTCATTATATTTACGTAGCCAACTGATGCATATCATAATTACTAGAATTTTTTGAACTAGTCCAATATGAAAAAAAATTATATTTTGCATATGTTTCGCGACGCATGAAATTTCTTAACATATAATTTATAAACTAAAAATCTAAAAACTACCCATTACAGACGACGGACCAATGTAATGCACCATAATTTTTTCAATATTTTATAGTGTATTTTGGAAGATACAAAATTATGATTTCACTAAATCATAACGACCTTCAGAAATTGTTTGCACCCATTTTATTACAAAATTAATTAAAATTAGTAAATATTTATGAAATTCGATAAAAGTTATATTTCCTGAAATTAGATTGAATTCTGAAAATGTTTGTCTTGGCTTCGAAAGTTAATTCAGAATGTTTCATGGAGTTTAATTAGTCCAAATTTGAAGATATGTATTCAGATCTTGGTTCTACGTAATTGCAAACATGTTAGTTCGGCCGAATTTTTTTTTGCGCCGACAGCCCGTCAAGTCTAACGACATAAAAGTTCAGCTGATTTTTTTTTTAAATTTCGGCCGAACTTTTACCTGACTTTCTGTCGGCCGGAAAATACCACAAAGCCCCTCCAAAAAAACATTTCGCAACAATAGAAATTGACATAAAAGCATTCATTATTTTCGCATATTTTCGCACATTTGGTTTGATTTTACAAAGGTCTTGCTCTGATTTTGCAAAGAATTTTTTTGGGTTTAAGGACTTTTTTTGGAGGTACATTCAAAGAACATTTTCGCAAAGGATTGTTTTGGGTTTAAGGAATTTTCTTGGAGGTACATTCAAAGGACATTTTTTCAAAATATTGTTTTGGATTTAAGCACTTTTCTTGGAGGTACATTCAAAGGATATTTCTTGGAGGTATGTGATACATTTTTTGGATGTTTTTTGGGCTTCATTTTTTTTAAGGTATTTTGTTTTTAAAGGATTTGGGCTTAATTTTCATTGTTTTTAGAGGTTTTGGGCTTAATTTTAAAAGGAATCATTTTAGGCTTAATTTCGAAAGGACTTTTTTTGTCTTACTATTCAAAGGATATTTTTTGGAGGTATTTTTTAAAGTGATATTTTTTTAGAGGCTTTTTTAAAGTGGCATTTTTTAAGAAGTTGGAATTAATTTTCAATGGACATTTTTTGGAGGTATTTTTCGAAGTGACATTCTTTTAGAGTATGTGTTTTGGGTTGAAGTAAATCTTTTATAATGATTTTTTAAAATAAGTTTTTGTCCAACTTTTTAAATGAATTTTTTTTTGCAGGACTTGGAAGGAAATATTTTGAGCTTCGTTTCATTTTTATAAGACATTTTTTTCTCGGATTTTTTAAAGTAAGTGTTTTGGATTGAAGTATGTATTTTTTGCAAAAATTTTAAAATGCTTTTTTTTTTTAAATTAAATCTTTTGTGATGTTTTTTTTTTATTTGAGTTTTTGTCTAAATTTTTGAAGGAAATTTTTTGAACTTCATACTCTATTATCATGGGAAATTGAAGGAATTGCGCGAGAAAATATGATCGAAAAAGAGACCCTGAGGAACGTAGAGAAGAGATGAGAGAATCTCACAAAATAAAGAGAGAAGCACTCTCAAATATGGAAAGGGAAAATCAACCTCAACTAGAAGTTGAAGCAGGTATGTAAATGTAAATATTATGACTTTGATATTTAAAATTTTCCTAGTGTAAAATGTGAAGCTTAATTTTTATTTGATGAAATAATTTGAAGAATATTTTACAATGTAAATAGAGAGAGATATTCCTAAAAACATTGATGATGAGTTACAAAATATTGAAAGAGAAAGTGAAAGAGATATTGAACCAATGATTGAAGATGGTGAAAATGTTGAAAGAAATTCCAGTGAATAAATTGAATCACAAGGTATATATATATATATATATATATATATATATATGTTGAACACCTGCATGTATTATTGAAATTATACATATTTATTAATTTAGTTATTTATTGAATATGTAAACTTATTATGTACTATTCATTCGAATATGTACAGATGAAATCAATGTCGATGATGAGATGTTAGAAAATGTTGACACTCACACATATGGAGATAAAGAGCTAACCATGTTATAATATATCGTGTTAAACGCATTTTTCATACGTACTTCATAAAGGAAAATGTGACAGTTCAAGCCCAAATGTTTAAAGGTCTCCTATCATTAAGGAAATTAAAAGAGGATATGACTTTATTGGGTATTTGAAAATCAACAAAAGATTAAAAAATGAAGGGAAATGTGATACAAAATATAAATAGTGCTATAAATCCAATTATAAGATCTAGACAGAAAATTGTTTCAGTTGTACATAGAGAAATACATATGGCAGTGGTTTCATCAAGTACTAAAGAGAATCGCTTGGTAAAATATATGGCACGAGCATTAGGAACCTCACGAAAAACTTTGCACAAACATCACAAGTTTTGGGTGCAAATATATGTAAATGATGAACTCGCTTGTTGGAGAGCTATTTGTAGGAAACCATACAAAGATAGACTTGGAGAAAATGTTAAAAAAACAATATATGAATATTGGAAGAAAAATTCACGTGTTTGGCCAAATGCAAGGGATGTGATGCGAAGAAGAATACACAAAATCAGTATGAAAAACATGAAAAACATTTCTTGGAAACCACTCAGATAGAGTTTTTCAACAAGTTCAAAGAAGATAATCGTGAAATTCATGTCTCAATCAGTGCCTTTGTTCAACAAAAACCATGGTATGTAAAACCTATCACCGTAAGAAACACTTGTTGTTGTCGTTATCATGTGAAATTTGAGTTATATTATGACACATTCCTTAATTTTGGTAGAAAATTTTGGAAAGATTCACCTTCTCCTTCCACTATCCGTGATTTCATATCTCAAATTCTGTGTGAAAGAGAAAGCGATGAATTATTTTACAAAAAGAAATGTGTTGGTAGTAAAAAATGCGATGATTGTGGAAATTTGACTAAATTTCAAAACAAATATCGTATTGATATAAATGATCAATCATTGTCCAAAATGAAAGTGAAATTGAAGAGATATGAATATATCCATACATCGATTCAAGTTTCAAATAGTGCTAAAAGAATTGAATTACAAGAAGAAGAAATTTTTGTGATAGATTTTTTGAGAAAGTTTGAGGCATAAATTTATAAATACACCAAGCATTCCCATAGAGCTCAATGGCAAGAATTGGAATTCAAAAAATCCCGTGAATTTTTTCCACCAAGGACCATTTTGTCAGTAATTAATTTTGCATAAAACTACACATTTGTTCCACAAAAAGAAATTCAGAGTGAATACTATCATTCTGACCAAGTCTCCATGCTTGTCCATATTCTATATAGACATGATAAACAAAACGTCGATCATATAGAAAGCACTAGTGAAAATCGACATGTTATTAAAGAATATCACTTTTATATCAGTGGCGATCGTACACATGATACATATTTTGTACAACACTACTTTTGGAAAGATTTATGACTCCTTGAAAAGTCATGGAATAAAATTCAATGAACATTGGATATGGTCAAATGGATGAGTAGGTCAATTCAAATCTTCATGATTATTCTTTTGGTTGTGTTGTCTTCATAAAAAAAACTTCATTAAACATTGTTGGAATGTCTTTGAGATTGGCCATGGAAAAGGAGAACATGACGGTGCAGGGGCATGCATAAAATGAGCACTTTGAAGATATCAAATGGACCCCTCTGCAAACCGACTTGTGGATGCTAAAGAAGTTGTTCAATGGTGCATCGTTGCTTTAAGCCATGAGACTAGCCGATCAAGGGAAGTGCGAAGGTACATTCAATTTAATTTTTATTGGATATCTAATTTTAAATAGTGTACATTTATCACAATGATTATCTTTGATGGTATTTTGATATCATATTTACATTCTTCTTTGAATTTTCCATATATAGGTTTTTTTGGCATATTGGGATCAAAGATGTAGATAGATCAATTGGAAATGACATTGAAACAATAAAATACATTCATATGTATGAATACATGTACATATTCATTAATAAAATTGTGTGACCCATACCACGATTGCGTGAACTATGGGCATGCTTCATTGATGGAGTAGACACCCTTCTCCTCTTGGCTCCTAAAAAAATAAAAAATGAAACTTATTAACTACTAATTTAACTCACAAAATTGATAAAAAAAATCAATTCGATATATACACACATGTACATCCATATGTGTGGAGATTTAAGATTATATTTAAATACCATGAACACCCCTCAATCCCTGATCCCCCTCTCTCATAGAGATATGGGATTTTGTTGATATTCGTTGTTCATCCTCCATGATATATATATCTACAATGGAAATTTACAATTAATTTTTTAAATTACTATTTAAAATAAATTCAAAATAAATTTCAGAAAATTAATTTAATTTAGTGTACACAAATTATGTAAAACACAACTTTCAAATCACTAATTGATGTGTGAAACTCAATTTAAGAAAAAATTTTATAAAAATGTTAAGTTCACCAAATTGCGCTTTACATGGTGGGAGCACACTTGGTATAAAATTGAAAAAAACACATGGTCATTAAAAAAGAAGCGTGAAACTCCATTTAAACAAAAATTTGTTGAAGTCCCTGCATTTTAATTTTATAAAAATGTGAGGTTCACCACTTTTTGCAATTGTGAAGTTCACCAAGTTGTGCTTTACATGGTGTGGTGGGAACACACTTGGTATATAATTGAAAAACACACATGGTCATTACAAAAGACGCATTTATAAGTACAAAACACACACATATCTAAGATATGTTACAATGTCCATCAAAAAATTTTGAAGGAGAGCGTCTCAACACTAATTCATCTTTGAGAGATGAATCTTGAATTTTTGAAGAAGAGCGTATCAAAACTAATTCATCTTTGAGCGATGAATCTTGAATTTTTGAAGAAGAGAATCTCAAAACTAATTCATCTTTGAGAGATGAATCTTGCATTGGCATTTCCCCATATAATTCTAATTCATCTACTAATTCATATTTGATATATGAATCCTAAATTGGCATTGCCCCACGCAATAGATCAACATACATCTTATTCAAATTTGTACAATGTCTTATACTAATAAATTGAAATTATCTAACAATATTGTTTGCTATTCCATGCAGATCTTTTAGCCTCTCCTTATTAACTTGGTACACACTATTCATCTGGTTGCACACAAGTTTAGAATTGGTGAAAACTACAATTCCATTTGATCCATACTCCATAGTTGTTCCCAAGTCTTCTATAAATGCAATATAATATGCCTCGTTGTTTGTTGTTCTTCCCAGTATATTCATTTTCCTTTGGACGACTTTGCTAGTCGTAATATTGGAAAGCACATATGTAATCACTGCTTTCCCTGGTTTGGGATAGCAAGAAACATCTATGTATAATTTCCATTTTTCATCCATATTTAGTGGATTTTTTTATCCCTGATAAAAACAAATTCAATAAAAATATTATATTAAAATTTATTGCAAATGCATGGGAGAAATGACACATGTGCATGAGATAAATGACATGCACTGGATATTAAGATGAAGAAATTCTATTTAGATCTATTCCAGAGGTTGACTGTAGGGGCATTTACTAGATATGTCACCTTTGAGAAAAGATGAGATCCAGAGGCTACCTGACCCTCTACAGACTCTTCCTTTAGAACTTGTAGAGGTTAACACTCAATAGACACACTAAAATCCTATGGAGGTTCAAAATCCTATGAGAGTTCAACCACTTTAGGTTCAACTTTTAGGCCTTAAAGTTTGCCTTGAATTAATGAGAGAAAGCCTTTGGTTTGTGGGAGAAATTACATTTACATGGTTTGAAAAAATATTTTATGCACTTACAAAAAACATTCTTTAAATTTAATGGGAGGAAGGCAACATGACATGTATGCTTTAAAAACTTTTCCTAAGAATTTATGGGAGAAAGGACACATGTACACAGTTTTCCTTAAAGTGGTTGTGGTTTATGGATATTAAAATGAAAAACTTCTATTTAGATCTCTTCCAGAGATTGACTGTAGGGAAATTTACTAGATATGTCACCTTTCATAAAAGATTAGATCCAGAGGCTACCTGGCCCTTTACAGACTCTACCTATAGAACTTGTATGAGCTAACACTACCTGTCCCAATTATACCCTATGAAGTGTGTAGAGGACCCATGGAATCACTCAAACTAATTTACGTAGACATAAGGGTGTATAAGAGTGTACTAAGTTCAAAAATATGGTCATATTATTGGATATCTTTCCCAAGATCCCAAATGTACTCCTTAAGTATATGTGTGGTCTATATAACCATCTACAAAAACAAGTGATTCTTTCCAAGCTAAGGATAATGTATGAGCCATGTGTATACGCACATTATCTAGAAACCATAGGCCAAAATAAAGGGCACTTAAGTGGTTTGAAGAAAAAATAGCACCAAGAAGCTTTGAAGGAGGGGAATAAGAACTAGAAATAGGAGGATAAGAATAAAATAGCCACTACACATCCATGCAAGGGTAGTAGAAATAATTCTAACCATTGCAACATTGATGGTCACATTAAGGAGAATTATTAGATGTTTGGTATGTGTTATATTCTTTATGTGAATACCCCATGTAATATATATTTTTCTAAGCATAGTGGTGGGAATAAAATGGGAGGAAAGGACCCCCACTTTAGGGTTTTATATAGAAAAAAAATTAGTGCCCTAGAAAAACGTGTTTGGGAAAAAAAAAATCTCCCTTTATGATGGTTTTCATCACATGGTTTTTTCTTTTAGCATTTTTCTAGTGCATGGTAGTTTACCCCATGGTTCTACAGTTTCAGTTGAAGAACTAAAGTTTTATCTGATCCAAGGTAATGGATTGGGAGTTTATAATTGTCGTGGGATATATACATATATACATACATACATATGTGTGTGTGTGTGTGTGTCTGATGGTCTAAAAATTAATATACTAATAAAAAAAATGATCTTCTCGTTTTGGGTTTCTCGAGTAAATTATATCTTAATGCATGTGTTTTACATTGAAAATTTTTCATTTTATTAAGAATATATTTGAAACAATTAACTATATAAGGTTAAAACCTATGTTTTGTATCAAATTAATTTTGGTTTCAATGGGAAACGTTTATGGCTAATGTGTTTTTCTCGAAATGTGATAGAACTCATTAAAATGGGAGATATATCGAATTGATTCCTATGGTGAAATAAAATAGTTGAGTAGTTTAAAGATATAGATGCATAAATTCAATGAGCATAGTTTTGAGATATGTAAGTCCAAAATGGAATAGTTGTTGGTGAAAAAATATTAGTGGATCACTATGGATATATCTGCTTCATTAAAAGGGAATTTTCTAGAAGGATATCTACTAAGTTGGAAAGAAGAGAAAAAATCACAATTATATGTTAATGTGCATGTGTTTTACATTGAATATTTTTCATTTTATTAAGAATCTATCTGAAACAATTAACTATATAAGGTTAAAACCTATGTTTTGTTTCAAATCACTTTTGGCTTCAATGGGAAACTTTTATGGCTAATGTGTTTTTCTCGAAGTGTGATAGACCCCATTAAAATGGGAGTATCGAAATGATTCCTATGGTGTGATAAAATAGTTGAGTAGTTTAAAGATATAGATGCATAAATTTAATGAGCATAGTTTTGAGATATATAAGTCCAAAATGGAATAGTTGTTGGTGAACAAATATCAGTGGATCACTATGGATATATATCTACTTCATTAAAATGGATTTTTCTAGAAGGATGGACTAAGTTGGAAAGAAGGGAAAATATCAAAATTATATGCTAATGTGAATGTGTTTTACATTGAATATTTTTCATTTTATTAAGAATATATTTGAAACAATTAACCATATAAGGTTAAAACCTATGTTTTGTATCAAATTACTTTTGGTTTCAATGGGAAACTTTTATGGCTAATATGTTTTTCTCTAAATGTGATAGACCCCATTAAAATGGGAGATATATCGAAATGATTCCTATGGTGTAATAAAATAGTTGAGTAGTTTAAAGATATTGATGCATAAATTCAATGAGCATAGTTTTGAGATATATAAGTCCAAAATTGAATAGTTGTTGCTGAACAAATATCAGTGGATCACTATGGATATATCTACTTCATTAAAAGGGATTTTTCTAGAAGGATATCCACTAAGTTGGAAAGAAGGGAAAACATCACAATTATATGTTAATGCATGTGTTTTACGTTGAATATTTTTCACTTTATTAAGAATCTATTTGAAACATTTAACTATATAAGGTTAAAACCTATGTTTTGTATCAAATCACTTTTGGTTTCAATGGGAAACTTTTATGAATAATGTGTTTTTCTCGAAATGTGATAGAATCCATTAAAATGGGATATATATTGAAATGATTCCTATGGTGTAATAAAATAGCTAGGTATTTTAATGATATAGATGCATAAATTCAATGAACATAGTTTTGAGATATATAAGTCCAAAATGGAATAGTTGTTGGTGAACAAATATCAGTGGATCACTATGGATATATCTGCTTCATTAAAAGGTATTTTTCTAGAAGGATGTCCACTAAGTTGGAAAGAAGGGAAAATATCACAATTATATGTTAATGCATGTGTTTTACATTGAATATTTTTCATTTTATTAAGAA
This sequence comes from Pinus albicaulis, assembly GCA_034641835.2. Lineage (NCBI taxonomy): Eukaryota > Viridiplantae > Streptophyta > Pinopsida > Pinales > Pinaceae > Pinus > Pinus albicaulis. Next base: position 648,449,853 of record CM076577.1, on the reverse strand, counting down.
TATGTTTGAAACAATTAACTATATAACGTTAAAACCTATGTTTTGTATCAAAACACTTTTTGTTTCAATGGGAAACTCTTATGGCTAATGTGTTTTTCTCGAAATTTGATAGACCCCATTAAAATGGGAGATATATCGAAATGATTCCTATGGTGTAATAAAATAGTTGAGTAGTTTAAAGATATAGATGCATAAATTCAATGAGCATAGTTTTGAGATATATAAGTCCAAAATAGAATAGTTGTTGGTGAACAAATATTAGTGGATCACTATGGATATATCTGCTTCATTAAAAGGGATTTTTCTAGAAGGATGGACTAAGTTGGAAAGAAGGGAAAATATCACAATTATATGTTAATGTACATGTGTTTTACATTGAATATTTTTCATTTTATTAAGAATCTATTTGAAACAATTAACTATATAAGGTTAAAACCTATGTTTTGTATGAAATACTTTTGGTTTCAATGGGAAAATTTTATGGCTAATGTGTTTTCCTCGAAATGTGATAGGCCCCATTAAAATGGGAGATATATCGAAATGATTCATATGGTGTGATAAAATAGTTTCAAGTAGTTTAAAGATATAGATGCATAAATTCAATGAGCATAGTTATGAGATATATAAGTCCAAAATGGAATAGTTGTTGGTGAACAAATATCAGTGGATCACTATGGATTTATCTGCTTCATTAAAAGGGATTTTTCTAGAAGGGTTGACTAAGTTGGAAAGAAGGGAAAATATCACAATTATATGTTAATGCATGTGTTTTACATTGAATATAACAGGTTTTTTTCTCTCTCTCATTGCTTGAGTCTTGATCTTATAAAAGGTTTCCATTAAATCCATTCCCTATTACTTTTCATGTGAAGCACATTCCCAAACCCACCCATCTATGTACCTAAGAACCAAGCCAAGTGTAAAAAGGGCTTATTTCATATTCTTCTTTAACACATATGTGATTAATTATCGTTAGAATTTATATGGTAGAAATACGTATAAATATTAATCCTTAGTACAGATCTATTTTGACTTTAAGGAATATTTCATGTTTTTTAGAAAGTTTATCTTAGGAGCTAGAACTAAACCGTGTATAACCCACAAAAGAAACCATGGCCCATAAGCATCACATGCAAACACAAGTTACTCCCATGTTTGAAACACCACCTCACATCATCATAAGGGTTGGAAACCACTAAGCAACCCATACTAAGTTCCCTAGAAGGGATGACTGTCATATTTAATGATTGGGTTTATCTCCAAGGTCAAAAGGAAAATCAAAGTTAGAAAAGGGAATTAGAATAGAAATTAAGGTAAGACCATGACCTTTTACCCAATATTGAACGAAGGTGAGCAACCATAGATATTTAAGGAAGTTCAAGAATCCAAACTATCTGGTATGATATGTAAGAGTGTAACATACCTCAAATAAATATAAAGAAAAAATTGTTCCCTTTAACACTACTATAATTGTGCATGCATAAGAAATATTATCTTTTTTCTAGAAGGATATTTTGAGAGGAATCTTGAGCGAGGTCTTAAAGGCTAAAAGAACGAAGCTCTGGGATTATCAATTACGGGTTTATAACCTCTATTGACCTACATTGAAGGAAATTCAACTATGCATAACTTGACCAAAATTGCAAAGGCTTAAATTTGAGTTTCCTAAGAGATTTCACAGGTGACACTTGGTTGTTTCGATTGGTTTTCTGAGCATCTTCCGGTCAACTGTCGTTTGGATTTTGGAGGACAGTTTGAAAGTCAGGATAGTTTGATTATCTCTCTCTCTCTCAACATTTATATCTATTAATAAGAAGAAGATCTGTTGGGTTTTTCCTTATCTATTTTGTCTTATTCATTTTATTTCTATGTTCTATATACAATTACTGTCAAGATCCTTGACCAAAATTTCAGAGGCTTAAATTCGGGTTTCCTAAGAGATTTGCATTTTATTTCTATGTTCTATATACAATTACTGTCAAGATCCTTGACCAAAATTATTATCTATATACAATTGTCAACTGTCATTTGGATTTTGGAGGATAGTTTGAAAGTCAGGATAGTTTGATTAACTCTCTCTCTAAACATTTATATCTATTAAGAAGAAGAAGGTCTGTTGGGTTTTCCCTTATCTGTTTTGTCTTCTACATTTTATTTCTCTGTTCTATATACAATTACTGTCAAGATCCTTGACCAAAATTGCAGAGGCTTAAATTCGGGTTTCCAAAGAGATTTCATAGGTGACACTTGGTTGTTTCGATTGGTTTTCTGAGCATCTTTCAGGCGATCAACTGTCGTTTGGATTTTGGAAGACAGTTTGAAAATCAAAGCCTTGAATTTGACTTCATTATCATTGTAAAATATTGGATTATCTCTCTCTAAACATTTATATCTATTAATAAGAAGAATATCTGTTGGGTTTTCCCTTATCTGTTTTGTCTTCTGCATTTTATTTCTATGTTCTATATACAATTACTGTCAAGATTGATCTAATGGTTAATGTGATTTCTATTTAAAGTAGAATTGTAATTGGGATAATAAAATGACATTGAAGTAATTTTTGAAAGAATAAAACATACCATTGTTAAAAATTAGCATGGTATCATATCCCAGTTTAATCATTTAATGTTCAACAGTATTTCAATGACAGAGGATTTCATACTTGGAAATTCATAGAAATTCGCAAACGAAGCCGCAATGAGGACGAAGCTAGGAGATCAATTCGAAGAAATTCATAGACGAAGCTACAACGAGGACGAAGCTGGGAGATCAATTCACATAAATTCACAGATGAAGCCACAATGAGGACGAAGCCAGGACCAAATTCCCTGCGAACAAAAACAATTAAATTAAAATCAAATAAAAAAATCAACAAAAGAAACAGAGCAACTGCAACACCCCACCTCGTAACAGAGCAACAGAGCAACACTGCAACACCTCAAAACCACAACAGACCGACACAGATACAAATGCGAGACATAGATAGACGCAAGAAAAATGTGCATAAGAAACCCATTAAGGTTTGCAGGCTGATATATTTATAGGAACAAGTTCGGCCAAACTATTTTAAAAGTTCGGTTGAACTTTTGTTGCCAGTTTTCCCATCTCCGACCAAAATTTTTTTTTCCCATGCCGTTAGTGCGTCGTCAATGTAAATGGTAGAATGAGTTCAGACAAACTAATCTCAAAAGTTCGACCGAACTCTCGAATAGTTCGGGCGAAATTTTATAAAATTTTGATCGAATTATTGAGAAAAAAAAAATTCGCCCCCGATTCTCACAAAAGTGTAACCCAACTTCACATTTTTACCCCAATGTGTGTTGGAAAATTGGGCATTTTCCCTGGACCTCTTGCTCCCAGCATACCCAAATTACTAGTGAATTTTGTGTCTGGGTTAGTGGTGGAAAGACCTGCAAGGTGGTGTGCTGGTGGTGGTTGTTCAACGCCAAAGTGAATAGGGTGGCAAGAATACTCAGACCCAACAGGGTGGCGGGCATCTGTGGATTCAGGTGTGGGTATTATTGTTGGGATGGGAAGGGTAAGCCATGGATGATTTTTGTGTTGCCTGGAACTCCGTGAATTGCTTGACTCGAACCGTCATCGGTCCTATGAACATGTGCCCAGCCCCACATCAAGGACTGTCCTCATTCCTAGCTAGGTCTAGATCGATTAGTCGAGGGGAACAGGAGACTCAATTGCAGAAAATAACTTTGTAAGTGGAGACTAGAGGGGATTCTTGGGGTGGCAAGATGGCAGGGTGCTCGAGACAGGTGGCGGCTTGTGCACTTGGTTGTCATGGTCGTGGTGGTTTGGTGAATTACATGGGGGACATGTGCATCAACCTCGGAAGAGGTGTGGGGTGAGGTGATGCAGTGGCATGCATCAAAGAGGAAGTGCAGGTCGTGTGGTGCATGGTTCGAGGGAAATTCATTTAGGTTGCTTGGAGAATTGCAGAGAATTTATTCAGTCTTTGCATGAGTGATTGGATGTAGCAGACAGGATCCACCGAGAGGAACTTGCTAAACTCATAGATACTTTAAACAAGATTAAATAATTTCAGTGACATGTTTGGGAACAAGTTGTGGTAGTTTTGCGAGGACATAACCTACTAACGGAGAAGCTGGAGAAGCTGAAGTCCTAGATGGATCACTTTGAAGAGCATGTTCACTTCTCTTTTTGTCCTCCACCTCCTCCTGGTACAACCCTAGAAAACTTAGCCTTAATTACGTCGGAGGACTAACATGATTACATGTGTTCTCTTTTTTCTATGTGTTTTATGGTGCCTTTGGGCTTCTCGATTTTGGATGATGTATTTAGTTTCCTTTTTATTTCTTTTTCACATGCTACATGCGGTGGTCAACAAACCTGGTCGAGGTGAGACCATGTTTGTTTTTATTATGATTTACTTATTTTCTGATGAATGAATAGATCATTGAATTACAAAAAAAAATGCTTTCAATTGGGTGCTAAGAACAAAATTTTACTCTAGGTTAATTGTCAAAATATAGGCTAGAGTTGTCTCGGATGATGGCCTATGTCAAAACAACAACAAATCTAATCTGCACCTTTTCATAATCCGTACATACACATAATGGGTGTTTTCCATAGTAAAACAATATTTAAAATAAATGGCCATTTGGGACAAGTCCATTGTTCAAAAATGAATATAGGTTTTCCCTTAAATAAATCCTATATCAACAATTGAGTGATTCCATTGTATTTATTTATATCATATTTGGTGGGCTAGAAACTTAATCATTTTTAGGATTATGGATATCCCTTTAGAAGTCATTTTTTCATTCACTATAAAATGACCAAGAATTACAAGGTGAAGCTAAAGGTAAAAAAGTGCCAGATCCTAACCTAACCTGTTATAAATGAAAACATTTTGTGGATATTTTTTGATGGAGAAAACCAAGGAGACCCCCCATATTTGTCATTGGTGTGGTTTATTCCTAGAAAAAAAATCATAATATTCATGTGAGATACACACATAGACAAGGCACAAAAATCAAAGTGGAGTTCCTTGGTTTTCGGTCATTGTTGCAGGTAGCAAAGGATAAAGGCATCAAGAAACTCCAAGTTCCGTAGATCCAAAACTAGTTATAGAGTGGGAAAACAACTAGATCGTAGTGGAAAATTTCTAGTCAACCTTTCCCTTAAATACTATAAAGGAATAATTCTAGTATTTTTATTGGGTGTCTTTCAAAATTGTACATAGAAAACTAAATGAGGCAAAAATGGCATCCAAATATGCTTTGGTGCTATATTGAAGTACATTCATCATTTGAGAATCTTTTTATGAAGAAATAACTAAATCTATGGATATAAGGATATAATTATTTATATTTTTCATGGTCTTTAATATCATTATGAAGAATATAATATATGTAAAATTGAAATTTTTACTTTTGTAAATAAATAAGAAATGTACATAGGTATTTTTTTGTATTTATGATGGAATATAATATAACAAAGAAAAACATTAAGAGTGAGAAACAAGAAATGCCATAGAATAACCTTCACATAGGAAGGAACATGTATATTTCTATTTCAAAATATAAAATACTTTCTTTTTCTTTAAAAACACTAGTAAATAATAAATTATATGGTGAATGAATCCTAAAAAAGTTGGATATAAATTATTATTTATTTTCTTTGGAATTTGGCCAAATTATTTAAGGTGGACATGAAATCATAAAAGAATAAATACTTTGGGGAAATAGTGGGAGAAGGAATTTTTCCCAAAAATGTAAATGATATTTATAAGGGTTTAATATAAAATATCTTTCCCTAATCTAGTAAATAAAAAGAATAATGATACGTGCTGACAAGGAAGCATCCTAGAAGTGATGTGGCACTCATTGCCACATCATCTTCCATGTGTCATATGTATAGACATGTTAATGTGGTGCTAGTATAAAAATCCTCTAGAGACTATACCTTGGTGTTCCATACTTATAATGGGGCAATTTTTTTGTTTTTGAGCCGATAGGCTCATTCTCTAGCCCAATATAAGGGCGATGTGAAATTCCGTCCATGCTCAATATGGAATTGACACGCGTATATTTTAAAATAAAATAAATATTAAAAGTAATGTGAGCTACAAAAAAAGAATGAATATGATATGCATGTTTAGTTATTTTTCCACATGACATAATATAATTTCATGTAAAGTATTTAAAAGTGAAAAAATGTGTGAGTGTGATGCTTAAACCTATAATTTTCAAAAATATTTGAATACAAGATTTAAATAAGCTATTTGAAGATCTATTTTAACTAATGCATGTCTTTATCAACTTCATATAGATTTATATATATAAAATAATGTCAAAACTTTTTTTTAGTGTTATATATAATAAAACATTCAATATGCGTTATCAATAAAATAATTTAATATGAATTAATATTGAATTATACTCAGAAATATATTAATAGCAAAAAAAAAATTTAATGTATCTTGATAAAATGTCTGGATGCACATGTTTTATATATATATTCTAAATCCAACAAATATATAAACCTATTGAAAAAAATAATTTTTTTTTATGGTTAAAACATTTGAAGTGGTCTTAGTGTTTTACAATCTCGTTATTTTTAGGTATCTATATATATATATATATATATATATATATATATATATATATATATATATTCTAAATCCAACAAATATTTCAATTTATGTACTCTATGTAGCATTCAAAAATACAATTTAAACGATGAAAAATTACACATTGTATTTTTCACTCTAAAAGAAGTTTGCACAAGAAGAAATTCGATCTCTCCCATCTCATGTTAGATCCATGATTAATATGGATCTATACTCGTCTAAAAACTCTCGACAAGCAAAAGACAACATAGGCATAGGAAGTAGGATTTGACGTGAATAAAAGAAAGAGAAAAATTATAACCCAAACTTCTTAGGGTGACATAGGGATTTGAGTTTGTTATAGTGAAGTAATGAGTAAGATTCAACATTTGGAATGAATGAGCTAAAGAGAGAGTGAAATTGATCTTTGATAATGGGAATCATTTCTTTCCTATAGCGATTCATTGTTGTAATGTTTTTTTTAACTTCATATTTATTACCTAAAAATGATAGATTAATATTTATCAAATATAGATTTTAAATCCAAATTATGATGGATATATTGAAGCTTATATTTAAATTTTCTATCTAAGGTTTTGAAATGCAATTGGGATAAGGATGAAGGTCTCTATTTATTTTTTTAAATCTTGATTTCCCTATAAATTTATTTATCAATTAGTGTACTAATAGATATTTTGTTGAAACCTAATGTTATGTTGGTTCATAATATCTCTATATATTATGGAGATAGTCATTCGAAGGGTCAACTAACACTATATATTCAGCTAAATGATCACCTTACATGATAGTCAATGAAGCGGTTGTCAAGTTGACCAAATACTAGACTAGAATATAGCGGTCAAATAGTGGGATTGTTGAGTGGATGGTGAAAGGAATCAAGTAGATCATCAGATCGACCTAAATAATCAATTAATTGACATAAATATAGCTTATGAGATAGTGAAATTTTATGGAAAATAGTTGAGGATCATCCATTATTTGTGTTGATATGTTGTTCATTATGCATTGTTATGTCCTGATTATAATGTGTTTTGCGTTAATGATATACAAATGTCTCTAGACATCACCATAATCTTGGAGAAACATTTTCTATTTCATTTAATATTTGATTAGATTATCTTATCTATTATTTTTTCTTTGTTCTTGGTATCATAATATACCCCAACATGGTGTTAGAGTTGATGGTTTAAGACCTAGCCATATTATTTGCAAATTGTGATGAGTTGAATATTTTTGTGATTGACTCTAGGCCAATTGATTTGTTTCATGGAACATTTTTGTAAGAAACATTGTATATATATTTAATTTTCTGAAGATGGCATCAAATATTTATCCTTTTATCCTAAATGAGAAAAAATATGATGTCTGAGAACCATATATGGTAACCCTTTTGAAGAGAAAAGGTCCTTTGTAGTATATGAACACCGTTGTTCTAAATTCAAAGGATGATATGATTAAATTTATTATTGCTAGAAAGAAAGATGGGGGAATTAAAGTCATTGAAACCTTATATTTCTTGATGAATTTGTTTTCATGTGGGTGGGATTTACTACCGTCATAAGGTCTAAAATAATTTAAGGTTGTTGTTTGAAAAATTTGATGAAATTTGAGTCACGAAGTTAGAAAAGGAGTTGATCTCTCTTTATCCTAATTCCTTTGAAATAATTAAGTATTTTATAACTTGCATCAAAAAGATACAATTGTAATTCAGTGAGCATGACAAGAACTATCCAAAGAAATATGGAAAACTCGTAAAATTGGTCCTGGTGAATCAACAAATACCTTGTGATGTGTTATGTTCCTTGTCCTGCACCACCTTGATATTGTGCAAGGAAGGAAGTAAGAATTATACCTTTTTTAGCTTCTATGATTTTTTAATCAAATACCAATAGAGGGTACTTGATGAAGGGAAGATTGATAATAAGCACCAACCTCATTTACTCAATGGTAAGGGAAATAGCTCTTTGAAATAAATTTGAACTCGATTGGAGTATCTCTATTAGAAACCTCGGAAACATGATGGGACTAAATCAACCAGATAAAATCGTAAGAAGAATACATGTACCTACTATGGGAAGGATAAAAATGCGAAGAAACGTGTTTCAAGAAGAGAGTTGACTTGGAGAAAAAATTCAAATTTCTTGAAACTAAATGATCGACTAATCGATCTACCAACAACACTACCTTTTCAATCAAAAAGAAAACTTTGCATGCTCAAAACACATAGAATGAATGGGTTTTTAATTCTAGTTGTACCCAACATATAGCAAAGGATTATTCCCTATTTTCCTTCTTGGATAAAGTTTTTAACCAAATGATTTACTTTTTTAAGTCCCTATATTAATAGTGTAGTCCCTTATTATGTTAGTGTAGCCCCCCTTATTGTTATTGTTGTACCCATGTAACCCCCATATTGTTATTATTGTGCCCTTATATTATTATTGTTAGGTCGGCTAGGATTACATTGTGGCCCCACTAGGATTACATTGTGGCCCCATGGACTCCTATATATAGAAAGGAGGTTGTGTCATTTGTATCATCCAAGAATTATTCATTCACGTAATGTATTGGAGGTTGCCCCCTCGAATTGGCTTATTTATAAGGCATTGATATCTCTTTTCTTCTATTTTGGAGCTGGTTTCCCAACATTTGGTATCAGAGCTTTGGGTTCTAGGGTTTCGCTACTCCAAACAGGTCATCGTGGAATTTTCACTATAACTTTTTTTCTACGAAGGTTTAGAAGCTGAAAATTTTAGGGTGTGAAGCGGCAATCCAGAGGAACATCTTTGCAAACTTTTAGAGCTTCGTTCGCAATATTTTTGGAGATATGGTCTGTGGAATGTAGGGCATTTTGCAGGCTCCTAAATTTCACTTAAACAGGTCATCGCGGAATTTTATCTATAACATTTTTTCTACGAAGGGTCAGAAGCTAAAATTTTTAGAGTGCGAAGCCGAGATCCTGAGGAACATCGTCGCAAAATTTCAAAGCTTGGTTCGTAATAGTTTTGGAGATATGATATGTGGAAGTGAGGTCTTTTTTCAGGTTCCATAATTTCATCTCAAAGAGGGGATCGTGAGAAAATCTTCATAACTCTCTCTCTCTCTGAGCATCGGATTGGAATGCTGAAAAAAGTAGCTAGAAGTACATGGACTTTAGTTTCCTGCCTATAAATTTCAAAACCAAAGGAGCAAACAGTGACACGTGGCAAGTCGTACAAGTTCGCTCTACTAAACCAGTCCATAATTAGGTAATCATAGGAGATTGGGCACAACTTTGTCTTCAAGAATCCAAATCAAGTCAGACCTGTGGAATTTGAAAGAAGCTTCAGAGGACTACTATAGTTCCAAATTTAATATATTGAAGGTCCTAAATAATATAGATAATTCAGTTTCAATATCGAGCTCCTCAAAAGCAAGAAAAAGGTGTGTAATTGGTTTTTAAAATTGCATAACGTTTGTTTGAAAAACAAGTTTGAACTGATTCCAAGGGCCTATTGAGCATATATTTCAGTATTGGGTTCTGAAATTCCTATTAAAAAGAATTCAACACCCATTAAGCCATCAGAAAGCTATACTATGACTTATGAAGAGGAAGAATTGCAGTATGATATATCAAAATTACGGTACCAAGTGCAACAAATTTCGATCTTACGAAGAGAAACCGAAGATGACATATATGGTTTAAAAGAAAAAATGGAGGCTAAGTTGGATGGTTTGAAGGATCAAATAATAGCTAATATGGATGATAAATTAGTGGAATATCACATCGAGCATCAACAACAAGTTCTGCAACTCTCAAAGGATAACCTAACCTTGGTGCAGAATCTAATGAAACAACAGGAAGATCAACATCACATCGAAAGAAGTTCTGAAGTAGTCACAAAAACAAGAACTTGACAAGTAAGATCAATTTCAGAGTATCTCAACAAGTGGAAGAACTTTCCTGTAGAATATTCCAAATGGGAGGATTAGAATTTTATACAGAAGCATCAAGAAATAATCAAGTGTTGAGGACAACACTTGTTTGAAGTAGAGGGGTATGTTAATTCCCTATATTAATAGTGTAGTCCCTTATTATGTTAGTGTACGCCCCTTATTGTTATTTTTGTACCCATGTAACCCCCATATTGTTATTATTGTGCCCTTACATTATTATTGTTAGGTCGGCTAGGATTACATTGTGGCCCCACTAGGATTACATTGTGGCCCCATCGACTCCTATATATACAAAGGAGGTTGTGTCATTTGTATCATCCAAGAATTGTTCATTCATGTAATGTATTGGAGGTTTCCCCCTCGAAGTGGCTTATTTCTAAGGTGCTTATATCTCTTTTCTTCTATTTTTGGATATGGTTTCCCAACATACTTGGTATAATGACTTTTCTCAAATTTTCTCTCATTGTTGGTCATGGAAGTGCTCATTTTCAACATGGAAGCATCCTAAATGTCTATCGTGTGCCTAATTTGAATGTAAATCTGGTGTTAGTTTCACAATTGAAATAGATTGGGAAGTGATACAGGGGGAAAATAATTACCGCAGTTAATAATTATTTTTCAATCAATGGTTGTTAAAACCATGGATAACACATGATAATAAACAAATAGATCATAACATTAAAGTGAATCTAATCTCACGATGATTTAAATTTTAGTATGATAATTATGATACTCACCCATGGATTTTGTAAACCATGGTATTTACCCATGGTATCATAATTTATTATATTTTACCATCGTGTTCACCCATGGATTTTTTAAAGCATAATATTTTCTCAAGATATTTTGAAATGTAAAAGGATATTACTCTCACTGGAAAGACACCTGTAAACATTATATATATGAGAATTCACTACGATAAAAGCATGCCATTTTCATAATGCATTATCAAGGGATATTATCAATTCATTAAATATTTGAGTTCCTTTTTATTCTTTTCTGAAATGCCTTCCTTAGGCAGGTGCCATATTTTGAGTTATCTTTATAATGTCAATATTTATTTTATGCATGGTGCCCTATTCTCAATTATTTTTATGATGATTTTATGCAATATTTATCTCACGTGTTATGAAATATTCCTTTGTTACTCATGAAGTTGCATTTATTAAACAATTTGAATTATTCCAACATTAATGTATCAGATGAGATGAGAAATTTGCAGTTAAGTGCGCTCATACCAGAGTAGTATTGGCATGGATGACTTACTGGGAAATTTTTAGTTCTTATTATTTTTTCACTTTCCTTGATCTCATTCCTCCAACGATCTAAATCAGTGGTATCAGAGCGGGGCTGATATTATGTATTTTTTTGCACATGTACCTAATGAGGTTAGGGTACAAGGAGCTCAGAATCAAAGTATTTCGACCTTTGCAAGAACGTCCTCATCAATCCCAACAGCCTCACATGGAAAATGTTGGGAAAAATACTGAGAGGGGGGGGTGAATCAGTATTTACTGCATATTCAAAACTTATTACTTTTTCACTCTCTAAAACCCATACGCTACTTTCCTTTAGTAAACTTGCATATACACGTGGATATTCTTCATACAACTCGCGTATTAGCAGAGATCTAAATATGTAGATATTTATTAACTTAGTTCTTTGCAATATTCATTCATCTGATGTTAAGTTAACAGTAAACATGTGTAGTAACAACAGAATAACCATCACACAAAGCATCACACATGAACACCAGGATTTTTTAGGTGGAAACCCAAGTCGGGAGAAAACCACCGCTGCAGTTGCTCAGCCTTCAATATTTTATTATAGAGAAAACATCTTACAACATATGTGCTGGTGCAGACTCCTACCAGCACACAAGCACCCACCTGCGCTCGTTTACCAGCCTCTCCTGGAAGGGAGCTCCAACCCAGGGAGCTCCAACCCTGACTCGTTTACCCGGCTCTCCCTCTCCTGGAAGGGAGCTACGACCCCCCGATCTCGTTTACCAGCCTCACCTGGAAGGGAGCTTCGACCCCCTGACTGAAGGCTACAACCCTCGGCACCTCTATGGACCACGTTTCATCAATTTTCACACTGGATCCAAAGCTTCCTTTGGGACACCACTTGCAGGTCATGTTTCATCATATTTTCAGACTGGACCCTTTCCATACTTTTAAGCACAGTCAACCATGAAACAGATACATATAACTCACTGACAGATATTAGTAAACCAGCAGAACAGATCAAACATTTCTTACCACAGACTTCAGCAAACCCTAGTTTGCATACGCGCTTAAGATTCACATAAACCAACGTATACATCTGTACATATTACAGAGCTAATTTCACTGCGTATACGCGCTTTCTCTTCGGTGAAGCCGCGTATATATGCGCTTCTTCTGCGGCAAACTAGCGTATGGGTCTTCAGACATATATATCAATGCAATTCTTTAGATCAGATACATCACTCAGATTTTACCCTTTACCTCAGACAGATGTTTGCCTCATCACAGATCTAATCATTTCATAAACAGATATAGAAGATACAAATACATTTCAGATCTAAATTCCCTTCTTCATCATTTCTTCATTGGTGCATCATGCATTCAGATTTTTCATTCAACTGTAACCCTTTCCATTCAGATCTACTTTAGAGAGAAGTATTTTATTCAAGCTCGGACATCTTGCTCCCACACCCATGATTTTCACAATGAATTTCTTCTCTTTATATAGGTTTACCCTTTTTCAATACCATGAGCCAAAACCACATTATATCCGATGGTATTCCTGGACGGGGTCATTTAAGACGAATCATTACCCAATACAATGGGTCAATACCATGGTGGTTACCCACAGTTTTGCACTTTATGAGCTCTTTTGCCCATACGCGACTTGGAACATTGTTTCCATGATGCCTCTGTGACTTCTCCTAGACAGATCCGCGTATGCCTAGAGACATACTCTTTTCATCATAGATCTAGCACATGCGGGACAGCACACCTTCATTTCCTTCTGTACTAGCCGTAGATACATCGGTTACATCATTTAACAAGTTCATCATGGCATATTCTATCAAGCACGACTTCATCAAGTGGGTTGTGACTCAAGGACAACACTCTATCATCATATTGTCTACAACCATCATATCACATCATTTACCAAGTCCATCAGGTCAAGAATAACTTCATCGGGTGGATTGCCATCAAGGACAACACATGTCAACAATCCCATGTCTTCATCTTCATTCAGTGGGTTGCCATCAAGGACAACACTCGGCATCATATTGCCAACAATCTCCCCCTTTGGACTTGATGGCAACCACGATGGTGTTTGGTTACCAGAACAGATAGGTACATTAACAATGACACCATGTCACATTCCCCATTTTTGACACCATTCTTTCTCTTCATTCAAACACCATGTCACTCTCCCCCTTTGACATCAAGGGCAAAGGGCGGATCAAAACCAACATATTCTCCCCCTTTTCTCCGCATGTGGAAGAAGTGTTCTGAGATGCGATAACTTTAGTGACCAAGCTCCCCAAAGTTCATGCTGAATCTTCAAACATATTTGCCAATGAAGTACATGACTCTATGAATTTCCTATCACCAATGACTCATACTTACATCAAAGATCCATCCAAGTGGATTTACATATGAGACTCAACTACCCAACCAAGTGGGTTTACAAATTCGACTCAGCTACCCAACCAAGTGGGTTTACAATATTTGACTCAGCTACCCAACCAAGTGGGTTTACAAAAATGAAGTCCTTACATGACTGAATATTACAATTTTACATCATGGATCTCTACATGACCTTTTCATCAAACTATAAATATAACTTTAAGACCAACACCATAAAGTCCTCAAGAAAGAGAACATATGTCAGAACCATCATAATGCCAACAATGCATTATACTCAGCAACGCTAATGCTCCCCCTGAATCTGTGCATCCAAGCAACTTTTCCATATGACTAAGGCTCCCCCTTAGTTTGTGCATCCTGAACACTTTTACCAACAAATCATCAAGGCATCTTTATCAAAACATTAGAAAAGAATTGTGAGAACTGGAACACCACCAGAGATACCAAACCGTATCAGAGATACCAAGCAGCACTGCAGCTGAGCTGAAGAGAGCTGAATCCAAACAGAAAATTGTCAGCAATCAGACATACGCGGTTTTCTGTGCATGAACTCGCGTATATACGCGACTGTGTTTCAGGAAACTCGCGTATCCAATACCATCTTCTATATTTTAACTAGATCTGATCCTTTGTGAGAAAAAGACAGTGTTCATCTTCTTTCTGAGATATTTGAATGCTTCCCTGGAATACAGATAGATAGAAAAATGTAGTTGTGTCTTCAAGCGTCATCCATTGGTTGTAGCATAAGTACATTAGTAACCAAGCCTTCAGATTCTTTGTAGCATCAATACATTCTTTCCAAGAGAAATTAACATACTAGAACAACATCTTCAAATATGTGTCAAGCATTCATCCATGTGGTCCAATATCATCAAGATCTTCAAGATTTAACATGATGTAAAATAGTAACAAAATATCTCAACCATAGTAACAAACTCTGCATGATCTATTCTTATTTCTGAATCAAACGACATCCAACTCATCCATGTGTGAGCACAAAAGATACTTATCAGCAACCAGGGCTCAAAATCTCATCATCATGTACCAAGTCATCATTATTTGAGCATGAGTATCACAAAAACCAAAGAATAAGCAGTCATATTGCCAACAATGCATTCATTAGTATTCAACCTGTTGCTCCCCCTGAACCAGTGCTCCATCTTAACTTGTGCAACCTGAATACGTTCATCAGTAAGTCATCAACAACAATCTCTACATGAACTGCCCTTATCTCCGAATTATAAGACTTTCATCTCAACAATGAATACTCTTCATCAAAAAGCAAACAGGACTCATCCACAATCTTCATCATAAGAGACCATGTATCATATCATCATTATTTAGAACTGAGAAACTAAGATGATATTGAGTCAATAATACAGTTATTAACAGTCAAACTGATGCTCCCCCTAAACCTCTGCTCCAGATCTTCAGCTATCATATAAATTCTCTTATCATCAATGCATACACGACTGTGTCTGCTGGAACTCGTGTGTATACGCGACTTTTGTTAATAGAACCCGTGTATGGAAAGTGAAGCATAGAAATTTTTCCACTCCTTTATCTCCCCCTGAACTTGAACTTCCTGTACCTGTCTTCTTCATATCAGATGCTCTGTCAGACATACATATAATCAGAAAAATCAAATCAACCATGAGAGTCATCATACATTTCTCCCCCTATGATGATACATTACAAAATCTCATAATGTATCCCACATCATTCCTGCAGTCAATAAGAAAAGTCAGCTTCAGAAGCGGATGACTGCAGTAGGGTCAGTATTCCCTATGTTTCTGATCGGTCCTCCATCTTTTTCCAGATTTGTTTGAATTTTCTATTTGTGTGCTGGAAGTTATCCAATTTCTCATATATGTTCGATCTGCATTCCTTTTCTACATGTCCATACTTGTTACAAGAGTAACATCTCATGTGTCCAGAGAAATAAGCATAAGAATCATAATGAGTATTTCTAATCTTCCTCCTTTTACAATCAGCTGCTTTATGTCCATACTTGTTACATGAAAAAAAATATCCCTTGAAGAAACCAGAGTACCTTTCTATGTAGGAACCGTTTGTTTGAGGCTGAAATGATCTGCTCCTGCAATTTGCTGCAACATGCCCATAATTATGACATTTAAAGCATTCAATATTATTGACTGATTTCCTTTGAGATTTCATCATTGTTGGTTGACCTTTTGTCTCTTTCAACACTTCAGGTTTTGCATTGACATCCTCTGAATTTTTAGCACTTCCTTGTGAGCTAGATTCTCCTTTAACAGTTTCATGGAAACCAAGACCAAGTTTGATAGCAGGAGACCTTTTATTACTCAAAATATTGTCCAAAATATTAGTACTATCTTGAAACCTCAAAAGTTTAACCTTTTCTTCTAATTTACCTTTGAGAATGTTTACCTCAACCTCCAAGGCTTGATATTGCTTTGTCATGCTTTCTTCTTTCCTTCTTCCATCTTCTACTTGATCCTTCAGATTTAGAATTTCTTCTTTCAACCAATTTTTGTTTTCTTCACATGTTTGTTGCAGCTCTTCATTCTTCTTATTTGATTTTTCCAGATCTTCTTTGAGAGAGATGATTTCTGCTTCAAGGCCTTCCTTTTCAAATGGTTGTAGAGGTTCCTCATTCTTCCTACTTGATGCTTCAAGATCTGCTTGTAGAGAGATGATTGCAGCTTCAAGTCCTTCGTTCTTCTTTCTTGATTTTTCGAGATCTGCATTTAGATCGTTGATCTCTGTTTCTAGTCCTTTAATTCGATTGGATGTATAAGTATGAAACCTTTGATACTTGTCCACCTGTTCGTTCAGCATTTCTATTTGATATTTCATTTGAGAGATCATCTCTTTGTGGATAGAATCTTTCTTATCAATTTCCTTTTGTTGTTCTTCAACTTTGATCTTGATAGCTTTTTCTAGATCCACAACTTTACTTTCACTATCTTCACTATTGTTTGCACAAAGAAGAGTATTACCAGGACCCAAAACACTATCAGATTCATCTTCTTCAATCTTTGCTATACAGGTTTTCTGAGACATCTCCTTGCTTTGAGTAGCCTTCTTCCATTTTTTCTTTGCCATGAGCACTTGTAGAGCTTGGCCAGAATCTTCTAGATCCATACTGTCACTTTCACTATCATAGTCGTTGCATATACAGTTAAGTAAAATACAAGAACAACGATTAATACCTATTTCATCTCCTTCATTTTCTGCTATACATGATTTCTGAGAGATCTCCTTTCTTCGGGTAGCCTTCTTCTTTTGCTTCTTAGCCATGAGTACTTTCAGATCTTGGTCAGAATCTTCTTCATCTTTACTGGACACTTCAAGAAAGTCATTGTCCTCTAGGGCATCCACAAAAGTATCGTTTTCTTCTCTTTGTTCAAATTCCATGAGAAGTCTAAGATCTTCTTCACGTTCTTCCTCACTATCAGATGACCCATCACTGTCTTCATTAGTATAGTAACTTTTCTTAGAGCTAGATCGGTTCTTATTCCTTCTTGCTACTTCGTTTCCTTTAGCAGATGTTTCTTTATAAGGACATTTAGCAGCATAGTGACCAACTTTTCCACACTCAAAACATTTGAAGGGAAGCTTACCTTTGAATCTTCCAGTACCTAGTTGGAGCTTTCTCACAAAATTCGCTTCTTCTTCATCGGATATATAGCTGGATTCTTTGACAACTTCCTTTTCCTTTCCTTTTGTAGATGCCTTAAAAGCAGCTTCTCTTATTTGAGAAGGACCTCCTTGTCTCATTTCAAAAGCAGTCAGAGTACCATGTAATTGAACAATAGTAAGCGTTTGCAGGTCTTGCCTTTCTTCAATAGCTGAAACTTTAGAGTCAAATTTTGAAGTCAAGGATCTTAAGACCTTTTCCACCAGAGTAGTATCAGTTATGGTTTCACCCAAATTTCTCATCCGATTTACAATATCATTTAGACGAAGAAAGAAACTGGCAACACTTTCATCACTATGCATCTTCAAATTTTCATATTCAATTCTAAGAGTTTGGAGTTTTGCACTTTTTACCTTTGTATCTCCTTCATAGCTCAGAATGATTTTGTCCCATATTTCTTTTGCTGAATGTAGCTGCATCACTTTAGCAAATTCTGATTCAAACATGCTTCCTAATAAGACATTCACTGCTTTGGCATTGATTTCATACTTCTTCCTTTCAGCTGCATCAGTAGGAATACTTGTCGGATATTGATAGCCTTCTTCCACGATTGCCCATACATATGCACCAAGACTTTGCAGATATGCTTTTGTTCGTACCTTCCAGAATATCAGATTGCTTCCATTGAATAGAGGTGGCTTTATAGACATTACTCCTTCAAGACTTCCCATTGCGACGGATCTCCTTCAAGCGATCAAGCTTCTGCAGAAGGACTCACTCCGATACCAATTGTTGGGAAAAATACTGAGAGGGGGAGCTGAATCAGTATTTACAGCATATTCAAAACTTTTTACTTTTTCAGTCTCTAAAACCCATACGCTACTTTCCTTTAGTAAACTCGCGTATATACGTGGATATCCTTCATACAACTCGCGTATTAGCAGAGATCTAAATATGTAGATATTTATTAACTTAGTTCTGTGCACTATTCATTCATATGATGTTAAGTTAACAGTAAACATGTGTAGTAACAACAGAATAAACCATCACACAAAGCATCACACATGAACACCAGGATTTTTAGGTGGAAACCCAAGTCGGGAGAAAACCACCGCTGCAGTTGCTCAGCCTTCAATATTTTATTATATAGAAAACATCTTACAACATATGTGCTGGTGCAGACTCCTACCAGCACGCAGGCACCCACCTGCGCTCGTTTACCAGCCTCTCCTGGAAGGGAGCTACGACCCCCTGCTCTCGTTTACCAGCCTCACCTGGAAGGGAGCTACGACCCCCTGCTCTCGTTTACCGGCCTCACCTGGAAGGGAGCTACAACCCCCTGACTGAAGGCTACAACCCTCAGCACCTCTATGGACCACGTTTCATCAATTTTCACACTGGATCCAAAGCATCCTTTAGGACACCACTTGCAAGCCACGTTTCATCATATTTTCAGACTGGACCCACTCCATACATTTAAGCACAGTCAACCATGAAACAGATACATATAACTCACTGACAGATATCAGTAAACCAACAGAACAGATCAGACATTTCTTACCACAAACTTCAGCAAACCCTAGTTTGCATACGCGCTTTCCTTTCTATGATGTCCCGCGTATATACGCGCTGGATTCACATAAACGATACTGTACGGCGTACATATTACGAGCTCATTTCATTAACGCATACGCGCTTTCTCTTTCATCGACGCGTATCTGCGCTTCCTGTGACGGTTAGCGTATAGATCTTGAAGCATTGTAAACGACATACTTTGCCCAGTCGAGATATTCGGTTGATTTACCCTTTTCTTAATTTGATGTTTGCCTCATCTCGGATCTAAGCCTTCATAAACGGATCTAGCGGATACAAATACATTCCAAGATCTAGATATTAAGCTTCATCATTTCTTCATTGGTGCATCATACATTCAGATCTATCATTCAACTGTAACCCTTTCCATTCAGATGTACTTCAGAGAGAAGTATTCATTCAAGCTCAGACATCTTGCACCCACACTCATGATTTGCACAATGAATTTCTTCTCCTTATATAGGTTTACCCTCTTTCAATACCATGAGCCAAAACCACATTACTTCCGATGGTATTCCTGGACGGGGTCATTTAGACGAATCATTACCCAATACAATGGGTCAATACCATGGTGGTTACCCCTGGTTTTGAACTTTATGAGCGCTTTTGCCCATACGCGACTTGGAACGTTGTTTCCCGCGTGCATACGCGACTTCTCCTAGACAGATCCGCGTATGCCTAGAGACATACTCTTTTCATCATAGATCTAGCACATACTGAGTTCCTTTCTTCATTGCCTTCTGTACTAACTGTAGATACATCAGATTTACATCATTTAACAAGTTCATCATGACATATTCTATCAAGCACAACTTCATCAAGTTGGTTTCCATTCAAGGACAACACTCTATCATCATATTGTCTACAACCATCATATCACATCAGTTTTACATCATTTACCAAGTCCATCAAGTCAAGAATAACTTCATCAGGTGGATTGCCATCAAGGACAACACATGTCAACTGTCTCATGTCTTCATCTTCATTCAGTGGGTTGCCATCAAGGACGACACTCTGCATCATATTGCCAACAGAAAATGAGAAGAAAAATGATAGAGTATGAGACCTTATCAAACTATTTCTTGAGGAAGCACTTACTTGATATATGAGTGAGATGATCGAAGCCTTTACAACACCTCATTGGATGGTGATAATTTACAAAGATAATCCACCAGATCTCTACCAACATGTTTATGGGTTAACAACACAAAATCCTTGATCCAGGTGGATATTGGTGGCCACCCACTTATTACACTTGGGGCCCCAACATTGTTCTTACAGTTTTTCAATTTCCTTACTTATAACAAAATTTACTGTTTTTATTATTTTTTTGGGTCTTGAACTTCCGGAGCCATTTTGAGGCCCTAAATGAAATTTTTTTGGAACACCAGGAGAAACATGGGTTTATAGACCGATATTGCTCACTAAAAAGTTGTATTCCTTGGATATATATTTATAACAAGGTATTTAGCATGTCAAATAGAGATTGTATGCCAAAGTTACATCTCTAGGAAGTTGATGTACCAATTTACCCAAATGGGGCCCATAGTTTTGGCACTTCATCTCCTAGGATTAGGTTTTTAGATGTTTAGGTTTTTCCATTGTTTCTCAATAAAAAATAGACCCTTGAGCCTCATTGTAACACAGTTCAAAGGCCTATAGCCACCACATCTCTTATCAGAGATAATCTACCAGCGCCCTAGCTAGTATATTTCCATTTTGTCTGTAAACAAATTTCATTTCTTTGATATTAATGAAATGAAGTGTTATTTCCACTGCATTTTTTATTTTTGGTTATATGTGTATTCTGTTGTGTTCTTGCATAAATATGGATCAATGGTATCAAAGCAGTCTTCTCTTTCTCAATACTTCTTTGCATGTCCCCAATGAGGTCGGGGTAAAAGGAGTTAGGGCTTGATCTGGTTGAACCTTTGCAAGATTAGCCTCACAAATCCCGACGACCATCCATGGGGGACAAAAATAAAGGTGAGGGAGCATGAGATCCTATCAAAATATTTCTTGAGGAGGCCCTCAAAAAGCAAAGGAACACGATGATGGATAACTTTTCCTAGATCCTTCAACGACTACCCACTGGCGGCGCATCTGCATCCAACAACCACTCTGGAGGTGCAACTCCTTTTAAGGTACAAGTAAACTTTGACATTCCCATATTTGAGGGCCAAATAGATGCAGAACTCATAGATATATGGTTGAATATATTGAAAGGATATTTCTAGATTCATGACTTTTTCGACCGGGAGAATATTATTTTTACACTCCTCAAAGTTACCCCCCATGTCAAGGACTGGTGGGAAACCTACTATGGGAAAAAGGACGAGGGGTAACCCTCTCTGTTCTCGGTCGTACCCACTTGGAATTATTTTCGAGACACCATTAAGCACCAATATTATCCCATGGGGAGCTATGAGTACAAACACATACAAGAAAATACGTTGTGGTAGCAAAGGGATCAAGATGTGCATGAGCTGACGAATCTGTTGCATACCCTGTGCACAAAGTTGGGTATTAAAGATTCAGAGAAACATTTGGTGTTGAAGTACCACAGTTTTCTGCATGGATACATTCAAGAGGAAATGGACTTCCTCGACATCTCCTTGCTTGGTACGGCATACTGGTATGCTGCCAAGATTGAGCATAAATTCAAAAAAAGAAGAAAAACTTTGGATCTACGAATCAAAAGCAAGGGAAAGGTACCCCCAAACCGCATAACACAGGACAAATCCAACGCATGGCAGCCCAAGATAACCTACCGAAGCTGCAAGCAAAGAAAAACACCGTGAAGCCAAAGAAGGACACAAGAAAGTGGTGTGAGTTCCATAACATCTCCACTCACAACAAAAGTGAGTGTCGGGCCAAGTAGTCAGTAGTGGCTGAGATGAGGGCTTCTAAATCAGATGCATGCTTCGACTATGAATTACAACCTGACAAGGGAATGACAAACAGAAGCATATTATTTATGAGGAGCCCAATTCCACCATTGCCACTGCAAAAATCTAGAAGGAGGAATCGAAAGATCTAGAGGAGAAGGAGCATCTCTACCACTCCCAAATGTGGATAAAGGGTTCCCCGTTACAGTTCATTATCAATAGTGGGAGCCAAAAGAA
This sequence comes from Pinus albicaulis, assembly GCA_034641835.2. Taxonomy (NCBI): domain Eukaryota; kingdom Viridiplantae; phylum Streptophyta; class Pinopsida; order Pinales; family Pinaceae; genus Pinus; species Pinus albicaulis. Next base: position 648,427,314 of record CM076577.1, on the reverse strand, counting down.
CCTCATTGTACACCATCAGGTGGCTTCACAACACACCCACAATTGTACACCATCAGGTGGCTTCACTAAGGACAGGATCTTCGTGTCAACCAGCAGTGACTCCTTCCCTACAACATCAAGCCCTTCACAGATGAGGTATTATGTGACATTGCTTCTCTTGATGTTTGTGATGTATTATTAGGCCAACGATACTTGTGGAAGCAACATGTTGTGTATAAGTCCTGGCCTCGCACTATTATTGTTAGTTTGGGAAATAAGTTGTACAGGATACCAGAGGTACCACCGCCCGCAACTATCTCTTTGGTTACTGCAAAACAATGAATTAAGCTCATTTCCAAAACCGGGAAATTTTTTTTCCTGATGATCTGCCCTTAGGGCAAGAAGAAGACTGTGGCCACAACCTCCAGACAGGGCTCCTCCATACGAAAACAACAAATGGACAAGGTCGTGGAGGAGTATGGGGACATCTTCACCTCACCCACAGGGGTGCCTCTGCACTGTCAAGTCAAGCACCACATTGATTTGACCCCAAGGGCACTGCTGCCCAATGGATCGATCTATTAGCGCTTTATTCTAGAGAATGATGAAATCAAGAGACAGATTCAGGAGTTGCTGCATAAAGGTCACATCTAGCTGAGTTCATCACCCTATGGGAGCCTGATCATTTTGGTGCAGAAGAAGGATGGGACTTGGAGACTTTGTGTTGAATATTGGGCGCTAAACAAGATCACTGTCTATCCCATCCCATGGATTGATGACCTTCTGTACCAACTCAAAGGGGCGAAATATTTCAGCAAGATCAACTTGAAGTCTAGGTATCACCAGGTAGCAATCGAACCCTCCGATGTGTGGAAGACTTCCTTCAAAGCCAAGGAGGGCCTTTTTGAATGGTTGGTCATGCCTTTTAGGTTGATGAATGCTCCCACAACCTTCATGAGGTTGATGGAAGACATATTGCAGCCAATCACCAACTCATTTGTAGTAGTGTACTTGGATGACATCTTGATCTTCAGCCAGACTTGGGAAGAGCACCTCCACCACATCAGACAGGTCCTCCAAACACTACGGAAACATAATTTGTGTGCCAATTTGGAGGAGTTCCCTTTTGGCATGACCCAGGTTCAATATCTGGGATACATTATTGATGAACGAGGGGTGCATGTGGATCCAACCAAGATCCAAGTGATTTGGGATTGGCTAGCCCCAACCACTCTAACAGAGCTTCGAAGCTTTCTAGGTCTTCGAATTTCTACGGCAAGTTCATGTTGGGATTATCTCATATCACTTGTCCCTTGAGTCAAGTCACCAAGGGAGGAGAAAAAGAAAAATTCTTTTGGTCGGAATCTCAACAAAAGGCATTTGTAGAATTGAAACATCACTTGTACTCTACCCCAGTTCTCACATTACCAGAATTTCCTAAACCATTTAAGATTGATAGAGATACCTCTGACTATGATATCAGAGAAGTTCTTACTCAACAGGGGCATCCAGTGGCATATCACAGTGAGACACTGTTCAACAAAATCCTCAAGCATCCCACTTATGATAAATAAATGTATTCCATTGTGCAGGAATTCCACCAATTGGAGCATTACATTTTGGGGAAGGAAACAGTCATCCACACACACCACTAACCTCTGCAGTTCATACAGAAACAAGGGAAGTTGCAGAATTATTGCCATCATAAGTGGTCCACATATCTACAACAATTTCATTTGAACATCAATTACAAGAAAGGCATCAACAATAATGTTGCAGACTGCCTCAGCCGACCACCGATCATGGTGCTAATCACTGTTCTCAATTCTTGTGGGCACGAGACTTCTGATTAGATGCTTCTCTACAAGAGCGATCCAAAATTCGGCCACACATACAAGACACTCTTGGAGGGTACGCATGTTCCAAATTTTCGCCTCTAGGATGCATTGCTATGTCACCTGGGACACCTTTTTGTTCCTTCAAGCGAGTGTGCCAAAATGATTTTGGAAGCACACTATAGTCGAGTCGCTGGGCATTTCGGGGTTGAGAAAACAATGGCAATATTGCAGAAGTAATTCTATTGGACGAACCTTCGACAGGATGTTGGGAAGTACATAAGATCCTGCACTACTTGCGTCATTTCAAAACCGACCATCAAGAAGCAAGGCATCTATACTCCGCTACCTACCCCTAGTCAACCTTGGGAATCCATCTTCATGGATTACATGTCAGGCCTTCCTTCTACTAATCATGGAAGCGACTGTGTTTTCAAGGTCGTCAACAAATTCTTGAAGATGGCCATTATGTTGGCCTACAAGAAGAATATCACAGTAGAAGCCACTTCTAAACACTTCTTTGAATGAGTGTGAGTGCACTTTGGGATCTCAGAGTCTATCATCTAAAATTAGGATAGCAGGTTCCTCACCACATTTTGGTCCAACCTCTTGTCAATGTTGGACACCAAGCTCACCATGTCCACAACTTTCCATCCCTAAACTGATGGCCAGATAGAGGTCGTCAACAAGATGATTGTACACATTATGCGCATGTACAATTCAAATAATCAATGCACATGGGATGCGAGCCTTCCCTATGTACAACACATTTATAACCGGGCTCTCCACAACTCAACCAGCCACATCCCCTTTCAGGTGGGCCTGGGGTTCCAACCACTATCTCCCATTGACTATCCATGCCATTTGTGAGCTACTCAAGCAGATTCGTCTCATGTCCAGTCTGAAGCGAGCAAAGTGAACAACTTCATTGAGCACATTTAGCACATCCTCTAGTAGTTTCATGACGTATTGGATAGAGCGAATCCTAAGTACAATCAATGAAATTATCAACATCGGTTTCCACACAACTTCCAAGTGGGCAACAAAGTGTGGTTACATTTATAGAAGGAGTGCCTGACTGGACCCCATTGCAATCTTCTCCCGCTTCGATATGGGTCATACACCATCAACAAGGATGTAGGGAACAATGACTTCGAGCTCAGTATTCCACCATTCCTTGGTCTGCACCCAATATTCAATGTGGACCAGCTTCGACCCTACTTCCCACCTCTACTAGACACCTCCAACATTGCAGAACAACTCAGACCAACAAAGTTAAACCCAGAATGCATGGAATAGGCCACCACAGATTGTATCATGGACATGCAAATCAAGAACACTGGCCAACAAAATATCCAACCATATCGGGTTCTCAAAGCTGGCCAACTCTTGCACCAAGGAAAGTGGTTCACCATGGACCAAGTCCAACAGATGTTTCCTCATCTCATGGAGGAACTCAACACAATTGGCACCATTGCTTCCTAAGGGGGGAGGAATGGTCCAGGCGGAAATTGGTGTCCACCCACCTCTTCCACTTGGGGCCCCCCATTGTTCTTTTAGTTTTTCAGCGCATCAAATGAAGATCATATGACAAAGTTACGTCCCCGGGAAGTTGATGTACCAATTTACCCAAACGGGGCCCATAGTTTTGGTGCTTCATCTCCTAGGGTTAGTTTTTTGGATGTTTAGGTTTTTCCATTGTTTCTAAATTATAAATAGGCCCTCGAGCCTCATTTTAACACAGTTTAGAGGCTTGTATCCACCACATATATTCTCAGAGATAAGATACCATCGCCCTAGCTAGTTTATTTCCATTCTGTTTGTAAACAAATTTTAGTTATTTGATATTAATGAAATGAAGTGTTATTTCCATTACATTTTTGTATTTATGGTTATATGTGTATTATGTTGCATTCCTGCATAAATCCGGATCAATCCTTGCCACCAAAGTCCATTTTCTAGGTTTCACACTGTTAGAATCACAATTGGTCCACAAGCATTACAAGGTATATCTATCGTCAGATCTTCGGTCATCAAGGTTATGGGTAAACCACACAAGAACCTTGCTATCAAAGTCCATTTTCTAGGTTGCACACTATGAACATAACATTTTACCCACAATCATTAAAGGGTATCTATATCCTAAGATATTTTTTCATCACAACTATGGGTCAACCACACAAAACACTTCCCACTAAAGTCCATTTTCTAGGCCACACATTGTTAGGATCACAGTTGGATCACAAGTATTAATGGGTATCTTTGTCTTCGTATCTTTATTCATCATGGTTAAGGGTCATAGAAAAACCCACGGCTATGGGTCAACCATGTAAAACCTTTTTCTTTAATAACACTTGGTTTTCGGTCATCCACAAACCCACAATTATGCTTCTATTCAACGAAGGTTTCCCCAGGGGAAAATTATGCAATGGGGACCATTGTTTCTTAAGGGGAGAGGATTGATCCAAGTGGGAAATAAAATGCCGCAGTTAAAAATTATTTTTTTATCAATGGTTGTTAAAACCATGAATAATGCATGATAATAAAAAAATAAATCATAATATTAAGGTGAGAATCTAATTGTGTAATGATTTCAATTTTACGATCATAATTTTAATATTCACCCATGAATTTTGTAAACCATGGTATTTACCCATGGTATCATAATTTATTATATTTACCCATGGTGTCGTAATTTATTATATTTTTCCATGGTATTCACCGATAGATTTTTAAAACCATGGTATTCACACAAGGTATTTTGAAATGTACCAGTAAAAATTATAAATACAGGAATTCACTGGGAGAAAAGCATGTTTTTTTCATAATGTAGTATCATGGTATATTATCAATTCAATAAATATTTCAGTTCATTTCTATTGCTTTTTCTGAAATACTTCTCTTGCGTACGTGTCATATTCTTAGTTATATTTAAAATGTCAATATTTATTTTCTACTTTGTGTCCTATTCTCAATTATTTTTATAATTATTTTTTGAAATATATATCTCACTTATTATGAAATATTTCTTTGTCACTCATGAAGTTTCATTTCTTAAACAACTTGGATCTTTAATGCATTAGATTGGATGAGAACTTTGCAATTAAGCGTTCTTGGGCCAGAGTAGTACTAAGATGAGTTACTTTCTAGGAAATTTTTAGTTCTTGTTATTTTTTCACTTTATGTGTTCTCATTCCTCCAATGATTCCTATCAAAAATATTATTGAGTTAAACGATAGGATCAATTTGTTGCGAAATATTTAAAGAAATATTAATTGGATAATAGGGCCAATTTGTTGCTAAATATTTAAAGAAATATTAATTAGTTTCCAGCCAAGGTATTCTCAATTAAACTAATAGATTTTATAAGTTCCAAAATCTATCTCAACTTGGCCCTAAACTAACTACTTGTGTGACACAAAAAACATAACGAATAAAATCTAGCATGAAAGACTCAAACATTTGAACTTTAGGAGCATCTAGACTATGGAAAATTGCAATAAGTTTGTTGGCCTACCAAATATGCTTCCTCCTGATGGTCTCTATAAAGGATGTGTGTTGGGAAGGAATCATCAAACACCCTTCGACTCTGGGAAAGTACGACGTGTGAAAAAACCACTAGAATTTATTTGTAATGATATTTGTTGCATAAATAAGCCTTCATTGTTTGTTCCTAGGTATATTCTAATGTTTATTTATTATTTTTCAATATTTACTTGGATATATTTCTTGAGAAATTAGAGCCATGTATTTGAAATATTCAAGGAATTTTGGGTCTTGTTCGAAAATCAATTCAAACACTTAATTAAATTCCTAAGATCAGACAATGGTGTAGAACATGTGAATATTCCCTTTGAATCTTACCTTAGACAGTTAGGCCCTCATACTCCCCAACATAATGGTGTGGTAGAGCAAAATAACTACACCCTGGTTGAAATGGCTCAGTGTCTTCTACAAGAAAAGGAGTTACCCACAAAGTTTTCGGTTGAAGCAATTTAATGTTGCAACTACCTTTTAAATCTCATTTTGAATAGAGTTTTCATTTCTATGACTCTAGTCAAATGTTGGTATGGTCATAACCCTCCAATTTTAACCTCATATTTTTTGGATGCATTGCTTGGGAATGCATCCATCACAATGCAAAAATAAATTGTTTGCAAAGAGTCATGCTTAGATCATGATGATTTACTCTGATGTGTCAAAAGCATAACAATTTTTTGATCCTATCAAATATAAAATCATTATCTAAGGAAATGTCATCTTTCATGAAAAGTATTTTGGGATTAATTTCTTGAAATTTTATTCTGTAATGATTAATAATGATATATTTGACAATTTTTATGACTCAAGTTTGATTGTACCTTTCTTTCATATCTTGGTCATTTCGTTGATTGTTTTTCTTGAGTTGGCTACTAGTAAAAAATATTCAACTAAATCATTACTCTCTTATGCTAGAATATCTAGAACGCATGATCATTCTTTGACACCATATTTACCTTCATGGTTTTCCAAAACTATTGAATCTATCAGATTATATGTCAACGACACTTCTATTAACCATATGTATCTAAGTCGCAAGTAGCATGCTAGTCTTTCCTTGACATCGTGTTCATGAAACTTGTGATCTTGAATCCTTTTCATACGCACAAGGATAACATAAATTGGAATGTTTTGTCACAAAAGGATTTTAATAGAAATAAGGCATCTACTATATTGAAAAAGTTTCCCTTGTTGCAAATATGAACTCTTTTTCACTTATTCTTTCACTTGATACTTGTTTTGGATGGAAAATTCATCAAATGGATGTTAAAAGTTCCTTCTTTCATGGAGACTTATTCAAAAAAATATACATGGATAGAACCTTAGTTTTTTGACAAATTCTAATATTTTTTTTCAATTAAAGAAGTTTCTATATTCTTTGAAGAAATATCTTTGGGCTTGGTATGATAATATTGATCAATTCTTTCTTATTACTGGTTTCAAAAGTTGTGAATTTGATCACTATATTTATGTCTTACATATCCCTGATAATACTTTGATTATTCTTTTGTATGTAGATGAATTACTTATCATTATTACTAATACATATATACTTCTTAGATTGAAGAATAAACATTTTGATACCTTTGAAATTATTGAACTTACTCTTCAATTGTTGCCTTTATCTAAAATTTTTCATCTATAAATCCAAATAAGTATTGGACCTATTGAAATGATTCAACATGGAATATTTTAAGCCATTTTCTACTCCCTTTCATTTAGGTGTTCAGCCAACTACATAATGTCCCTATTCGAAATTTAATGCTACCCTTAATAGAAAGTTGGTTGCTAGCCTTATGTATTTGACTCATATTCAACCTATGATTTCCTTTTTTATTAGTGAGGTTTATTGGTTTATGCAATATTTGTAATAAATTAACTCGAAATATACAAAGATAATTATTCTCTATCTTAAAGGTACCTATCACTTTGTTATCACATGTTGTTAAATCTGACATTCGTTGGTCAACTTCATAGACTCTGACTAGGCAGGTGACAATGATGACATAGAATACACTTTTGGATATGGGTTTTTCTTTAATGGTGGACCACTAATTTGATCATGCAACAAAAACCATGCTGTATCACTATTTACTATAGAAGTAGGATATCATGGAGTTTTTAATGTAGGGATGGTGGAAGTTTGGGTTTATTATCTTGGGTGAGATTCACTTCCTATTCAAAACTTAAATACTATCTATTGTGACAATGAAAATTCGATTAAGGTCACTGATAACCATGTTGCACATATTAGGATGAGGCATGTCAAATTTCATGCCCACCATCTATGACAATTGGTTCAAGATAAATTTTTCATTCTTATATTTGGAAACACTGATGATTATATTATTGATATATTTACAAAGCCATTAAATGAAACAACGTTTGTTAAGAAATATTGTTATCCTGAGCTTTAAAATGATATAATTATGGTAGGTGTGTCTTATAAGCATAATTTCACCTCCTAAATCTATATAATGTTATGTTGTTTGGGGGGGGGGGGGGGTGTTGGAACCTAAGGTTATGTTGGCTCATTACATATTTATATATTTTTGAGACACTCAGTTAAAGGGTTGACTAACATTAAAAATTCAATGGAGTTGATCACCTTGCAGAAAAATTGGCTAAGTGGTTTTCAGGTTAGTTAAATAACTGACTAGAAGATAGTGTTTGACTAGTGGGACGACCGAATGAATGGTTGGAGGAATTGAATGGATCATTCTAACATCTTTAATAATAATTTGACTCACATGAAGATATTCAAAGAGATAATTTGGATTTAGATAAAACAATTGTAACTACTAATCCTCGTCATTAGACAAATCCTTCATAATTCAAGGAGATTGGTTAGATTTGGTACCTATAAATAAAAGAACCTATGGGTTGAATATGAAACAATGAGAACCATATATCATTTCTATATACATGTTGTTCATTGTAAATTGTGATGTTTTTATCATAATTCATTGTGCTTTAATGATATAATAATGTCTCTAGACAACACCCATCATCTTGGAGTGTCATTTTCTCTTCTATTTAATCTCTAATTATATTTCTTATATGTTCATTTTTCTTGGTTCCTGGTATGAGAGCATGCCCCAATGAATTTCAGTGCGACTTGTGGTTGAATTAGAGACTCAAACTCAAGCTAGTATAGGCCAATGAGTGAGATAAAAAGGCTATGAATTAAGTGAGAAAAATATTTTCAAATAAACTAATAGTGGCATGTTGTGTTCAACACATAGAAAACATAAAGAATTGAAGAAATTATTACCAACAACACGATAAATCATAAAATGAAGGAACCTCTTACATTAAATATGAAGAATCAGATGAGCGAAAATGATCCTCCTCGACACTATGGTATTTATTCTGGGTAGAGGGATTCAAGGATTGTAGTGTTATGGCTAGGAATTTTAAGGATAGTATTAACCTAATTCTTCTCTAGTCATGAATTGAAATCCACAGTTTGGCCTCATTGGCCATCCTTTTCTATTTCTTGGTGTCTATCTCTCTCATGGTCAACTCCCAATTTTTTGTATTTTACACATGGAAGGAAAGAAATATGCAACAAGACTCTTTTTTCCCTCTTTCCAATCACCATGCTAGTCGTGAAGCAAGTTCATGGTTAATTTTGTAGTTTTGTGACATATCCCACCATATCATTTTCCTTTCGCTCTTATTATGCTTATTTTCATGTACTCTATAACTCTCTCCCATAGATTCAATGTTAGGCTCTCCCTTGAGTGTGGGCTTTAAAGCCCATCACCACTCTCAAATACTACTTTCAAGTGGGGAAGCCACAACCCCTTGTGCACGAAGGTTTTCCTTTTACTTATTTTTTTTCTCGTATCTCCAAGAATTTTGACTTGAATTCAGTTGCTTAATCTTACTCTATATCCCCCATTTCTTACCTTAAGTAGGAAGCTATGTCGTGTCAACAACCACATGTTCACCAGGGTGCAACCTATTCCCAAGAGCATTGACAAACATAGACCCAACTATCAACTAAAAGTTCTGTAGCCAGGTTTTGGGAACTAACACCACAAACCATTTAAGATGAACTGGCCTAGGTGGAATGTGATTTGGAAGGTGAATGTTGCACCCTGATTGACTTTGGAGTGCTATTTGAAGTTGTAGAGTGGGTACATGATGCAAGCCATGCCAAGGGCAGATACAACCAATATATGCATATTGTGGACATATTTTGGATTCTTAAACTCCTTCTTGGAAGAGTTCTACTTGACAGAAATACCACCAGAGAAGACATGATGCTCTCCCTGAACCACATGCAAAGGCAACTGGCATCCACGGACAAAAAATTTTGGGCACATTGAAAGACAGACGGGTCTTCCTTAAAAACTAGGATTCTCTCTAGGCAACAATAAGAATCCCATCCAAGTAGAAGCCACCCACTACGATCATTCTTCCTCATGGTTTTATGCTAGTTTGTTAATTTTCATGCACAATTTTTGTCAATGTATCTATTTACTATAGTCCCTCAAGGCCCGACTATAGTTTTTATACTTCTAGATTTAGCTAACATTATTATACTTTGGAATAAAACTCTTTTGAAAAGTTTGAATTTTTTTAATTTGAGTGAAACTATCTAATGATACACTACCAAACCTAAATTGTAACCCATGTTAGCAAACAATATAAACTTTAACTTCACAAAAAAATAAAAAACACTTTCACAAAAACCATTTTTGACCTTTAAATTTTCTTTCCCATATATAAAGTGACTTTCACATACCTCATGCAACTATTTAGTAGGTGGGATCCTCACTAGCGAGTTGTTCTGTTGGAGCCACTGCATCCTTTGTAAGGAATAAGAACTAGGTTGATATTTTATTTGAAATGAAGAAAATTTGTTAAAAAAAATTCTGAAATAGATAATTCTTTATGCCAAGTCAAGTTTAAAAGTTACATTTTGATTTAATCTTGCATACGTGATCTTGCATAAATGGTCTAGTAATTAAGATATCTATCTTGATTCGATTATTAATGAGTGAGTTTATTATCTATAATTAAAAGTTTACAATTTTATAACATATATTCATAAACATTGATGTGATGAAGTTAAAACTGCACAATATGACTTCAATCAAAAATTATAAAAATTAATTAATAAAAATAATTTAAATCTTATTTTGTTTTACATTACCTATTTAAACAATAACATATTTATAAAATTAATGTTGAAAAATAAATTATTTCATTTATCATATATATAATATTAAATAATTTAAAATTTTAAAATTAATTAATGAATAATTATTAATAAATTAAATATTATAATCATCACTTTTGACAAATTGAATATTATGCTCATCAGGTTTATCTATATATATATATAAACGCAAAATAATATATTATGAGAAGATTCCTTATGATTTAAAGGAACCTAGAACAATAAAATATTAGAAACTCCTTTATATGTATTAGATTAGATTGGATCATTTTCATATATATATTATAATTTACAATATGGGATAAAAGAGATAAGTGATATAATTCTTATCACTAAATAATTACTTTAAAAATTGTGCATATACTTTGAAAATTGCTGGCTGTTATTAAAAAAAATATGCATTTTAGAGATTGGGCAATACAAGACTACCCTTGAAAAGATAAATCTCAATTCTCTCTACCTGTGCTCAGCGCGCATGTGAACACTATCCAGATACCCAAAATTCCAGCACGTCAAAACCTCAAAATATTTGGTATTAAATATTGTGATGTAAAATATCACAAAGGTCCAAAACCGCAAATTATTTGGTATTAAATATTGTGATGTATTAAATAGAATCACGTAACCATTCACGTGACTGGTCAGCGGGCCAGCCCGGCGGTGCACACGATTGACAGTGATAAGGCGGCTCGGCATCCGGAGATGAGTGCTCGTTCCGCCCCAATATTCAGCCGCTCATTCAAGTAAACGAAACCATGCATTTTCCCGCACTCCAAAATTTTTAACAAATCAAAACTCAATAATAATAAATGAATGAATGATATTTTAATGTTCACGAGATTAAAAATAGTATATGGGATTACCAATTTTTTGTTTTTTGCTTTTTGTAATTCAATTTTTTTTTTTTTACTTCAAATTGATGATGAACTCACTCAACCTTCTAACAATTCCATCACTCAAAAGACAATGCCATGGAATCGATGCTAACTTAATGTCATAACTGTTCTTGATGTCTCTAAAAGCATCACATTCCAAAATGAAATGTTTTTCTGATTCCACTACCCCATAAATACAAAAAGTACATACCCTTTCTTCCCAAGCTTTTTTAGGTCTCTTCCACCTAATTCCACAACATATAATGAAAATTTTATTTGCTCATTTAATAAAATATATATGTATAGATTATATGTATGGATGTTTAAGAATACTTTTAATAGTAAACACAAATTAAAAGTTTAATATATTATATTTAGATAAATGTGTGATATTTATTTAAATTAGATATCACAAAAGTCTTAGAGTTTAATGTATTTTCAAAGTAGTTATATATTTTTAGTTTTTTTATTAAATATATTAGTTAAAAAATGTCATATAAATAAATGTTATATGAAATGAATTATTGTTTTTTAGAAATGTGGTATTGATAAGCTATCATTTTATAATACAATTTATTTAGAGATGGAGAGTGCTATAAATGAAGGTGAATCTCCATTTTTAATAATATTGTTATATGTATTTATATGTGTGTGTATTTAACTTATATATTAATTATTTTTACCATTAATAATAATAATAATAAAGTTATAGTTTAATTAGTTTTTATGGTTTTCTGAATTTTAGCAAGTTGAAATGTGTGATTTGGTACTTATTAGGAACTGATGTCTATTGGAATTTATCAAAAATATAAATCATATATCTACTCTACTTAAAGTTTTTTTTTTAATTATTTTACTAGCATATTCATATAAAATAAATTGTCCATAAACATTCATAGGAATCAATTAATGATAAATTAAATTACTCTTAAGCACTAATAAGCATCAATATATAATTAGCATCAAAACACTTACTTACATGTCTCTTTTCACTCTGAATTGTTGAATTGTTGTTTAGATAGAGTTTGGATTCACATTTTCCTCCTCGGTTTTGTGGTTCAGCTTGGCCTTTGGTGCCCTGTTCTACTCGCTTTAATTCTTGTCATTATCAACCTTCAACCTTCACCTTCTTGAGTTCTATCCTCTCAGGGGTAGTTTAGTTATTTTCCCTCCATGACCTATCTCGTTCTCCTTTCTCTTTATCTCCCTTCTTCTGGCTCATCGTATTGCATCCTTATACTCCAATTCTTCTTCACCTCCTTTGTATCTCTTCCTACCTCTTTCTGTCTCCCTTTGCCATTTATTCTTCCTCCTAGCTCCTTGTATTTCCATGCCAAGTGAATGAAACAAAATGTGCTCACATGCATTTTTCGTGTATTCTCAAGTTTTTTTTAAGCGAATCTACTCATAATTATGCACAATGGGTACTCGTTGGATGTGGAATTGAATTTTTCATCGAATGATTGTCTACACTTAACATTTGATTAAAGATATAAAGATATAAGCTAAAAATACAATTAAAAAAGATATTTTTCTTCTTTTCCCTCCAAGGTATTTTCTCTTAGCGATGATGCATCATCTTGAATCCTATTGGCTCTTGAAAATTTATTTCGTTCAATACATTTTTTGTCTTAAGGCTCATTTTTTACCTCAAAATTTCTCTAATGGTAGCTACAAAGCATGTTCTGAGATAGCTCCAAGGAACATTTGAGTATGGTCTCAGGTACACTTAGCAATATGGAGTGAAGTTGGAATGGTACAATGATGCGGGTTGGGTATGTAGTACAGCTGCCAACAATAACACTTCTGGTTGTAGTTTTAGTTTGGGATCATGAGCAGTCTCTTGGTACAACAAGAAACACATGTATGTTGCAATAAGTTATGCAAAGACCAAGTACATTGCTACGAGTATGGCGACATGCATGGTTATTTAACATCGAAAACTCCTTGTTGGAATTTTTCATCACAATCTATATTTGACTGCCATTTGCTAGCATAATTAGAGTTGTACTAAACTCTCTAAGAATCCAGTATTCCATGAAAATTTGAATCTTATTTAGGTCAAGTACCACTTCATTATAAATTGTGTACTAAAGGCGACGATAAGGCTACAATACATTCCCACATATGAGCAGGTAGCCGACATCTTGATGAAAGCCTTGATGAAGGGAAAATTATATATTTTTAGGGATAAGTTGGGTGTTGTGCAAAACACCTTCCTCGCTAAGAGCAAGCGTTGAGATTGTAGCTTGGATAGTGATTTTTCATGACTCAGGTGCCATGAAATGTGACAAGTCACCTTAATTATCCCATACAATAGTTTATTAATGAATTTCCTAATTCAAGACTTTAGACGATAATTTAGTTTAATTGTTGGGTACCTTTCTATAAAAGAGAAAATAAGTTAATGACAAATTAATTCATAATTGTTGATGTCAATAATTTGAGATCTAATCTCAACCATTGATATTAGGGATTTCTCCTAAGATTAAGATTCAATCTTTTTAATTGGAGGTTCGAGACAAAGGAGATGCACAATTGATTTAACACAAGTTTGGATTCAATGAAGTGCATTATTCAGTAGAAAGAATGAGAAAAGGATAGATCGAGCTAGCCATAGTGAGATCAATAAAGGCTAAGTTTTCTCTTTGGAGAGAGAGAGAGCTGAGATTTTTTGTTGGGTATTTGTTGGAGAAAATTTTTGTGCAACTATTGTAAGAAAATATTTCTTGTGAAGTTGAATGAGAAGCCCAATGTTTGCTGGTTTTCCCCACAGTGGGGTTTCTAGGGTATATCTATGTTCTTTCATATTGCATTTGATTGGTTTCGAGTATTTTTTCTTATTTTATTTATTTGATTAAAACCCCATAATATTTATTGTTACAATTCAAATTAGAAAACATTGTTTATTTCATACTTGTGATTATTTGTTGAGACGATAAATTTGTAATTGTGTTTAAATAAATTAACATGAAGCTCACCTAGAATACATAGAAGGTCACCTATAATGTGACCTCAAGCCTCCAACTCTAGTAGGCATAAACACCTAAGATCTGAACCCAATGAAATCCCTTGGTAATTAATGCTACATAGCCTTTCGACTTACATATTTTCATTTTAGTAAATTATTTTATATTGGAAGATCTATAACCAACAATAACTGAGAATTGATGCTCGTAATATTTTTTGATGGTTTTGGATGATAAACAATAAATCTTATTGTTAACAAATCTAGTTTCCCTTGTGCTAGTCCACAACTGTGTTGAGGTAATGAACTCTGATTTTGTATGGAAGTTATTTTGAGGAAATATAAAAATTAACTAACAAATAATAATAATAATCTAAAATAAGATTATAATTTAGTTACTTTAAAATTTTAACAATGTGAGATCTATCATGAGGTAAGCGTTGTGATTCCTATGGTCATTTCCGGTCCATTTAATTTATATGGCTTGAATAGTATATAAGTTAAATGTATATATATATTTAAAATTTAAAATATTCTTAACTATGGAGATTAACCTCCACTTTAATATGAAATTTATTAATTTGTAAATAGTGTTTGTTACAATACCATCGTTAAATATCATGGCTTATCAATAACACAAGCACAAAAAACATACCAAATACTACTAAGAATATTATAAAATATTTAGTGGAGGTTAATTATCTACGGTCCACCAACTAACTAGCACAACTATAAGAATTGAATGGTTATTAAATGTCTATAGGCATAAATCCATGATCAACATCAAAATGATTATCCCATGATACATCTTGCTGAGAATAAAAAGAATCATAAAAATTAACTAAATTATAGCATTATATTAAATTATTATTATTATTAACTATAAAAAATAATTAGCATATGAGTTAAAGTTATATACATTTTAAAAATATGTAACAATATTCTTAACCATGGATATTTTCCCCCACTTTACCATGAAATATTTTAACTTGTAAATAGCTTTTGTTATGATACCATGGGTAAATATCATATTTTTTCAATTACACATGCCCAATATGATGTGTTGATATGATATTTTCTTTAATTAATTAATTTGAGATAAATTAATTAAAAGGAAAATTAAAACTAACATGGAGATAAATCTTAATACTTGATTTGCACACACACTACTTTGAATATTATGACATATTTCATGGAGGCTAAATCTCTACCATCAACCTAATAATTAGTGATAATGAAATTAAAATTTTGGAAAACATATTCTAAAAGGAGTAGTCTTTAAGTGGGATTAGAAAGGATTCATTGAAATCACTAGGATTAGAAAGGATTCATTGAAATCGCAAGTTTAACCACCAAACTCTGTGGTTTATTTTCGATATAATTTGTTTGACAAGGAGTCATTGAAATCACAACTTTTGTGGGTTAACTCTTCATAGTCATTGAAATCACAAGTTTGGTGAGTTAACTCTTCACAATCGAAAATCACAACTTTGGTGGGTGAACTCTTCAAAATAGAAGCACCTAGGATTTTTTGAGGGTGCTAAATCCATATACAAAGTAAAAAAAATTGGTTTAAAAAACACATTTCAATATTTAGGCACACATGTGGTTTACTTTCCGAAACAAAAATCACGATTTAGGCACAAATTTTTTTGTCCAATTCCTGCCAGAAATCTGTCAGAAACTCCAAAAATTCACACTTAAAGACTACTCCATTCTGAAATAAACAGACATGTTCACAAACTTACTGATACATAAATTAAAATTTTGGAAGCCATTTAAATTTTGTAGAATATTTTATAATAAATTCTTAGTAGTCACAAATCCAAAGTTGAAATTTATCTCAAATTTATTTATGAAATATTAATTAAATTTATTAGTTAATTCCATAGGGTAGCTCATTTGGTGATCACCATGTTATGAAGTGTTGTGTAAACCAAGAAATTCAAAGTTCAAATTGCTTGTGGGTCAAACCAAAAATAAATGATTAATTAAAATAAGTGTCATATGAAATGGGTTATGGTTATTTGTACATGTAGTATTGATAAGTCAAGGTATTTCCATGGTATTGTAACAATGTTTATTTATAGTTTAAGAATATATGGTTAAATGGAGTGAATTTAAAAATCTTGTTACATATTTTGTAATGTATATATTTAACTAATCAATTAATAATTTTTATAATTAATAATAATAATAACTAAAAATAAAGTGATAATTTAGTTAATTTTTATTTTCATTGTTTAATCTTGACAATGTGAGGTGTATGGTGAAGTATGATCATACATTGATACCTGTATAAGTTTACTAGCCATTTATTGTATATGGTTGTGTTATTTAAATATACATCAAACCAACCTAGATCCATCTTCACTCCACATCTATCAAAATGTTTAGATAATATCACATAACATAACATTACAATATCTCTTCCATATTTAACACACAAAAAACTCAAAAAAGTAATAAAATTAAATTAAAAAAGAGAGGAAAATGTAATAAAAATAAATTAAAAAAGAAAATTATTTATGAAATATTTTGATTGTGAAATGAGAAATGGCTTTTGGGAATGTGGTATTGAAAGCCATGGTATTGTAGCAAAGACTATTCACAACTTAATAATATCCATATCCATGGTAAAGTGGGGGTGAATATCCATGGTTAAAAATGTTGTATAATGTAAGTATTAAGTTTTCATGTGCTTATTAATGAAATTTAAATATAGTTACAAAATTTTTACTTTAACTTATATGGTAAAATGGATCTCAATTTATAGCTACTATTTATATCTTATATGTTTTAATATTATAGGGGCTGTAGACATATCTTAAAAGAGATTATATTTTTTTTCTATTAGATTTAATTAAAAAAATTGTGATAAAATTAAATTAAAATAAAATATTTATAAAATATTTTGATTGTGAAATGAGAGATGGTTTTCGAGCATGTGGTATCGATGAACCATGGTATTGACCCATGGTATTGTAACAAATGCTATTTAAAAATTAATAATATTTTTGGTAAAGTGAGCTTGAATATGCATGGTTTAAAATAATTTCAAGAAAGAATGTGATTTTTTTGTTGTTTAAAATGCATCTTTGAATGCATAAATGGATTCAATACCCTAGAAAAACCGGTGGGCCACTCAAATTCTAAATATTAAACAATTTAAACTCAATTTTTAAATAATATTTTGTTGGATTTTGATTAAAATTAACTATAAAATATGTATATAAGTTAGACTATGCCTTGTTATTAATGTAGGTATTAAATTTTTTATGAGCTTGTTAATTAAATTTAAATATGGTTATTTAATCATTATTTTACTTTATAAAGTATAAAAAATTGAATTTTACTATGTTCATTACTTTTAACTTTTTAAGGATTTTACGCCATCTCTCTATAATCCGCTCTATATTAAATTTAACCTTTTATTATTATTTAATTGAGGCAATATATAAATATTTACAAACTATTTAGCTTTTATAAATTGAATGATATTTAAAAATGTTTAATTTTTTACATTACAGCTACACATCTCCTCTATACTGGATTGTAGAGCACCTCTTGGCCCAAAAATATACAATATTCATTCATATATTTGTACATATTCTATTTATATAGTGTATACTAGTTTGTAGAGTCTCTTTGCAACTTTATTTCCATCCAAGCAACAATTTCTCCATATTTACAAAATCTTGACTAGATTGATTCCAATTAATCGATGTTATGATAGAAATTATTAAAAAAAATACCTCTAAGGATTTCGATGAGGGTTTGGACCCTATAATTATCTCAAGGAGGTAGTGAAGTTTAGGTCGACTCCAAAAATGGTATTAACATATGCAAAAGTGCCACCTAAGACCAATTCCTTCCAATATGTGATTTGATCATAATAATGTCTGTAAATGTCAAGTATAGAGATATAGTAGTCAAAATCCTTAAGTTTTACTTTAAGAAGAATCAAATAAGGAATAAGAGAAGAAGTGATCGCTAAGAAATTGGGGCTCCAATCGGTAATGAGGCCAACATAGTTTTCATTTTCATCCAAATGACAAAAGGACCATTCCTTCTAAAAACTTCTAAGGACTTCCTTACTTTTTCCCCGGGGCACATATTTTCCTGAATAAGAATAACATGTAGCTTAAGGCTAGCTACCACCATTTTTGAGGGATAATAGTTTGCGAGGGTCCTTAACCCTCAGACATTAAATAAGAGAAATATCATTTGGATTAGTTAGAGAGGGATTTTTGTGCTCTAAGCACCAAAGAGATAAGAACCTGTTTCCCCTTATTGATTTGGATTAGAGCCATTTCTTGGGATTTATGTAGATTATATCTATGACCAACCAAGTTAGGTACTTTAATGTTGGGTACTAGTCCCTCACTTGAGAGAGGAGGCCCCTATAATTTGGAGTGAGAGAAAAGGGCATAACATTTTTTATCTTCCATGGAAGATGTTGGGGGAGGGGAAATAAGAGTAGGGATAAAGATGGAGGGGGGAGCGGGGTGGGTCTAAGAGGGTTGGAAACCATGGTTGGGCGGGGGGGGGGGGGGTGTGGAATGAGAGGAGGGGAAGACTATAAAGAGGATGAGTAAGTTGAGAAAAAAATAGAGATAAGGGCAGAGGATCTGAAAGAGTGTAAAGGTAAAACCAAGAGAGGTAGAGAAGATATCATACTTAAGGAAGCTACTGGGGTTAGAGATATTTTGGCTAGAGGACGCTCCATAACATCTTCCAGAAAATATGATATTGAGGGAGAATAACTTGGAGAAGAAGGAAGGCTCTTCTTTTATACTTATATTCTAAAATGGAACATAAGAGAACATAACCATTTGGTGACAATCCTCCCATAGGTGTCCTATCTCGTGATAGCAGAAGAATCTAAAGGGGATCTTATAATAGGCTATTTTCTATTTCCATCTACAACCTTCAACCTCAAAATCCATATCTGAAAGAATTCCTTCTAAATTAAATTCAAGTTGTACACCCATGTACAATGAGGTTTCAATTCCCAACCAAGTTATAAGCTTACAAGGAGTCACTATTGTTTCCTATGTCAATGAGAATATCGACTTTCCAAAAGGAAAATGAAAAACCATGAAAGATGGCCCAAAATTTGATTGAGTATGGATCAAAATTGATATTCCAATGCTAAAGGGAAAGGCCAAATTTTCCCCAAGACTAATTATGCGCCAT
Source organism: Pinus albicaulis (assembly GCA_034641835.2). Classification (NCBI taxonomy): domain Eukaryota; kingdom Viridiplantae; phylum Streptophyta; class Pinopsida; order Pinales; family Pinaceae; genus Pinus; species Pinus albicaulis. The sequence continues at coordinate 648,407,724 of CM076577.1, read as the reverse complement.
AATTCTATTGATATCCTCCTCATAATGAAAAATCAATACCAACCACCCATGAGGAAGAAGATGAAAAATTGGAGAGTAACCTAGTGTGGGATTCTGATTTTCTTCAAGTCAACCCCCAATTCAAAAAAAAATGATAGGGCTTCTTCTAACTTGACCTACTATAGTTTTTCCTAAATAATCTATAAAATTTGAAAGGTTTATGTATTTTTTGACTACAAATCTAACCAAACTTGTCTAACGTAAAATCCACTTCCTTCTCCACCTACGTCAGTTTAGAAATAGGTCAAAATTTGCAGTTGCTAATGAATTTAGACTAGAAACAATAGACACAAATTTCTTCTACTCAATCTATGAAAAGGAAAATATACAATAGAAACACATGCAATAACACGCAACCATTAAATGACAATGAACACAGTATTTTTCTTGGGGAACCCAACTGCGAAAAAAACCTCCTCTGTTTTGTGTTAAATCAGATGAGAATATGGATCTATTAAAAATATTGCTTCGATCCTTGAAGCTCCACCTGCACTGCAATACTGATCTCCTACTCTTTGACCCACTTTGACCAAGAATTAGCCAAAATATGCCTCAAACTTCCTCCTATATCGTTATGCAATCCCTGAGGAAAGTAGCTCCTAAAGAATAGGGTAATTCCCTATTTCCTTGTACAAATATAAGAGAAATTGATGATCTAATCCAATACAAAACCTAGACACTGAACTAGTATACAGTTGAAAATTACAAAGTTCCTTTTCCACCAACTCAATTAGGAAATTCAAATTCCATGCATGACAAGTGCTACTTTTAGTAAACTGATTAGTTAAGTAAGAGATCAATGAGTTAACAATAATTAATACTACTCGACTAAACTCCTAATGACACTATTCTAGACTAGAGCTATAATAACTGAGTTTAACTAACAAGAACTCCACTAGATTCCTATATTTTAACAATAAACTCATGTAAAACTTTACTTATAGCCTAAAAACTCAAATTGATTGATTTAACTAAGTTTTTTTTACCTGTCACTCTTGCTAATTGCAATTCAACTCATCCTTCTGATGTGGAATTTCAAATTTCTACATTTGACTAAGGCAAAAGTCAAGTCAAGCCTTCTCTTGCTACAATTTAACATTAAGATGCCAACTTTTTTCTGAGTAAAGAGTTATGAGGGGTTGACAGAGGAGGTAGGAAAAAAAGAGGGATTACTTGGTTCTTGAGTGACAAAAGCAAGATAGAGGTGAGTTACAAGAACACAAGAGAGAGACAAACAAGAAGGAGAGTGGGAGCTTGATTTGGGGGAGGAAGGAGGGAAATTCTAATGCAGAACAACTAGTGCAAACATGGATGAGGAGGGGACATCAATAAAAAAATTTAGAAGATAATTCAAAGCATGGGAATGACTCATATTAAATTCATGTTGGGAGACAAAATCATGAAGGGAGATGGGGTTATATGTGTAATACACCTAATCCTCCATCAACATTCCACGTCAATTGTGATTCAAAGGGCATAGTTGCAAATGGGAAAGATATAAAGTGGTTGTACGAAAATAAAAATGAATTAGGAAAAGGATGAAAACCACGAAGAACAAATAATATATAGAAAACAGAAAGAAATTTAACTCATACTTGATTTGGAGCCAAAAACCCTAGTCTTCAACATAGAAAGAAAACACCACAAGTTTTATAGGCAGAGCCATATGAGTTTCAAACCCACAGATCCATTCCCATATCCCGAATCTAAACCATTTATACACAAATATTTGAAAGTCACACACACACACACTTATAATAAAATGAGAACTTACTAACTTGCCAAAATAAGCTTATATTTCATCATACTAACTATCACACTTAAGTGAAGAATATTACAAAACATGTATTTCTCATGTCAAAGTAAACATGACACACATTTATAAATAAATATAAATGTAACTTAAAATATATTCTTATATATATTCTCACCAAACTATGCTTACAATTCATATACTATCACATTTAAGTGAAGAAGATTACAAAACATGACACATGATTTGATGAATGGTTTCAAATTATTTAACTTATTAAAATTGTAAAATCATTAATTATTTTTTATATTAAAATAATCAAAATTGTTATATTAAAACTTTTAAAAATATAAGCTAACATGAATTGCATTTGCATTTTCAATATCTCTTAGTGAAGTAAAATTACAAGGGAAATTGCACATTATTAGTTAGGGTTTATCATTCTTAAGGCTTTAGTTCATATCCAATTTAGGGAGGGGGAGTCAGCTTTTCTTAATAAAATTTTGTCACATGGGGAGGAGGAATTTTGAATCCACACAAAACTATTGCTGGGAGGGGGGATTTTGAACGAAAATAAAATAATAGAAAAGGTGAAGAAAATTCACTTGAAAAAACCTTTCATCAAACGAAGATGAGGCAACAAAGGTAGAGAAAGGGCTAAGATCATTTTGAAAGCCTATAATTCAACTCCAAATTAGAACATCAATTCATGCATCCCACAAGCTTCTTTCACACCCAAATACGAAATATTTTCCTTAAGAATTATTGAAAACATCCAATACATGCAGGTACATTCATCATCAGAAAATTTTGTAATAGCCCCGGTTTAAAAGTTCATAATAAAGTATAATAGAGGAAAATTAATTATACCAAGGGCATGGGACACATATTCCAAGTTGAATGTTAGGAAAAAAATCTTAGTTGGTGTCACTTTCAGTTTATTAATGGCTAAGGAAATTGGAAAAGGAATTGGCAAAGGAAAAGAGGCATTAATTGACATTTTATTTATGAAATAAAGGAAAATAAGACAAAAGGAAGGCGAAGAGAAAAAAAATTCATGAGATTTAAAATGAATGAAAATGAATAAAATAGAAGCCTCAATGATAAAAAGGCTCTTGAGCATCAGTTCACATCTTTTTGTCAGTTTTTATTTTGAATTAGTTTCAGAGAGAGAAGAACACAATGAGGAGAAATAAAGAAATAAAGAAATAAAGAAAAGGAAGGAAAAGGACTAGTAAGGAAAGCAAGGACAATCCAAGAGAAGGTTGGGTCAACAACTTCAGCAGGAATATTTATAGGTAGCAGGCTGCATCCTAGATTTCCTAGCTTAGATGTCAATGCATGGTTCATGCATTTGTTTATTTGGTTCATTTGTTTTCATTGACATGGGCTTTTTTGGTTTGACAGTGGTTTCATCCATTCCTTTTCATTTCCTTGATATCCATGGTGTGATGGGATTAATTTATTGTTTGAACTTTGAATTGCCGAGAGGTTTTGGAACCAGGTGAGGTGCTCTTAGGAAAGCTCGCAAAGATTTGGATTGGAGGTTGTTTAATATCTGGGAAGCCTTCGACAGGTGGTTAGAGACATGAAAATTCCTCAAGGTAGTGGTGAAGAAACTTTGAGGCATCCAATCTTCTTTGGGTTGCATAATCTCTTGACCGATTTTGGCGAGATCGTGACAACATGAGAGTGGAGGTGGCTTAATATCTGGGAAGCCCTAGTTGTTTATGTCTTGATATCACACATTGATGCTTGGAATGTGTGACAATGGTGATTCGATAAAAGAAATATTTGGTTCAACTCAACATATGGTCGGGTCGTATGTGGAAGTCCCTAACTTGGCGGAATTTTGCATATGCTAATAATAGATATTTTTATATTGTACTCTATAAGCACTTATGCTTGTTATTATGTAGTTTTGATCGTTGTTCTATCATTGTTAATATTTTGGTTATAAGTTGGTTATTATCATGGTTATATAATATGTTCTAGTTATGGCTCTTATTATACTTGATAAGTTAATGAACGGTTGATGAATGGATAGAATAACTAGTGTGGTTACAGCTACTTAAGAGGGAATTAGAACTTCTTGGTGTTTTTCAGCTAAAGTACATATATTTACACTTAGATATGCATTCATGACCTGTAGCTTACATGCCTATCATTTGTTTGATGAAATTCTTAGTATGTTCCGGTCCATCTAGGTCAAGTTTTAGACTCAAGTTTGTATCATTGACCGGTCCTAGAATTTTGGCTCATATCTTGGGACCGTACCCTATGAACTAGGTAATTTGGGTCACAACCGCATGGAATTAGTGTTGTGCATGTGGTTGGAGGCCTTTAACCACACCCAAGCCTTTTCATGCATGTGATTCAGAGTCTAGGTCAGTGAAAATTAGTCCCAACTCAGGGTTTGGTCACCTGGGGTGGTTCTTTATACCCTGATTTTCTTGTAGGCCCTGTAGTATGTTAATTGGTTGCCAGTAAGTCTCAGTTATATACCCCACTTCCTTAACTGGAGCTGGGAGGTCAGGTCATGTCATAGTGGCACTCTGCTTCACAATTATCAGGAGGGATTGTAAAAGTGGGTAAATTCAGGGGTGTCATTGTTACAGATTGGTATCATGTCATGGTTAAAATACCTAGGATGAATGGGTTAGATGAATGTTGTTATGATACATTGTCATGGTTATGGTTGTCGTGTATGAGGTCGTTGTATGCAATTAGTGTTATCATGCATGATGTTGATATGTTGATATGAATGTATATATGTATCATTCGAATCTAAATTGATTGTGCAGATGAGATAGCCTCCCTTGAACTCCACTAAGGTACATTGGATTATGTTTATATTTGGTTTATCTGACATGGTATGTTTGCAGGAAGAAGAGGATCAAATATGACAAGTAGAATCATGGATTACGATTCACATGACTCTCCTTATAGCTCAAATGAGAAACACAAAGAGGAGTACTCTCATGACATAGTAAACACCTTGAAAACTTTAAAGGAAAACATCAGAAGTTGCAAGGTAAATAATGCCAGGACCATTGAGTTACCAGAAAGACTTGTTAGGGCATAGGAAAAGTAAGAAGAAGTGAATGCAATTATACTTTAGATCTTATCATATTTTCAGAGACATGGATAACTTAGGATCAGTTATGGACAGGAGGAAAGGACTAATGGGGGATATGGTAGTAGGTCTCATGGAGGGCACAGGTTGGACAAGGATGATAGAGTCAGAGATGGTAGATGGATGGATACACCTGAAAGGAGAGGTAGTGGTTATGGATTATTTTCTAGTTATTGTTCAAATAGGCATAATTTTCATCATCTTTATCATCCTTACAAGAATAATGAGAAGAAATACTTTCCAAATGAGTTCAAGAAAAGAAAGCATCATACATTCCATGATCAAAGGCTCAATATTTAGATCAAAAATGAAACTTCTCATAAATGCTCCAAACTAGAATGACCAGATAGAGCTCGTCACCAAGATTCAAACGCAACTCGTTTCATCAAAATCTAAGTTCGTATGAGTAAGTTATGGTCTATTGTTTGTTTTCTCAAATAGGTAAAAAAAATGTGTAGAACAATGATAGACTGATGACTTGGCAATCCAATTAATACCTCATGAATCTTCAAGGAATATTCTCTAGATTTCAGCCAATGACACTATGACAAGTGTCACAGTCATATTCTCCAATGTTTCTTGGGAAGTTGAAAATTTTCTATGGTTAACATGATCCTTGTTAACCATAGCATCCCGCTTCTATTTGAATTTTGTATCACACCATGTTTGGGGTCCGAAGGAGGGTAGCCCTGCAGGCCAACCCCCTCCCATGTGATCCACATCGAAGGCCGAAGGCCAACAAAAATTTCGGCGAAGATTTAAAATGAGTTTAAAGTCATGTTTATTACCACTAATGTGTCGTTAAGCCACGTTAATCCCAAGTGCTAGCATTAAAAGTGCTTAGTGTTAAACACTGCATTAACTACACTTTAATCTTCCCTTATCTTAAATTAAGTGCGGGATTATCTTAGCAGAGGATTTGGCGAGACCACAAAATGCAGCAGAAGCTCCACTTTTAGTGGATTTAACTGGTTGACTTCCATTTTTAGTGGAGAAAATGTAGGAAAATTTTGTTTTTCCAAAACTGAGGCAATTTTTGACCAATTTTGGCTCAAGAAGAGTCATTATTGGTATATTTTTATGTTTTTCAGCCATTGGAGTAGGTTGCAGAGGCAACAAGAGACTGTAAACAACACTTTTTCATAATTTAAGCTAATACAAAGGCCCATGCCATGGAAGCTAGACTAAGGAGATGTAGCCTAGGAGGGGTGAACTCCTTCAACAAAACCATGTGTATTTGACTTAGTTGGTTCTTTTTGTTGTGTTTTATATCATGTTGTTCAACATTTATTTTCCATTCTTTTATGTTCATGAATTACACTTAATATCATCAATTTTATTGAATTGTCAATCATAGGCACATGTATAACCCCTTATATAAGAAGAAAACCAAAGCATTATTATGTTAAATATGAAGCTGATATTAGCACAACATTAACTAACAATAAATTTTAGATCAAGTTGGTATCAGAGAACAAGGTTGCTAAAGGTTACTTTCTTTCTTTGCTTGATATTATGCAAGAAGGGTTTCAATAGTTGCAATTTTGTGATGCTTACAAGTTTGGATTTGTAGAGAGGAGAAGTGAAGCTATTGGTTGTTAGTCCTGAGATTAGGAAAAGAAGAAAGAGAGCTAATAAAGCATCATCTTCACCGAAATTTTCACTCAAATCTGCTCTTGGAGCACCTCAAGTTCTATCTCCAGCAATTGATATTGAAGAGGTACAAATTGCACAATAAGTTGAAGTGATTGAATAGGTACAAGCATCAGGAGTTGAGCTTGAATCCTTAGCCATTATTTCAAGTGTTGGAGAGACTCATGTACATTAAGAAGATGAGGATGTTAGGAGAGACTTCAAATACATTCAAATAATCGTTAAAATAATGCGTAATGCATTCACTGCAGAAAGAGCAGGATAAGGTTCTAAGCCTCCACATGGAGAAGGATCTTAAGATGGTAAGAAGGATGAAGAGAAGAGTTTGAAAGGTAGTGGAGGAAATCCACCACCATCTCCACCATCCTAATCCTCATCATCTTCATCAACATCTTCATCTTCCACTTCCACCACAAAAACCACCCACGGTCATTCAAAAATCCCAAAAGGAAAAACTCCATTACTCAAGTCGGACATCAAGTTTGAACTTTCCACGTACAATGGTGAGTTAAATTTAGAGAAGTTAGACAATTGGATCCGTCAATTGGAAGTATACTGCAGAATTAAAAATCTACAAGAGGACGACATAAAGATCCAGTTGGCTTCATTAAGGCTAGAAGGAGCAATACTAGTTTGGTGGGAGTCAAAGACTCAAGAAGAAATGTGAATTCATGGTAAGATATCTGTTTCTTGGGTTTAATTCATTTCTTCCATTAAAATACAGTTTTATCCATTAGCCTATATGAAAAAATAAATTATGAGATGGAAAAACTTTAGGCAACTCAAAGGCCAAACGGTTCAAGAGTACACCCATGAGTTCAGGAAGAGGGCTTTATTGTTAGGAGTAAACATGAATTCACAAGACACACTCTTGAAATACATTAGTGGTTTACATTCCTACTTGAAACATACTATCCTTATGTTTAACCAAAACAACTTAAATGAAGTATGTTTGCAAGCCACACATCTTGAAGCAAGGGAAAAGAACATTCAGGAAGAGGGTAGTAAGAAGAATCCATTCAAGGGTAAGGGAAAAGAGAAGGGAGGAAAATGGAAGGGAAAGAAGAATGCAAGCATCAAGAAATAAGGGGAGAAAAATACATGCAAACATTGTTCCAAAAAGGGGCGTGATGAGGCCCACTGTTGGAAACTACATCCCGAACTAAGGCCTAAGAAACCAAATAACAAGGGGAAACAAAAGATTACTACCACGACACAACAAGATCTTGGATCCGATTCAGGAGATGAGACCAATATCGTAGCCATGGTTAAAAAAGGAAAGGAAGCCATAGAAAGTACTAGTTCCTCAAATAGTCACAACAACACTCCCAATGAAGACACAAGAATATAATTGTTCCATGTTAGAGTGATTTCAAATCATACAAATATTGATGCATTGTTTTATAGTGGGTCAAAAGCAAACCTGATTTCATAAGACTGTCAAAAATCTTAACCTTGAAACCGTACCACATCATAAACCATACCCTTGGGTTGGATAGTTAAGAATTCCAATTTACAGGTTACAAGGAAATACATATTTCGATTTTCTATTACTGCAAACTGTGTTGATGAAGTTGAGTTAGATGTGGTTCCACTTGACATTTCCGGGATTATCTTGGGAATTCCGTATTTGTATGATAGGGAAGCGGTGTTTTATCACCATGAGAACAAATATAATTTTATTAAGGACGGGGTGGAGTATATTTTGAGAGCTCATTGCAAAAAACTGAATATTTCTTTAGTTAATGCAGGGCAAATGAAAAGGCTAGTTAATGCAAGTAAAAATTTTGTGCTTCTCATGATCAAGAAAAAGGATGATGTTGACTATGAATCTTTTGAAGGATGTGATGACAAATTAAAATCTTCTTTTTTTGATATGGTAAGTCAGTATGGTGAGATTTTTCAAGAACCAAGTGGGTTACCTCCCAAGAGGGGAATTCAGCTCGAGATTCAGCTGCAGCTGGATGTTCCACTTCCAAATATTAGTATGTATCGCATGTCAATTATGGAGAGTTTGGAAATAAATAAGAAAATCCATGAATTTCTTAAAAAAGGTATCATATGCCCATCTACTTCGCCATGTGGTTCACCAATTGTTTTGGTACCAAAGAAGGACGAGACTTGACGCATGTGCATAGATTTCCGTGCACTTAATAAAATGACAGTAAAGAATTTCTACCCACTTCCACGCATTGATGTTTTACTAGAAAAGTTAAAGTATGAAATATATTTCACTAAGTTAGACTTGCAAAGTGGTTATCATCAATTTAGAATAGCTAAGGAGGACATTTGGAAAATTGCATTTAAAACTAGACAAGGATTGTTTGAGTGGCTAGTTATGCCATTCAGTCTAACCAATGCTCCAGCTACTTTCATGAGAGTCATGAATGATGTACTAAGACCATTTATAGATTAATTTGTCATTGTTTACTTAGTTTACATAGTTATATTCAGAAAATCAAGAGATGAACATGTCATGCATGTGAACAAGGTACTTGATGTCTTGAAAAAATAGCAATTATTTTTAAAGATGCCAAAGTGTGAGTTTGGAAAGACTTCTTTAGTGTATTTGTGAAACCTTGTTGGAGGAGGTGAGTTGAATATAGACCCTTCCAAAGTATAGGTCATTCTGAATTGGCCCAAGCCCAATACAGTTACAGAGGTAAGAAGCTTTCTTAGGGCACCAAAGTATTGGAGGAAAATCATTACTAATTTGTCTTCCATTGCAGCTCTATTACAGGCATTGAAAAGTGTCTAGAAAGTCTTACATAAGGGAGATATGCAGAAAAAATCATTTGATGCTTTAAATCAAAAGATAATTCCAGCACCGGTATTGACTCTTCCGGATCTTAGACATCCATTTGAGATCCAAACATATGCAAGTGATTATGCCATGGGAACAATTCTCATGCAGCATGGTAAGCCTATTTCGTTTCATTATGAAATTTTTAATGGAGTTGTGACTAATTATCCCACCTATGACAAAGATTTATATGCATTGGTACAAAGTGTAAAGAAATGGAAGCACTATTTGATGGGGAAAGAGACCATTGTCCATACCGACCATCAGCCTTTGTTGTACTTACAATCATAGTGAAAGATGCAGCAATCAAGATATTTCATATGGATGGGATTTATTCAACAATTTCATTTGGTTATCAGGTATAAAAATAGAATCTAAAATAAGGTAGTTGATATGCTCTCTAGGCCTATTGTAAATTCCTCTATTATACTCAAGAAAAATTTAGTTATGCATGAAAGTTACATTGAACAATATGCATATGATAGTGATTTTCAAGATGTGTATGAAAGCTTGAGTCAAGGAAACCAAAATGAAGAGTTAGATTATCATGTCCATAACAGTTTGTTGTATCACTTGGGAAAGTTATGTATACCACGGGGAGAAAGAAATAGTATCATAAGTGAGGCACACACTTCATTGATTGCTGGAAATTTCGGTGTAGGCAAGACAATATCAAATCTCCAAAGGTATTGTTATTGGCCATACATGATTGATAGTGTATCTCGTTTTATTAGGGGATGTTATTTATGTGAAATAAGTAAGCCTAGTAACAGGAAGCTTGGATTGTACACTCCACTTCCAGCTCCTTCACATCCTTGGGAGAGTATCTCATTGGATTTTGTAGGTGGTCTTCCAATGTCAAGGAAAGGTCATGATTACTTGTATGTTGTGGTAGATAGGTTTAGAAAAATGTGTCTTTTGATGCCATGTAAGAAAAAAATTACAACTGAACAAAATTCTCTTCTTTTCTTTCAAAATGTATGGGTTCATTTTGGTCTTCCTACTTCTATTGTAAGTGATCGAGATTCCTGGTTTGTTGAGAATTTTTGGTCAAAATTATGGGATATGATGGACACAAATTTGAAGAAGAGTACAAAATTTCATCCACAAACAAATAGTCAGACCGAAGTGGTAAATAGGACATTCACTCATCTTCTTAGAGGCTATTGTAGCAAATATCGCAAGTTGTGGGATGAACATTTTCATTACATTCAACATGCATAAAATAGGGCAAAGCATTCTTCCACAAACACGTCGTCATTTGAGGCATGTTTTGGGTACTTTCCAAGATCGCCTTTGGACTTCATCTTTGAGAAACATGTCGCTATAGGTGGTCATAGTGACATAGATAAGGCAAGGAAGTTAATTGAGAAAATTTAGTTGGTACATCACACAGTGCAAGAACAACTTGAAAGAAGTCAACGCAACTACAAGGCAAGGCATGATAAACATTGCGTTGATCACGAATTTCGGGTTGGAGATGAAGTTTGGTTATATATCAGCAAAGAAAGATTACAAGGGGAAGGTAAAAATCTCAAGCCAATCTGTTATGGTCCATTTAAAATTCTGGAAAAGATTGGTACTAATGCATTTAAGCTAGATTTGCCTCCTTATATGCAAATATATTCTGTCATTAATGTTGAGAATTTGAGATTTTTTTACCCTCCTTTGATTGATGATCAAGGAGAGAATATTTAGCTGCCATCAATAGATGATTTCTCAATAGAATATCTTGATGAAATTCAGGAAGATCTCATACTTGACAGAAGAATCGGAACTTCAAGGAGAGGGAATGTCAAATACCTTAGAGCGGGACTGAAGGGAAAAAAATCCTTCAAAGGCAAAATGGATGGAGAGTGAAAGGGTGAGGGAGTTTTACCCTCACCTGCTAAAAAATTAATAGTATATTTTGGGGTCCAAAAGGCTTCTACTGGGGAGGAATGATCAGAGCCTCAATATTTAGCTCAAAAATTAAAGTTCTCAGTAATGCTCCAAACTAGAGTGAATGGATAAATCTCGTCCCCAGGATTCTAGAGCAACCTGTTTCATCAAATTCCGAGTTCGTATGAGTAATTTATGGTTTTCTATTTGTTTTCTCAAACAAATAAAAAAAGGTGCAGAACAGTGATAGACTAATGACTTGGCAATCCAGTCAGCACCTGAGGAATCTTGAGGGAATATTCTTCATATTTCAGCCAATGACACTGTGACAAGTGTCACAATCAGATTTACCAATGTTTCTTGGGAAGTTGAAAATTTTCCTCCTAATCCTAACGTTGCAATTTTTATACATGGTGGATTATTAATTTTTATGGTGAAATTTTGGGCCAATGGAGAAGTACCACATGGCACACATGGAGGCTGCTACGTGCCCTCCACCATGCCAAGGTTGGATGGCATATTTATTTCATACAAGGTCAAATTCAAAGGGTGTATTGGGCGCATAGATTATTAACACATATATTTTAACCAAATTTCATATACCAAGGTATGAATCAAATGTGCGTTGCAATATTCCATTCAAAAAAACATTTATGACCATAGAGGGGCATTGGTCGGGGTCGACCTGTTGGAAATGTTGTCATTGATGGCAAAAGGGATGGCAAAGGAGGAGTACCTGAACCAGCAAACTTTGAAGCAGAGAGGCAGCAGAGGAATCGAGGACAGACCTGTACAGACCTGCTCAGACTGAATAAAAATCTGTGGTTGGATTACGTGTATATAGTCCGTTTGAACACTCTCTGTGGGAGTACGTGTTCATAATTCAGGACTCATGAGCAAATTTTTATTTAATTTTGGAGAATGCCTTGCGTCTTTGAGAAATCATATGAGATTTGGAATTTGGCTTATGTATGGAAATTGAAACGCGTATACCCTGTAATTGGTTTAATGATGTACTGTGCATAATTGGGGAGACTCTCTGTATAGACGGAGTAAGTTTGAATTCATGTTCGGGCACTGTGTTTATAATATAGGAATACAGTAAAATGGTCCTATTCCTCGACTGAGTATGGGAGGAGAAGCGAGACTATAACTTGGTGCAGCATTGGTTCGAAACTGACTGAACCAACTGGGCTGAGGAAATGGTAAATACACGAATGACGACGGAACGAGGAGCTGGATGGAACCTGGAGTAAAGCAACGGAACCACGAGGAGGAACGGAGAACAGTAACGGCGGTTTCTGGTATTTTTCGCACCACCCTTATACGAAAAGTGATATTGAAGGAATGGGCAGCGATTCCATAGACTATCTGACACGTGGCCAGGCTACTGTTCCAATACCACCACTTAAAGTGCGCCTTCGCGTGTTAAAAACCGATGTTGGATGCCGAGCGAAATTGACACCAGCCGTTGATCTGGAAGAGGGCTATCCGACGGCAATCGTTCGCAGAACTTGCTCGGAGTTTAACCAAGCTATGCAGAGGATAAACCGAGTACGACACGCCATCGCACGTTATCTTTCGCGCAAGTAGCCCGTGCGATATTCGTTGGATCGGGCAACGTGATGACAGCTGTTGGATGGCGCGTGGAATCAACCAAGGTACGGACGAGAATTTGATTGGCTACATAGGTAGGGCCCAGAATTAAAGGGTTGTTATAAGTTCTTTATTTAAAAAGTGTGGAGTATTAATACAAGGTCCGATGGAAGATATTAAAGTGTTTGATTAAGGTTGCGAATTAATACCGATTATTGTTGGACTTTGTTAATAATTGAATGGCGCGTAACATATATAATATATATAATGGTTATTGGTGTAATATGGACGTGGTTTAATATATGTACCAGTCGAGGATTATATGAAGATGGACAGTCGGGTTATAGCCATGGCGGAATGTTGCATTAATATCTCAATTCTCTTAATTGAGACATTAAAAATGACCATACTTATTTGTTTGAGTTTTCCAACGTAGAACAAAGCAGAGATTGTGAGATTGCCCGGACTTGGGAAATGATTGAGCATGAAACTTGAATGCAATTATGGAAAAGGAAAAAGAAGAGGAGAGCGTGCAGAGATGAAATTTCGGTGAACAGGAATATGTACAGGAATGAGTTGGACAGGTGAATAAGCACAGAAAACAGGGAATATGCAAATGACAGTGAACAAAGTATATGTAGAACAGGTTCTTAACAACAGCAGAAAAAGACAAATCCAGTAAAGCCAAAATCCAGAAAAGCATCTGAGTGAAATTGAAATGTGTAATTAAAAATGTGAATGTAAATGTTGTAATTATTTTTATTGTGTGTGATGCAAAGGCAAGTATCCTAAGGAAAATACAAAATCCCACTGTAGCATGGAAACTTGTACATATTGTATTAATTCTAAAAATGAGTTGGAAAAAGGAATAAGAAGACATAAGCCAAAGAGTCATGACTGTTCATTCCAAATTCCTTGTGAAATACAAAGAGTCATGTGAGAATTTCTATATATAATATCAATTTAATAAGCTCAAAGGAGAGGAGAGGGAGAGAGAGCAAATATAGAGAATGAAGAATATAGAAGAATAAAGCAAAGAAGATTAAGAGAAGAAGAGCAGATACAAAACAGAGCTGATATCTGGATTAAATCAGCAAACATTCAGTTTTTTAAATTGAGGAAGTTGGAGCTTCCCTATCAAGTTGCAGTTTGATAGCTGTCAGTTGTAGCTGACTAAGGTTGAAGCCTCCTGTAGGTTGGTGCCTGTAGAAAATTGAAGGGAGTTGGTGCTTCCTTGCAAGTTGTAGCTTGCAGAATTGAGGTAGGAGCCTCCTGTAGGTTGGTGCCTACAGAAAAATAGTGGTGAGAGGGAGTTGGAGCTTGCCTTTGCATCACAACAATAATATGATGTGGTTTTCTCCCTTTATGGGTTTCCACTTATATTTGGTGTCTCTGGGCATGATGTTTATGTGTTGATCTGATTTATATCATATGCTTAATACCTGCTACTCTCATATTAAGTCTGTTGTTCTATTATATTAATACTTGCTGCTCACATTCTAAGATTACTCACATATTAAGCTGGACATGAAATGAAGGTGTAAATAAGGTTTAATAAAACTTTAAAAGATTATGAATGTGTTAAACTGATTCACCCCCCCTTCTCAGTTTAACTAAGAGTTCAACAATTGGTATCAGAGCAAGTTTCCTTTGTACAAGTCTAACAACTGAAAGGAGATCCTAGGTTCCCAAGATGGCTAGTAAAGAAGGATGCTCAACTAACAAAGCCCTTTCTTCACCGGTGTGAAAACCATGCTTTCCTCGAAAACCAATGAGGACATACATAATGTCTTCAGAAGGTGGAAGTCCGCTAACGTGGAATTCAGGACATGCCCAAAGGCAATCGATATTGCAGAAAGAAATAAAACAAGTTTACTGTGGCTGATGTTTATGAATGCCATCCTTTAATGGATTGGTGGAAGTGTAGTTGACACAGTAATGCACAAAGACTCTGCCAAAGAAATATGGGATACTCCTGAGAACATACATGAGGGAGACAAGAAAGTAAAGACTGCCAAACTTCAAGTCTATAGAGCCCAGTTTGAGAACTTAAAAATGAATGATGATGAAGACATTTCCAGTTTCTTTCTAAAAGCTGCAGAAATTATTAACAATATGAAAGCTCTTGGAGAAAAAATGCCAGAAAGTATAATTGTGCAAAAGATTCTAAGATCTCTTCCATCCAAGTTTAATCCAAAGGTGTCTGCAATAGAAGAAACAGCTGATTGGGAGACCTTGACCATGAACCAACTACTTGGAAATCTAACAGCCTATGAAATGAGGCTCCCACAGAAGAAGACAAGTACGAGGGAGGCAGCTTTTAAATCAGAAAAGAAGAAAGAAGAAGAGGGAGACATATGCTCTTGCTCAGATGAAGAAGAGGCAAAATTTGTCAATAAATTGGATAGAGGATCAGGTAAATACAAAGGTAAACTTCCTTTTAAATGCTTCAACTGTGGAAAAGTTGGACACTATATTGCTAAGTGTCCTCACAAGAAATTAAGGAATCAGCCTCAAGAGTCAGAGAGAAATAAATCAAAGAACTGGCAGAAAGGAAAGAAGTTCAGCAGAAAATCCTTCTACGCTCAACAAGACAGCAATACATCTGAAGATTCAAATGAACCCTCAAGTGAATAAGCAACCTCCGAATTCTTGTTGATGGCCATAGAAGAACTTGAAGGACTCCTGCTAGAAGATGAAGAAGAATAAGGGGAAGTCGACCTTGAGGGGGAGCTAAGAAGTGCTCTGGAAGAGATTGACAAACTCAAACTGAAATGCAGAAAACAAAAGGACATTCTACTCAAGTATGTACGAGAAGAACAGAATTCATAAATCTTAAAGCAACTAAAGATAAAGCTTGAAGAAGCCAAAAAGATAGAGGACATGTTACTTAAGCAAATCAAGGAGAAATCTCAAGAACAAGAGAAGTTGGAAGAAGAAGTAGTATGTCTCAGGAAGAAATTAGAAAATGCTCAAAGGAAAGTGGTCATAAATTATTCTCAAACAACAAGCTCTAGTAAGTTGAATGAAATTCTGGGTGCTCAAAGATCTCCCATGATAAAAACTGGAATAGGCTATGAAGGAGAATCAAGTAAAGGCAAAGAAAAGGTTGACAGAGAGATTATTTTTGTAAAAGAAAAGAAGAATGATGAAGCAGCTCAAACAATTCCTACAAAAGAAGAAATCTGCAATAAGGAAGACACAGATCAGAAGAAACTGCTAGTAGCAAAGAATTTAATAAATACTAAGACCCCTGAATATGTAAAATTTGGAAACCATCAAAGGAAATTCTTCCCTCCTATGAATAATGTCACCTGTTATGTCTGCCACAAGATAGGACACATTGTTGCATATTTTCATGCAAGAAGGCGTAATTCAAACAAGCAAAAGATGCAAACATTGAAGAGACTGCCTCAAGCAAACAAATGGAAGAGACAACCTTACATCAGGTATGCAAATAGCTTCTATGGTTACTTCTTTTATTGTAAGGAATTTGGTCATAAAATCATTGAGTGTAGAAAGTATGGACAAAGATTGATGTTTAACACCTCAAGAAGGCTTATGAATCAAATAAATTATGTTCATACTCACAATTCTACAAAAAATATGATCAAATGTTGTGTATGCAATCAAGTTGGACATATACCATCCAAATGTCCTCTAAGAAGATGGAGGTCATCACCTCACAAAAGATACAAAACAAAAGGGTGCCTCCAGTGGGTAAAGAAGGTGAATAAGTGTGACCTGGCTCTAACTGCTCAAGATCTGAAAAGTCAATGGTATTTGGATAGTGGCTGCTCTAAACACATGACAGGAGACAAAAGTAAGTTTATTACTCTTGATGAAAAGAAATCTGGTAGTGTTACTTTTGGCAATGATAAGTCAGGAAAGATCAAAGGAAAGGGTTCAGTCAGCATAGATAATGGTAGAGGAAAGGCCCAAGATGTACTATTTGTAGATGGGCTAAAAGCAAATTTATTGAGTGTCAGTCAGATGTGTGACAAAGGCTGTGAAGTTCTCTTTAGAGCACAAGATTGTGAAGTCAGATCAAGCACAACAGGAAAGACTCTGCTCAAAGGTGTTTGAACAGAGAGTAATGTTTACATAGTAAAAGAGGAGGATGAAGCCTGCCATCTAAGAAAACTTGAGGAGTCATGGTTATGGCATAGGAGATTGGGACATCTCAGCTTCGACCATATCATCAGACTGAGCAAGAAGAAAGCTGTCAGAGATATGCCAAAAATAAAAAGGCCTTCAAATACCATATGCAAATCTTGTCAATTGGGGAAACAGACTTGCACATCCTTTAGATCTAAAGATGAGCTATCAACAAGAAGACCACTCCAGCTTGTGCACATGGACCTGTGTGGACCTGCTAGAACTAAGACACCAAGTGAAGAATCCTACTTCATGCTGATAATAGATGATTTCTCCAGAATGACATGGGTTGCTTTTCTCAAGAACAAATCAGAAGCACTGGAAAAGTTTAAGACATTCAAAGCATTAGCAGAAAATCAAACTGAATGCAAGCTAAAATGTATCAGATCAGACAGAGGAGGTGAATTCACTGATTATGACTTTGCAGACCTATGCAATGAATATGGAATAAAACAACAATTTACTATTGCAGGGACACCTCAGCATAATGGAGTAGCAGAGAGACAAAATATATCTGTTCAACAAATATCCAGAGCCATGATGCAGGAGAATAATATTCCACAAACCTTCTGGGCAGAAGCAGTACACACAACAGTACATATTCTAAACAAAGCTCATTTAATACCTAACAGTGATAAGACACCTTATGAGCTATGGCATGGTAAACATGCATCAATCAACCACTTTAGAGTCTTTGGCAGCAAGTGCTACATAAATAATAATGATGAAAATCTGGGGAAGTTTGATGCAAGAGAAGTTGAAGGAATACTCTTAGGATATGCATCCAAGAGTAAAGGATATAGATTCTACAACAAGACTCTTCGAAAAATTGTAGAAAGTATTGATGTAAGATTTGATGAAGAAATTCCAAACAAGACAAGAGATATAGATTGCAGTAGCCATCCTGAAAATCATGAAGAAGAGGAACAAGATGATGAAGAAACAAGAAAAACATCAGAAAATGTTTAAGTGAACTCAAAAACCCCCTCAAGATACACTCAAAAGAACCATCCAGAAGATCAAATCATAGGAGACAAGAGTGTAGGAGTGAAAACAAGAAGGCAGCTAACTGAACAGACAGAAGAAGTATACATAGCAATGTTATCACAAATAGAGCCAAAGAAGTTTGAAGAAGCCAGCAAGGACAAGTATTGGGTAAAACTAATGAATGAAGAATTGGACGAAATTGAGAAGAACAATACCTGGGAACTAGTTCCTATACCAATTGAGAAGAATATCATTGGTTCAAAATGGGTATTCAAAAACAAAATGAATGAGCAAGGATAAGTAATCAGGAATAAAGCCAGGCTGGTCTGCAAAGGATACTCACAAATTGAAGGACTTGATTATGAAGAAACATTTTCCCCTGTAGCCAGAATGGAAGCTATCAGAATGTTCCTGGCATTTGCATGCTACCAACAATTCAAGGTATATCAAATGGATGTAAAGTCTTCGTTTCTTAATGGAGATCTAGAAGAAGAAGTGTATATGGAACAACCAGAAGGCTTCTCATTGACAGACAAAGAAGACTATGTATGCAGACTGAAGAAGGCCCTATATGGACTGAAACAGGCTCCTCGTGCTTGGTACTCAAGATCGGATAAATATTTGCAAAAACAGGGTTTTAAGAGAGGTGGAGTAGACAACAATCTATACATAAAAGCCCATGAAATGAACTTCTCGATTGTTGTATCGTATGTTGATGACATATGTTGAAGCAACAAAGATGAACTAGCATGTGTTAACACAAGAGAGAAAATGTAGTTTGAAATGTCTATGATCGAGAGCCTGGCTTACTTGGGACCTGCAAATTCAACATTCTAGCTACAATCCTTCATCCCTCGAAGAAAAAATACTTAAAAGAAATGTTGAAAAAGTTCAAAATGGAGGACTCGTAACCCGTGATAAATACCCATGACTATTGGATGCAAGTCAGTCGATGATGGGACCTGCAGACAGATCAAAAACTCTACAGATCCATGATAGGAAGCCTGCTGTATTTGACAGCATCAAGACTAGACATCATGCTAGCAATAGGACTAGTGGCAAGATATCAAGAAACACCTAAACAAAACCATATTCTGGCAGTAAAATGAATACTCAGATATCTACAAGGAACAACACAATATGGACTTTGGTATCCTAAAGGAAAAAGCTTCACTTTAACAGCATACACAGATGCAGATTGGGCTAGTTGTGTTGATGAGAGGAAAAGTACAAGTGGAGGTGCATTCTATCTAGGAGAAAGTCTGCTGGCATGGTTAAGCAAGAAAAAAACATCTATCTCCCTATCTACAGCAGAAGCAGAATATATTGCAGCAGCAGCATGTTGTACACAATTCATGTGGATGAAGAAAACTCTACAAGATATGAAGGTAAGCATTGATGAACCTATCTAAATTAAATGTGATAATACAAGTGCTATAAGTATATCTAAAAATCCTATGCTTCACTCAAAAACTAAGAATATCCCAATCAAGTATCATTTTCTTTGAGAACAAGTGGCTCAGAAGATAGTAAAACTGGAATATGTACCAACAAAAGAACATACAACTGATATATTTACCAAACCGCTTGCTGGAGAACCATTCCAATATTTGAGGGATAAACTAGGGGTAGTATCTGTAGATGCTACTCACTGATATAAAGAGAAAGCATAGTCTCAGGGGGAGAACAGAAATGATAATATCATTCCAGGGGGAGATCATCCAAGCAAGAAAAACTTAAAACAGGGCCTCAGGATCAAAGGATTATGGAAAGAATAAAAGTTCAAACATTCTCAAAAGTGTTCACTCAACAAATCTTTTACACCAAAGAGATAAATGCTAAGACAGAATCTACACTAAGAAATGTGCAACTCTTTGCCATTGATGTCAAAGGGGGAGGAAAAGCAGGTAATAGAAGACAGGGTCTTCTAAAAAGAAGCTAGACAGAGGAAGGCTTGGAGGAAGCATTGGATTATTGGTGGATGTGTTGCCATCAATGCCAAAGGGGGAGACTGTTGGAAATGTTGTCATTGATGGAAAAAGGGATGGCAAAGGAGGAGTACCTAAACCAACAAAATTTGAAGCAAAGAGGCGGCAGAGGAATCAAGGACAGACCTGTACATACCTACTCAGAATGAATAAAAATCCGTGGTTGGATTATGTGTATATAGTCCATTTGAACACTCTCTGTGGGAATACGGGTTCATAATTCAGGACTCATGAGAAAATTGTTATTTAATTATGGAGAATGCCTTGCGTCTTTGAGCAATCATATGAGATTTGGAATTTGGCTTCTGTATGGAAATTGAAACACGTATACCCTGTAATTGGTTTAATGATGTACTGTGCATAATTGGGGAGACTCTATGTATAGACGGAGTAAGGTTGAATTCATGTTCTGGCACTATGTTTATAATATAGGAATATAGTAAAATGGTCCTATTCCTCGACTGATTATGGGAGGAGAAACGAGACTATAACTTGGTGCAGCATTGGTTCGAAACTGACTGAACCAACTGGGCTGAGGAAATGGTAAATACACGAATGACGACGTAACGAGGAGCTGGATGGAACCTGGAGTAAAGCAACGGAACCACGAGGAGGAATGGAGAACAGTGACGGCGGTTTCTCGTATTGTTCGCACCACCCTTATACGGAAAGTGGTATTGACACTAGAAAATTTGGCGGAAATTCCGACGGCCAATTCGTCGCTATTCCGACACATAGTCGTCACAAGAGCGACAGTTCGAGGGTGGACAAAACGTGGTTTGTCATGCCGTCGCAGTTCCGACGCCCCTAAAAAGTGTCGCACTATCGACACTTCTTCTGTCGTTCGAATAAGCGTCACTCTTCTCCGACTGCCTACGAATCGTCGCGTTCCGACGTTCCTAAACCGTCACACTCGACGAATGTGGTCCGACGTTTTGAACGTCGCTCTTCCGACGTTTGTAAACTGTCCCAATTACGACTAAATGTGGTCCGACATTTTGGACGTCGCTCTTCCGACGGTTGTAAACTGTCACAATTCTGACGAAATGTGGTTCGACGTTTTGGATGTCGCTCTTCCGAAGTTTGTAAACGGTCGCAATTCCGACGAAATGTGGTCCGACGTTTTTATACTGTCGCTCTTCCGACTTTTCTAATATGTCGCAATTCTGACGCTTACAAGGCATCGGTATAGCGACGGCAGGTTCAATTTTTAAAAAACAAAATGAAACTTTAAAAGAGGAAAAACGTTGTTTTGAATATATTATATGAAGTAAAACAGTCCATGAAGTCATTACATTTTCACATCTCAAGATTGGAATCCAAATATCCATCCAGGTAAAAGTGGAAGTCCCACCCCAAAATGATAGAAAAATACCCCATGTCACATACAGTGACACAATATAAAACCCGCAACTATTCACATGGAGATTATCTACAAATATGAGATAAAGATCCAAATAAGTTTCCGAGAGGCATCTATAAGAAACTGAAAAGTGAGCAGAATAGAAAGTGCAACAGATAGAGTACTGACCCACTGTTCCAAATAAAAATTAAAGTACCCAAACCCCCGCAACGAAAAACGCTAATCATGTGAGGAGTGTGATGTGTCCAAATATAAAAATGACCATCGTGACTATCAATAAATCAAAGAATATATATCAAAGATCGCTAGTTTTGAAGGAAGAGTGATAAACATTAATCATTTTTTTTTCACAAGAGAAAAAACGTTATTTTGAATATATTATATGAAGTAAAACAGTCCATGAAGTCATTACATTTTCACGTCTGAAGATTCGAACCCAAATATCCATCCAGAAAAGTGGATGTCCCACCCCAGACAATGATAGAAAAAAACCCCATGTCACATACAGGGACATGATATAAAACCCAGTAATGGTCCACATGGAGATTATCTAAAAATTTGAGAAAGCATCCAAATATGCCCGAGGCATTTATAAGAAAGTGAAATAGTAGTATGTAGAATAGTAAAGCAACAGATAGAGTACCGATGTCCATTGTTCCAAATACAAATTAAAGTACCCAAAATCCTTGAACAGAGAAAAACACTAATGATGTGAGGAGTGTGATATGTCCAAAATATAAAAAGACCATCAGACCATATCAATAAACCAACAACATAGACCAGCATCTCTAGTTTTGAAGGCAGAGTGATAAACATTAATCATTTTTTTTTCACAAGAGAAAAAACGTTGTTTTGAATATATTATATGAAGTAAAACAGTCCATGAAGTCATTACACTTTCACATCTGAAGATTGGAACCCAAATATCCATCCAGAAAAGTGGAAGTCCCACCCCAGACAGTGATAGATAAATACCCTATGTCACATGCAGGGACTTGATATAAAAGCCAATAACGGTCCACATGGAGATTATCGACAAATCTAAGAAAGCATCCAAATATGCCCGAGGCATCTATAAGAAAGTGAAATATCAGTATGTAGAATACTAAAACAACATATAGAGTACCGACGTCCATTGTTCCAAATACAAATTAAAGTACCCAAAACCCTGCAACAGAGAAAAACGCTAATCATAATCATGTGAGGAGGGTGATATGTCCAAAATATAAAAATACCATCAGACCATATCAATAAACCAGCAACATAGACCAGCATCGCTAGTTTTGAAGGCAAGAGTGATAAACATTAATCATTTTTTTTTCACAAGAGAAAAATGCCTTTTGAATATATTATATGAAGAAAAACAGTTCATGAAGTCATTACATTTTCACATCTGAAGATTGGAACCCAAATATCCATCCAGAAAAGTGGAAGTCCCACCCCAGAAAATGATAGAAAAATACCCCATGTCACATACAGGGACATGATATAAAACCCAGCAATGGTCCACATGGAGATTATCGACAATCTGAGAAAGCATTCAAATATGCCCGAGGCATCTATAAGAAAGTGAAATAGCAGTATGTAGAATACTAAAACAACAGATAGAGTACTGATGTCCATTGTTCCAAATACAAATTAAAGTACCCAAAATCCTTGAACAGAGAAAAATGCTAATGATGTGAGGAGTGTGATATGTCCAAAACATAAAAAGACCATCAGACCATATCAATAAACCAGCAACATAGACCAGATCGCTAGTTTTGAAGGCAGAGTGATAAACATTAATCATTTTTTTTTCACAAGAGAAAAAAAATTGTTTTGAATATATTATGTGAAGTAAAACAGTCCATGAAGTTATTACATTTTAACATCTGAAGATTGGAACCCAAATATCCATCCAGAAAAGTGGAAGTCCCACCCCAGAGAGTGATAGAAAAATACCCCATGTCACATACAGGGACTTGATATAAAACCCAGTAATGGTCCACATGGAGATTATTGACAATCTGAGAAAGCATCCAAATATGCCCGAGGCATCTATAAGAAAGCGAAATAGCAAAGATGTATAATAAGAAAGCAATGTATAGAGTACCGACGTCCATTGTTCCAAATACAAATTAAAGTACTCCAAAATCCCTAGTCGTATAAAAATGCTAATCATGTGAGAGTGTGATATGTCCAAAATATAAAAAGACCATCGCACCATATCAATAAACCAGTAACACAGACCAAAGTGGGGTTAGTTTTGGGCTGCGCAGTCAAGGAAAATTAATCATTTTTTTTACACAGAGAAAAACGTTGTTTTGAATATATTAAAGTAAGCAGCCATCCATGAAGTCATTATACTTTCACATCCTAAGATTGGAACCCAAATATCCATCCAGAAAAGTGGAAGTCCCACCCTGCATACCGATAGAAAACCCCATGTCACATACAGGGACTTGATATTAAACCCAGTAACGGTCCTCATGGAGATTATCGACAATCAGAGAAAGCATCCAAATATGCCCGAGGCATCTATAAGAAAGTGAAATAGCAGTATGTAGAATAGTAAAGCAACAGATAGAATACCGACGTCCATTGTTCCAAATACAAATTAAAGCACCTAAAATCCATGAACAGAGAAAAACGCTAATCATGTGAGGAGGTGATATATCCAAATAGAAAAGACCATCGCACCATATCAATAAACCAAGAACATTGACCAAAGATTTATTAGTTTTAAGCATAGTAACATTAATCATTTTTTTTTTCACAAGAGAAAGAACGGCTATTTGAATATATTATATTAAGTAAAATAACCCACATGGATATTACTTCTATAACTAAAAGAATCCAACATGTCCAGGCATCTATAAGAAAGTGAAATAGTAGTATGTAGAACAGTAAAGCAACAGATAGAGCATTGTTCCAAATACAAATTAAAGTACCCAAAATCCTTGAACAGATCAAGAAAAACGCTAATCATGTGAGAATTCCAAGTAAAGTTAATCTATTAACATTGCAAATAAAATTACACCGAAGTCAAAAACATTGCCTGGCCAGACTCATGGAAAATTTGTCATCAAAAAATCAAAAAATTAAGAATACTGCCCTCATACGGGGAAACCAGTCTTGAACGTTTAATTTATAGAATTCAAAAATATTACAAAGGTCTAGCACAGTAAAAAAATCTAAAAGCAGCCCAATTAAGTGGGCATGCTAAGCAAGAAAAACAAATTAACCAAACTACTCCTCCGGTGGTTCCTCCACGATTTGGCACCATCCTTCGGAAGGTCCAGGATCGCTAGGTGCTACCTCCACATGCATGCCACAGCTCCCCTCCTGAAGGCCCGAATGCTGGCCGGCTTTTTCCGAGCTCAGACCCGCCGGACGGGTGCATTCTTCCTCCGTTTGGGCCTCCTTGTGGAAGACCACAGTGACTAAAGTCATGATTCGCGGGCGGTTGAGAGAGAAATTAAAGGAAAATTGCGCAGTGCGCGTCGTGGGAGAAGGTGAACTAGCGGTGGGGAAGCGAGGAGCAAAATCCACAGGGCGATCTCACAACCTCACTCCTCTACTCGGTATTTGGATATCGCATCACAGAATAATCACCGGGATCGCTTCAAGTCGACTCGTTGAGGGTCGGAGGGAGCCTGCCAGCAGGCTGACCTCTATGTCTCTCCCGCGGCAACGCATCCTATGACGCACGCGAGGCATGGGTGCGTCATAGGATGTGGGGAACAAGAGGAGATGGAGAAGTAAATTCCAAGAAACAGAGGAAGACAGACAGAGATAGAACCGAGAGAAATGCAGATATGCAGCAAGGTCTAGGCAGCAGTTCAGCTGGCCACTTCTCCTTATCGTCACAGTTAGCAGGCAGTGTAATCCAGCAACCGGCTCGTCTGAAAAACCATAGCTAAACGCCATTTTGTCGACCCTACTGCAATGTAATCAAAGGACGCCCATCATAATTAATATCTAATCATTAATAATGAGAGCCGAAGGCTGGATCATATTGGAGCGTGCGGAATCGCTAAGAGGAGTGGAGGTCCGATCTTGAACAGTGTTAAAAATTAATTAATGCGGATTTGATGTGAAAACTTAATTGAACAGCGTTAAATGTTAATGCGATTGATATGAAATCGCCATATCCATGTCCCATCGCCTTAAACGCCATCGAATGCACCCACAGCCGGGAGCAGGGCAAGTTTTTATTGAGGACACGTGGCAGAAATTGATTGGAGCAGATCTTTGTTTGGGCCGCTCGCGCAGTGGAAATCCGGACCCAAAAAATATTAGGGCGAATTTGATAAGAAATTCACGTCACAACTCTCCCTCCGTACGCCAGCCCAACTTCGGACCCGAAAAAGATTAGGGCGGAATTCATTTGGTTTTCACGTCACAAAATTGGCCGACGTCAGCAGGCTATTTTGGAACGCGAATTTGGTTTGAATTATGGTTTATCGTCATTTGAAGTCTGGCGGGCTCGACTTAAGAACAATTTTGTTTGATCCCATCTTATAAAATTTGTGTTGGTTTTCTTTGATAATACACATATTTATAATAAATCATGGGAATACCACACTAGTAAACATGTGGAAAAGTTATATAAATTATTGAGAACAATCATTTTTATGTAAAAATATCCAAATGTGCTTTTGGGAAATAAGAATTCTAGTATTTGGTTCATATTGTTTTAAAGGAAGGAGTGAAGTTGGAGCCTCAAAAGATGCAAGCTATTAAAAAATGACCTATTCCTAAGAAAATCAAGGTTCTTAGAAGATTTTTTATACTTACATGATATTATTGATCATTTGTTAAGAATTATGCATGCATTTCAAGTCCACTCACATATCTCTTGAAGAAAATATCATTTATATGGAATGATGAGGCTACTTTGGCATTCTCTCTTTCAATGGATGTCATGTCTTCTACACCAACATCGGTTGCACCTAATTTTGGTAAAACATTCATAGTAGAGTGTGAGGCACTAGGACAAGGAATTTCCATAACATTAACACAATAAGGGATATCATTGGCTTTTAAAAGCAAGGAATTCAAAGAAAATATTTGGTGAAATTCAAGGAATTCACTTTTGTTAATAGGTTTATGTCACACGATGATGTAGGGGCATTAGGCACTAGCCAGCAATGTAGGAGGTTTTGTCCACATGTTTTGGCTAGGAGGGTTCGAAAACATTTGAGTTGTAACAACTAGGTGTCAATATCTCAGCTGACTGTATTACTTAGACTAGTTAGAGTTGTAGGAGTCGAACTGTTTCAGTTAGTTGAATTATTATAATTAGACATTTTGATTTCTAGAATGGTCCTCTCAGAGGAACCGAAGAGCCATATGTTATGTATATAAATTGTAATTCCTTGGATGAATAAAAGTAGAGAGGGGATTTCTGCAATAAACCTCTGTGTGTGAACAATTGTTTCTAGTTAAATGATTTCCAAGCTTAGTTTCCATTGAATTATCTCGAACTGCTAATTGTGAAGAATTGTTTAACTATGAGGCAATTGGGTACTGATAATTCAATTCTTCTGTCTTTGAATTCCCGTAAATTGTTGGATAACCCTATGAACTCACCCCACCCGAAGGCGAGGTCTGTGTAGAGAACCGGGGTCGTGAAAATTGTTCAAATATAAAAATCCCGCTTAATAAAGAGACAAAATTGTTGTGCTTTTGGAACCTGACCCAAGGATTGGACATGAGTAAACAAAAAAAAGGATAGCGGAACCAGACTTGCACCCGTGGTCAAGCCCTCTACCAAAACCATGAGCGAAATCACAAAAGCGGGTTGCCCATATCGCACCGCTTTTGCGGAGTAGGCGGTATTTCCTATTCGCGAGCGATTCCATAGGGAATGCGACACGTGGCGAAGTGACCCCCGGAAAACCACCGTTTAACCCGCACCATCGCACGTTAAAGCCCGACGTTGGAAGCCAAGCGAAATTTCCAAGAGTCATTGATTTGGAGAAGGGCCATCGGATGGTGGTCGCACGTTGAACTTGCTCGGAGGTTAACTAAGGTGTGCGGAGGATAGCCAGGTACGATACAAGTGTTTGATTGGTTATTGATATATATAGGTGGGGCCGGAGTATAATGAAATTGTTTAATTAAACGATTGGCGGATAATTAGCATAAGTCTGGAGCGTGATTGTTGTAAGGCTGAGTGGTGAAATATAGAGCCGAAAGTTCATTACAAGTTATTTATTTAAAAAGAAACGTGGAGTATAAATACAAAGTGTTGAAAGTTAAACATTGGTTATAAGGATTGGAGATAATATAAAGTCGAGAATATAAATTAAAGTCCAACCATTGTGGATAGTATTTATTTATCAAATTCTACGAATTTGATAAATAAACTCGAATAAAGAAGAAGTCAATTAAGACTCAGGCTGGAGGAAAAGAACGGGGTAAACCAAGGGAAAATGCTGACAGAGCGATTGTAGACACACCAGCTCTCCTTGGGGGTCCAATTTCAGTTTTGTTGCGTCACATGATGATCTCTCTTCTCTGGCATTTACTTGTATTGAAGATCACTATTCTAGGAGTAAGGAGTTATTTTCTCCAAAAATAACCCTAGCCAAACATTGACAATGCATCAAGGATATCTTTCTATGCTTCATAAGAACATTTGTTCTACTTCTAAATCATGTCTTGGAAGTGGTTGTTGTGCTGGAAATTATTCACCAGTTGGTTTCATACCAAAGTCTTTTTCACATTTTCATCATCCAATACATGAAAAAGATAATGGTTTAAAACAACATAAATATTTGAAATTTTGCAAGAATTGTCTGGCACACTTTGAATATGAATTTTGAAGTCAAGTGCATGATGTCGTATAGGATCAAGTGTCATTTTGAATACCAAATGTTTCACAAGAAACTTCTCAACATGCTACCCTGCAGTAAGGATTAAATGACAATATTGCATCAACTATTTCCATACTAAAAGTGCACCTCGGCCATAAGACTAAACAACTACAAATGTTGTAGATCTAACAAGACCACACAATCAAATGTATTCCACAAGGCCAATACTGTATGAAAAATGAAAATGAGTTTGCAACCAAAAATACCTTAGGTAACTAATTCAATTAGATACACCAAACCATCAGCAAAAAGGAAAACCAGCCTACTCAAAAGGCAAGCGTTTACCTCCTTTGACAAAATTTTGAGTTCCAAAACAAGGGCCTTTATTGTCTTGTCAATGCCCCTAGTAATTTGAATGGGGTTTGCACCTGCTGCAACAACCTAAACAAAAAGGTTTCATTTCAAATTATTTTCCACAAATTTAAGATACAACCATTGTCAGCTTTGTATTTCCTAACAAGCTCATAAATTTTGACAAAAGAACCAAAAATTTTTAATACCTGATAGCAATTTTTTCACTCAAAAACTATCTTAGACTCAATAAGCCCAACCCAAAACTAAAAAACCAAACACCATAAGACCCTACAAAAATGATTAGATGATCTTAATCCAGTACTATCGACAAAAAGTTACCTTTACACCCTCACTTATTAAACCTTGTCATGAATTTAATGTGACCCATTGAGCAGAAGGGAAGAGCAGTTAACTCTTTTTTTTGAGGTTGTTTACATGCTATCCGTAATTTAATTCAAGATTCAAAAATTCTCAAGTTTTTTTGTAGACGGCTCATCATATTTCTATATATTGTATTTAAACACAACAACCGCATTAATCTAATTCACCAACTGTAAATTAAACAAATGTAAATTTACCCGATGCTTTGTAAATTCAAAAGGAGGCTAATGTGATATTAATTTCCATTACTAGTCTAAGGGAATCTGAAAACCTGAAAACCGGACCCGAATTTTTTATAGGGCACATTGGATTGAGAATTCGAGTTAAAATTAGGCAGACGTCATCATCCCATTTTGGAACGCGAATTTGGTTTGAAATTCAATCTATTCAGAATTTTGAAGTCCGACGGAAAGGGTTCTTTAATGTTTTGATAGTTTAATATATACATATGTTTTAAACATATGTTATATATATATCATATGCAAAATGAAAGGTGGGCCATAGAATTTAGTTTTAATTTTATTTTTTTTAAAAGAGGGTTTATTATAATATGTTTTATATGTTATGGCATATAAAAATAAAAAGGAAAAAAAATCTTGGTAGTTTTTTTTATAGACAGTACGTAAATTTTTTATTACACAACAGTGTGTAAAAAGTGAAAGACCGAGTGTAACTTTTTAAGTGTGTATGCACAACAGTGTGAAAGTGAAAAACACAGCAGAATGTTTTAGAGACAAAGTATGTTTGTTTTGAACAGACAGTGAGTTGGTTTTATGCACTGCGTTTTGTAGCAGTCATAATTTTGTAATCCCTCTCAGTGAGGAAGAAGTGTAATAGTTTTTTTTTGAGTTATTGAAGGGAATAGAAGTTTGTTTTCAAAGTATTGAAACTCTGTCTCCTGTCAAAGAAATTTTTATTTTCTCCGTGTTAAAAGAAGGGAGATTTATTCTCCATTCATTGTTCTGGAATTTTTCAATATTCCAACATGTGCAAGAACAACAGATGTTGTGGTTCCATCCCCAGTTAAATCATTTGTCTTTGCCGCAGCTTGCCTTACCAACTTGGCCCCAATATTTTCAACTGGGTTCTCTAATTCAACCAATAAAAAGGCCAAAACCATAGCATTGAGATACATTTCATTACACTGTCAATAACAATAAAATTTGACTCAGCCATAACCCTTTCCTTTTATTGTTGTGAAAAGCTTTATGCATTACTCTAATGTGGCTAGTCCATAGGCCAAGTAGACAACTGGTAACAAATATGTTTCCTTTCACCTTTGAGTTTTCAAATTATGCCTACCAAATCTAAGACATTTAAGAGGGGGAACTAATACAATGTTAAAAAGAAAACCAGAGCACACATCTACAAATTACCTCCTTAGCTACTGTCACACCATCATTAACTATTTTCGGAGAACCATGCTTGTTCTCCAAGACAACATTTTTCCCTTCGCCCCAAGGGTGACTCCAACAAGATCAGCAAGTTTGTTCACACCGCCTGCAAGACAAATTGACAATGCTTTCAGTAAGTGTGCAATTGAATGCCAGACCATATGCCAAAACAACCCTCCATGAAAAATTAAAATAACACATTAAAATCGAATATAAGTGGACAAGAAAAGATCCACCGCAGTGAAGTTTCACGTGCAGGTGACCTTCCTTTAAACATAATTTTTTCTCTGACCTGCAATTTTTTTGTCACTGAACCATCCTTGTTGAAGTACAACTCCTTTTCCATAGCTCTTGTATTAACTACCTTCTCTCTGTCGCGTAATCTCAGAGTCCCTCTTCTGCTTGAGCGATTAAAGGAAATGGGTGAAAAAATTGAAAGAGAAGACAATTGTCTACCATAATTATCAAACATTGCACCCAACTTCTTCCCCTTTCCATTGTTACCCAATGAGGTAGATGTGGCAATTGTTGTCATACTGCCCAAAGTAGAGGCCATCTTCTATTATGCTGAATATAGAATTACAAGATCTTCATATTAGTATGAACCTTAAAAAACATGACTCCCATTGCTAAAAACCACTTTTAAGTTGTAACAGGAAAACTAAACAACTATCGCAATTTTTGGCAACTTCTGGAGCATTAAGAGAGAAACAACCAAAGCGAAATACAACCACAATCCTCATTTTAATGATACCGGACTATATATTTGCATTAAGATAATAGAAATAAATCACGACTATATTAAGGCCAGCACAAAACAATCTTTAACCAGTGTCTCTCGCGGCCTTCAGGTTGCCATGCTAGAGGTTGTATATTTTTAATTTAAATTCTTGACCTCTCGTGCCCATCTATGAATGCATCCAATGGGATATCTACATCAAATGCTCCTTTATATCCCCAAAAACAAATTCCCTACTACAAGAGCACCAGTATTGATGGATCACCCCACACCATCCCACCCACTAGAAACGGTGAAAAAGGAAACCCTAGAAACCTTCTGAAATATCTCAAGATGACTATATGGGTGGTTCTTATGAATCAACCAACCATTCAGAACATGCTCATCAATCCAAACCATAAGTATTATGTGACAATATTCAAGCAGGCACTAAATCGGATTTCTGAAGCTATGTTAGAGAAACCCTCAACTCTCACTGAAAATAGGTGAAATGTGGCACCACTCAGAGATTGACATGTGCCAATTGGTACAAGTGGTAGACAATTGGCATGCTCAAACAACGAGGTGATGCATGAATGACATGAGGGAGAAAATATCAGAAAAGCCCCAAATCTGGAGAACTAAAGCTCATCACCAACCTGAGATTGACAACTTTACATGATGTAACCTATGAAATTGTAAATGGATAAATCATAGTAACAATAAATTAACCTATGTAACAATAAATTCGGATTCATCCTAGGAGTGGTAATGGGAGAAATCATAGTGAACAACAGGAAACATGCAAAGTTTCTTACAATCAAATAGATGAGAAAACACATACAAAAAACCTAGATAATAATCATGAACAAGCTTAATATTGAATAATGAACTGTAAAGGAACTTACAAAATGTGACATTACGAACCTGGTCAAGCGCACAAGCAAAAATATCCTGGACATGACCCTGGTTGACAAGTTGTATTGCTCATGATGCAAGAGGATTTGTACCTGCACTACCAAGTCAATCAAAATCCATCGTTATCTATACAATAAATACAAGTAATTGATGTAGTATTTTTTACTCTAAGATGCATTCTTATGATAATGTTAGAACATATGTTGAAAATGTCAAAACATACCTGAATAAGCTCCTCTTCGTTTCAAGAACAATTTATTGGAGTCGCATGAACTTGGAACAAGCCTCCCACGATCTGAAAGAGTAGCAACCAAGTCAACAGTGACTTTTTTGTTGCTACGCTGGATCAAGGGAGGTTTGCTCCAAGATTAAATCGCTCCAATAAATTATTCTCTACTAAACAGGGCCAACCACGTGAAGGTGGAAGCTCTTATGGCCCCTCCCCCTCCCTCACATCACTCTCAATTCCCCAATACCCAATCTATATTTCATTTTTTACTTTCATGAGCATAAAAAAAAATATTCAATAACTAATAAAAAAACAATTCAACAAAAAGTACGCAAGGAAACATTGCAATTAATGCTTGACATAAAATAGTATGATAAATGAGTTTTTTATATAACGCAAAAAACGTTCCAAGTATGGTAACGTTTGTCTTATAATAATACAATATTTTACATTGTCAAATTTTATTTTTCTTCTTCCTATTTTTAAATCTCCTAATTACATCATCAATATCATCGTGCTCTGCTCCTGTTTCGTGCCTTTCAACCCGCACTGCTGACCTAGTTGCGTGTTCACGATGTCTGGGCTCATCCAGTGACGGGGCATCGCCTACAAAAACAGATAATATTAAATTTTAATTGTCAGTTTTTAAATATCATTGAACTAGTTCGTTAATATTAATAAAAAAAATTGCAATGAGATTATTTACCTGGTGCACCAGTTGTCGCCGCTGACCTAGTTGCGTAGTCACGATGTCTGGTCTCATCCAGTGACGGGGCATCGCCTACAAAAACAGATAATATTAAATTTTAATTGTCAGTTTTTAAATATCATTGAACTAGTTCTGTAATATTAATAAAAAAAATTGCAATGAGATTATTTACCTAGTGCACCAGTTGTCGCCGCTGACCTAGTTGCGTAGTCATGATGTCTGGTCTCATCCAGTGACGGGGCATCGCCTACAAAAACAGATAATATTAAATTTTAATTTTCAGTTTTTAAATATCATTGAACTAGTTCGGTAATATTAATAAAAAAAATTGTAATGAGATTATTTACCTGGTGCACCAGTTGTCGCCGCTGACCTAGTTGCGTAGTCACGATGTCTGGTCTCATCCAGTGACGAGGCATCGCCTACAAAAACAGATAATATTAAATTTTAATTGTCAGTTTTTAAATATCATTGAACTAGTTCGGTAATATTAATAATAAAAAATTGCAATGAGATTATTTACCTGGTGCACCAGTTGTCGCCGTTGGGACTGTTGCCCTGTCTTCCTCTCTGGTGGTAAGATCCTCAAGGGAAACATTCTCTGTCATTTAAACAAAAAATGTTATAAGGACAATCATCAAGGTATAATTAGAAAAAATTATAAGTGGAAATTAATTACCGTCACGGCCCTCACTGATAGCAACATTGTCGGCCTGGTCCCCACTACAATGATCAGGTTGCACGAGAGGATCATCTACATCTGGCTCTAAAACTGGGTTATTTGCCTCGTCGGTAGTGTTGCTCCCCTGATTTAAACAAATTTTTTAGACATTAAATTTATGGATGAAAACAAAAATATTGAAAGGTTAATGTTTTACCTTATCAGGCATTGTAGATCTTGGGACCTGCCCCAAGCTTCTGCGACGTTCAACTACAGCTTGATAGCCAAAACGGAAAGCAGTATTTTTATCTTCCTCTGTAGTTATTGTTCCAAAGTCATCACCCTACATTATATATGATTGTGTATTTTTAATCATATCCGATAGGATTACAAAAACGTTGGAAGGCGATACAATTAATTATAAGATGTTTAGCTACTTAATTACAATTCTTGCAGCTAATTTCAAGTAGCCACCCTGGCCGAGCTTGTGATGGCCCCTTTTCTCAATCCTAGCTTTGGTTGCCTTTGAGGTGTCAGGCAACCTAGCATCAAAAGATTGAAGTCAGATATGACGTAGCACACTTTTATTTTAGACATAAAGAAAATTAAATCTATTGAATTAAAGTTGTAATTTACCTTGCGGGTCCAGTTGGCATTTTTCCTTCTTTCTTTGCCCTTTTCTCTTTTCCGTCATGGATGAGTGCTCTCCAATCACTCTCTGGAACTGCGAGAGGACGCTCATATCTAGGGTTAAATTGCAATTGCGTCCTATAGGTGTCCCTAGTATATTTCAAATATTTGTCGGCTACCCGAGCCACCATTGTTCTGTCAAATGTGCCGACCCCAAAAAGGGCTTCTAGATAATCTAGAAGTTCTTTTTTCAGGTTGGAATTCTGGGAATTCCACCCTGTGCGTATGGTTGGGCCAAAAATTACCAACACATGGCTCTCCAGAAACCTGTAGAACTCATTGTTTCCTACACAGGAAAAGAAGAAGAAGAAGAAGAAGATATTATCATTAATTTAAAAATAAAAATCATGATAAATATGTTTTAGATAAAGTACATGAAATAGTTAAAATATTAAAATTTACCTGGGAGTTGTACATGCTTTATAGGGACACCTTCATCGTTCACCAACAACGTGCCATTAATGGTCCCTGTGGAGCTGACACGTGTAGCTCCAGGAAATGCAATATTGTAGTTGGCCATATCAGCCTCATCATTGCCAACAGTTCAGCGGTTGGCTAGGTGTCTGCTTGGGCAGGGCGTGTTTCTTGGCTGGCACCTAAAGGAGTAGAAGGTGTACGAGAGGGTTGCTGGTAAATCTCTTTCCCTTGTGTCCCACTACCACCAACACCGGGTTCAACAAGTGCCAGAAAACGCTACATACAAAAGAATTTTTTGTTAGTTTAGTCAATGTAAAAATTAAAAATCAAACTATCACAATTCATCTCATGCAGAACAAAAAAAATATCCTTTTGACTTTTTATTATTACCTGATATCTTTCTAGCTGCCTCATAAGATGTTGTATCCTCTCATCTGTTTCAGGTGTTTGAGGCACGTCTATCAAAGTATTAAATTCCGACCTTGCATCTCGTGCCTTTTTTTGCAACAAGAACACCGGAGATAGGGATGAAGAAAGCTCTTCCTCAAAGAGGGAATCATCAGGCGTACCATGGCTAGGTGTCTGCATATTTGAACAAAATTAATATTATTTCAATTATGTAAATAACTAAAATACCTGAAGATAGAGCAATGCTGGCACTTTACATGTTCTTCCGCTGGCCTCTTTCCGCGATCATCCTGCCTCGGGGTTGTTCCTGCACTGCTCTGATCAGTCTGCCACATTGCAATAAAATTATAAATGTAAAAACTTGAAAACAATATCTAACTTGAAAACACAAAATGAAAACTGAAATAATTCTAATAAGACACCGGAAGACAGAGTTAGAGTTTCAAATATGCCTTGCATTGAATTCAGTTCTGGAAACATGTCATTGCACATTAAGGCACCCAAACATTCAATCCACGAATGATATATTTAAGTAGGCTTCTCCTATTCTGGGAAAACACCATACCTATAATGCATTCACTTGCATGTATAAAGGGAAAGGAAAACATGCTTTCATACAACGGTGACAAAGGCATCTTGGGGAAAGGTATCTTCACTTTTTATTTATGTTGTTCACCCACACCACTCTCGTGTTTTCACTAATCCTGCTTTGTCATTTTTGGATTCAAATTAAGTTAAGGCCTTAAGTATTTTTTGACCTTTCGGTGTAGTTTTTATAAGTGGCATGTATGGATTTTCCATTAATTCTGTACTTTTTCTCTTCATGCGCATGTTTCCCTGGAAATCAAATGCATGATTTAGTCCCATACATTTAACAAGTTGTTGGATCAACTCCATAGGAAATATCATGTTTCCTATTCAATCAAAATTTATCTCAGTTAGGGTAGGTAGGAAGGTTTTCCCTTTGTATTAATAGGCACTTCTAGCTTGCATTTTTATTATATCTTTCAAATTTAGTGTCGTTTCAATTAGGGCATGATTTTTTGCAACTTTCAAGGTGAGAATGAACAAAGACAAATTTTTGTGATGGATGACTGTATATGACTCCATGGCCAGAGGAAAAGGCACTAATCTACTTCTTCAAATATCTATAGTTCTCATTCACCTCATATGGATATGGTCCTTGATTTTGAGCCAAATGTTGCAGCAAAAAGTTCCCCCCTCCATAATTTGATATTCAATGGAAATTTCTTAAATTGATGATGGGGCATGATTATGGAACATTGGCACATACATATGTAATGGAATTCCAAGATCATGATATATGTTTGCATATGTTTATGGAAATGTTCCACCAAGTCCCTTGGAGGTGGGAGCGAGGGGACGAGGGAGCGCGGGAGCGGCCTATGCAAAAGCTCCCTACCAATTTTCAGGAAACGTGGGGGGACGTCGGGGTCATAAAAATTATAAAATTTAATATTTAAAATGTAACTATATTTTTGCAAGGAATTTATATACAGTCATCATACACTTGCATCATGAAAGATAAATCATAAATGATAAAATTACAAATCAATGAATGATGAATCATATAATTGAAACAAATTTAAAAGTTAAAAGTTAAAACATACATCATACAATCATGCATGTAAGTTTGTAATTTTGTAACTATATAATCATTAATGTAACTACTAACAATGTACAATGAAAATAAAGCTTAAGATATCATATGACATATTATATCAAGATTCAAAATAGAGTTTAAACTGAAGTTTACAACTCAAGTCTGAAACATAAAACTTAAATGGAAATAAGTTATGTCCGAAACATAAAACATAAAACATAACATATGAATATCAAATGATATCATCATAATGATAAATGAGCATAAATGCTCAAGTTAATGCCCCACTAGTCTCTGCATCCAACTTCTGCACGAATATATCAGGATCAACCATGTCACCATCTGAATCAGAATCACTTTGATTCTCAAATATGCTAACTGGCACATCAACTTTTAACACGAAACCATAAACTAAAAGGGGCGGTGAGGGGACGTGAGGGGGCGTGAAGGGGGGTGTGAGGGGGCGTGAGGGGGCGTGAAAGGGGGTGTGCGGGGGCGTGAGGGGGCGTGAGGGAAACATCCCCTAGAAGTCCCCAAGACCCCGGAGCGCGAGGGGGCGAGGAATCTAGACCCCTAGGTGGGGGGGCGAGACCCCGTGTAACACTGGTTTATGGAGGTGGTGGAGAAAAAAAGAGCTCAAATAGAGCTGAAATTTTTCACATAAAAAGGACCGTGGGCTTGACTAATGGTTCCATTTAAAAAATGATATCTAGATAGAGAATAAGTGTAGCATGCAAACATGCATTGAAAATCCATCTGAGTTTGCATTGTATTACTTATGATGGATTCAAATTTGGGTTTCAAAATGCCAGGTTATGGCATGATTTTGTCGAGAAACCCTTAGTTGGATTCTCATGTTGGTTTAATTTATATTTTAAGTTTGTTTTGCAATCTTTGGGTGATAGTTACTCATGAACTAGGTTACCAATGTGTAACAATCATATTTCAAGAATAAAGTTGTGATTTTTTTATATTATTATTATTATCTATTAGCTACGAGTATTGACACCTAATGCCTGGAATTTTGACATCTTGATAGCATGGATAATTTCGAAATGTTTCTAGTAATGTTAACATAATAACTATCATTACGTGTCTTCACTTTTGTCACCATAATAGACCTGTGATATGGACTCATCACACAACTTCATATGCTATGTCCCAACAAGTTCAAACTGGTTGAACCTACCTCATAGTGTGGTTATTAAGGAAAATTTGCTTGATATATAACTCGATAGCATAGACCGCGTTGCAGTTCTAAAAAGAATCCTCAAGTGTCAAAAAAACTTCACAATATGTTCTACTATAAAGCCTTTTGGGATACCTGAAATAATATATGTATCATTGATGACTTTTAAAGTATGAAAAGATCCAGAGGGAAAGGAAATCAATGGAATAGTGATCCACCAATGAGAACCTAGAATTTAGCATCAGATGAGTTAGAGTCTAGGAAATTGAAACCCTATAATTTTAATTAGTGATGAAGGACATCACATAGGTAATTATATTTTCATGTAGAATAATCTGTTAATTCAAATTTAAACTACATAATATGAAAGGTATACCATAAATTTTTCCACGTAAGTCCAAACAACCTATAAAAAGGGAAAACCTTCTTTTTCCATGGGAAATAATTTACCTTTCCTTTTTCAAGATAATCAAAATCACAAAAAATATGAACTATACTACACACATTCTTGGATAATGTGAAAGTGGAAAAAGAATACCCTACACAAGTGATGCACACATGTACATTTGAACACTAATAGATTTTTGTAGTTGAAATGCAATGCTTGTTTTCATTTAAATGTAGGGTTTTTAAAGCAGGGAGAAATAATGGCTGCCAAATTAATAAGCGTTTCTTTGGGAAAAATTTAAATCTTGTATTGGGTGATGAAGATACTAGAGGGTATTTAATCTTGATTCTTGACATCTAGAGAGAAACCCTACAACCTAACACAATCCAATGGAATTGACCAAAAAAACCCAAATAGAGTCAACCATACTATAGGAGGAAGGGCCTGCAGTAAGAACTTACCATTTTGCAAGAGCTGAGGGCGAATACTGTTCTGCAAGAGCTGAGGGCGAATGCAGGGTGAATGCTGTTCTGCAAGAGCTGAGGGCGAATGCAGGGAAAATGTTTTTTTGCAAGAGCTCAGGGTGAATTCTGAGGGCGAACGCTGTTCTGCAAGAGCTTAGGGCGAATGCTGAGGGCGAATGCTGTTCTGCAAGAGCTGAGGGCGAATGTTGTTCTGCAAGAGCGGAGGGTGAATGTGTGCGTGATATCAGATGTTAATGTAGCACACATGTACATTTGAACACTAATAGATTTTTGTAGTTGAAATGCAATGCTTGTTTTCATTTAAATGTAGGGTTTTTAAAGTAGGGAGAAATAATGGCTGCCAAATTAATAAGCATTTCTTTGGGAAAAATTTAAATCTTGTATTGGGTGATGAAGATAATAGAGGTTATTGAATCTTGATTCTTGACATCTAGAGAGAACCCTACAGCCTAACACAATCCAATGGAATTGACCAAAAAAACCCAAATAGAGTCAACCCTACTATAGGAGGAAGGGCATGCAGTAAGAACTTACCATTTTGCAAGAGCTGAGGGCAAATGTTGTTCTGCAAGAGCTGAGGGCGAACGCTGAGGGCGAATGCTGAGGGAAAATTCTATTCTGCAAGAGCTGAGCGCGAATGCTGGGGGAAAATGCTATTCTGCAAGAGCTGAGGGCGAATGTTGTTCTGCAAGAGCGGAGGGCGAATGCGCGCGTCATATCACACGTTAATGTAGCTATTGCGATGGATACGAAACAATAAAATAATTTTTATGTAGCGCGCATATAAGTTTCGAATTTTTATGTAGCGCGCATATAAATTTCGTATTTTTATGTGGCGCGCATATAAGTGTCGTTATACCGACGACAGAAAAAGCGTCGCTATTGCGACGGGTACCTAAACGTCGCAATGGCGACACCTAGACATTGTGTCGCACTTGCGACGATTGGAGTCGTCTCAATAGCGACGCTTTGGTCCATAGTGTCGCAATTGTGACGTCTTCCTCCAAACGTCGCAATTGTGACACTTTTCTAAGTGTTGGTATTGCGACACTTTTCTATAAACGTCGGTATAGCGACGGTTTCGGGCGGGATGGAAAAAATTTGGGGAAATTTCCGACATTTGGTCAAAAGCGTCGGAACCAAGTGTCAGAATTTCCACCAAATGTATTAGTGTGAAGGAATGGGCAGCGATTCCATAGACTATCTGACACGTGGCCAGGCTACTGTTCCAATACCACCACTTAAAGTGCGCCTTCGCGCGTTAAAAACCGATGTTGGATGTCGAGCGAAATTGACACGAGCCGTTGATCTGGAAGAGGGCTATCCGACGGCGATCGTTCGCAGAACTTGCTCGGAGTTTAACCAAGGTGTGCAGAGGATAACCCGAGTACGATGCGCCATCGTGTGTTATCTTTCGCGCAAGTAGCCCGTGCGATATCCGTTGGATCGGGCAACGTGATGACAGCCGTTGGATGGCGCGTGGAATCAACCAAGGTACGGACGAGCATTTGATTGGCTACATAGGTAGGGCCCAGAATTAAAGGGTTGTTATAAGTTCTTTGTTTAAAAAGTGTGGAGTATTAATACAAGGTCCGATGGAAGATATTAAAGTGTTTGATTAAGGTTTCGAATTAATACCGATTATTGTTGGACTTTGTTAATAATTGAAGGGCGCGTAACATATATAATATATATAATGGTTATTGGTGTAATATGGACGTGGTTTAATATATGTACCAGTCGAGGATTATATGAAGATGGACGGTCAGGTTATAGCCATGGCGGAATGTTGTATTAATATCTCAATTCTCTGAATTGAGACATTAAAAATGACCAGACTTATTTGTTTGAGTTTGCCAGCGTAGAACAAAGCAGAGATTGTGAGATTTCCCGGACTTGGGAAATGATTGAGCATGAAACTTGAATGCAATTATGGAAAAGGAAAAAGAAGAGAAGAGCGTGCAGAGATGAAATTTCGGTGAACAGGAATATGTACAGGAATGAGTTGGACAGGTGAATAAGCACAGAAAATAGGGAATATGCAGATGACAGTGAACAAAGTATATGCAGAACAGGTTCTTAACAACAACAGAAAAAGACAAATCTAGTAAAGCCAAAATCCAGAAAAGGAGCTGAGTGAAATTGAAATGTGTAATTAAAAATGTGAATGTAAATGTTGTAATTATTTTATCAGGTGTGATGCAAAGGCAAGTATCCTAAGGAAAACACAAAATCCCACTCGTAGCATGGAAATTTGTACATATTGTAGTAATTCTAAAATGAGTTGGAAAAAGGAATAAGAAGACAGGTTAAAGAGTCATGATCGTTTATTCCAAATTCCTTGTGAAATACAACAAATATGTGAGAATTTCTATATATAATATCAATTTAATAAGCTCAAAGAGAGGAGAGAGAGAGAGAAAATATAGAGAATGCGTAATATAGAAGAATAACAGAATAAAGCAAGAGAAGATTAAAAGGGTGAGAGCAGAGCACAGAACAAAAAACTGATATCCGGAGTAAATTAGCAAACATTCAATTTGTTAACTTGAGGAAGGGAGCTTCCCTATCAAGTTGCAACCTGGATAGCCGTCGCCTGTAGCCGATCGAGGTTGGAGCCCCCGTAGGTTGGTGCCTCCAGAAAATTGAAGGAGTTGGTGCTTCCTTGCAATTGTAGCTTTGCGAATTGAGGTAGGAGCCTTGTGAGGTTGGGGCTTGGCAGAAAAATAGTGGTGAGAGGGAGTTGGAGCTTGCCTTTGCATCACAACAATAATATGATGTGGTTTTCTCCCTTTATGGGTTTCCACTTATATCTGGTGTCTTTGGGCATGATGTTTATGTGTTGATCTGATTTATATCATCTGCTTAATACCTGCTACTCTCATATTGAGTATGTTGTTCTATTATATTAATACTTGCTGCTCACATTCTAAGATTACTCACATATTAAGCTGGACATGAAATAAAGGTGTAAATAAGGTTTAATAAAACTTTAAAAGATTATGAATGTGTTAAACTGATTCACCCCCCCCCCCTCTCAGTTTAACTAAGAGTTCAACACGACCCCTTGACCTCCCCCATACAATCATCGAGTCCAACCGTTATACTAT
Source organism: Pinus albicaulis (assembly GCA_034641835.2). Taxonomy (NCBI): domain Eukaryota; kingdom Viridiplantae; phylum Streptophyta; class Pinopsida; order Pinales; family Pinaceae; genus Pinus; species Pinus albicaulis. The sequence goes on along the minus strand of CM076577.1, from coordinate 648,365,886 downwards.
CCACATGATCATTGTTAACCATGAGATCCCACCTCTATTTCAATTTTGAATCGTGCCATCTTTAGGGTTTGGAGGGGGCCATACCCCTCCCATGTGATCTACAGCGAAGACCAAAGGCCAACATAAATTCCGATAGAGATTTAAAATGAGTTTAAAGTCGTGTTTATTACCACTAATCCGTGGTTAAGGCATGCTAATCCGAAGCGTTAGCCTTAAAATCTCTTATCACTAAATGCGCCATTAACTACACTTTAATCTTCACTTATCTTAAATTAAGTGTGGGATTATCTTAGCAGAGGATTTGGCATAACCGCAAAATGCGATGGAAGCTCCACTTTTACAGGAGTTAACTGGAGGACTTCCATTTTTAGTGGATTTAACTAGAGGACTTCCATTTTTAGTGGAGAAAACGTAGGAAAAATTCATTTTTCCATAACTGAGGCAATTTTTGACCAATTTTGGCTTAGGAAGAGTGGTTCTTGCTAGATTTTGATTTTTTGGAGTCAGAGGAGCAGGTTACAGAGGCAACGTGAGACTGTAAATAACACTTTTTCACAATTGAAACTAATACAAAGGCCCATGCCATGGAAGTTGGACCAAGGAGATGTAGCTCAGGAGGGGTGAAATCCTTCAACAAAACCATGTGTATTTGACTTAGTTGGTTGTGTCTGTTGTGTTTTATATGCTGTTTTTTAGCGTTTAGTTTCCATGCTTTTATGTTCATGAATTACACTTAATCTCATTAAGTTTATTGAATTGTAAATCATAAGTACATATATAAACCCTTGTATAAGAAGAAAACCAAAACAGTTTTATGTTAAATCTGAAACTGATATTAGAAACACATTAACTAACAATCAACTTCAGATTATTCCATGAAGAGCTGAAGAAACCAGAAGATCCAAAAGCATGGCTTCTTGGGATGAAGAAGTTCTTCGAACTACATGACTATACAAAGAGCATGAAGGTCAGGATAGTTATTTTTAGTCTCAAGGGAAAAGAAAACATATGGTGGGAAGATTTGAATCATGTGAGAGGAATAAAGATAGAGGAGTTGAGCTGGAATGAATTTAAAATACTCTTAAAAAATAATTAATTTTCAGAGAGATACTATGATGGTAAGGCTAAGGAGTTCTAAGAGTTTAAGATGGGATCTATGACATGTGAGGAATACATGACTAAGTTTCTGGAATTGTTGAGGTATGTGCCTTACCTCAAGGTTGAGAAGATGAAGGTCCAAAGATTTGTCAATGGAATACCATTAGAATTCAAGTGTCAAATTGACTATGATTATCCTCGGTCACTAGAGGAACTCATTGGGAATTTGAAGCATTGTTATAAGCAATGAAAGTGCAATACTGAGCCTAAGCGTGACTGGAAAGGAAATGACAAGACTAAATGAAAATGGCCTCTGAAGCAGGAAATACCTGAGGATGTGGGAGAGAAAGAAAATGTTTCTCCTTACAAGAAGTTTAATATGGTAGAGAAGGGACATGGACCTCAGTTTGGACAGTAACAGAACAAAGGAAATGGCAAAGAAACATTGCAGTTTTGGATATGTGGCAAGGAGCATTGTAAGAATGATTGTTTGTTTTACCAGGGTGATATACCTCAGATATACAATGCTCAAGAAACGAAAACCTTTTGGGATGTTGGACAAATAATTCATCAGATTTTCTCAACATTAGGAATATATTATCGCGATGGAAGGTAATATTTATGATCAAGTTGTTTATATTTTGATTGATCCTAGATCTAACTACAGTTAGATCAGTCTTGAACTAGTGGATAAGTGATGCATGTGTAGAAACTATACAAAATACATGTATGTCCTAGATTCCCCTGATCTAACAATATGCTACTGTTAAATAAAAAATCTCTTATGCTAATCTTTGAGGAATTCAAAACACAATCACCAGTTACAATATCATGAAGAAAGATCAATCGTACATAACACAGATAATTTACTGGGGAAATATTATAGCTAAAAACCCCACTCTCTTCTATTGTATATTGTATCATGGATCATGAAACAATTACATACAAAGCTCCAATCCAAGAGCCCTCAGTGCATGAGCTAATTGTCTCACACTTTCATACAAAAATTGGCAAGTTCCTTAGCCAATTTACTGTCTTCAGACAACCTGCCTCCACTGTGAAATCCCTAAATGACTGCAATCTTGCATGCCTTGACTATACAATCCTCATGGGCACATCCAATGTGTGTGTGGTTGCATGTGTGCAACCGAATAATGCCACAACTGATAGTTTACTTCCCTTTCACCTAGAACTCAACTTGGTCTCCACTGGATCTGACATTATGCATGCAGTTAATAATAGTGAAACTTTAGTTTCATGCGAGACCATTGATTGTGAATTAATTAATAATTAATTCACTTGATCTCTCACTAGTGTATCTTCAGATACAACTAGCACAACTGAGTTTAACTCACTTAACTAAGTTAAAATAATTTACAACTTGCACAACTGCACTTCAAACTCTATTATAAATTCGAATCACTCGGTTACAACTAAGTCAACCTGCATGTCCCACCAACCAACCACTTAACTCGAAATTTCTTTAGCTAACTGATTTTCCACTTCAGTTAACTATTTCCAAGTGCTCATTGAGAATAGAATATAGTTTATTGACCAACTAATATTAAGGGATAATAATAGTAGACATGCAATCTATAAATATAATTTTCACATACATCTATAAATAGACATACACCTAAAAATAGCATGAGGCTCCATCCTAGTGTAGGTGCTTCATTTTCACTAGGATCTTCTTGTTGAATCTTAACAACTTGAATAAATAAGTGCATTCAGAATCTTGGTTGGTGAAATTTGATACAGGTATCAACAAAGGAGCTCATTATTGGGAGAGATTTTGTGCATTTGAGCTGAATGATATATCTAAATCATCACATCTAAATGTGCTTCCTTTGGGATCATACAATATTATTTTGGGCATGGATTGGTTGTACATTCACTAGACTAAGGTAGATTGTTATGATAATATTATTAAGTGTTTGGATGACGACAGAGGGAGGATAATATTGCAGGGAAAGAAGAAGTGTACATTAGTGAGAATGGTTACAACTACATAGGAAAAACACAGTAGCATGAAAGGGTGTGTATTGTTTGTAGTTCATATTTCGAGTGACAAATGAAAGGAAATTGAGGATGCTAAAGTCTTGAATAAGTTTCTAGTTTTGCAGTTATTTCAGGATGTGTTTCCAATAGAGATTTCATATTTTCCTCCTCATATGGAAGTGCATTTTTCTATTGAGTTTATGCCAGGAGCAGTACCAACATCGAAGGCACCATACAGGGTGAACACAACATAATTAGTGGAGTTGAAGTTATAGCTTAAGAAAATTATTGATAAGGGTTACAATAGGCCAAGTGCGTCGCCTTGGGGTGTAGTAGTATTTTTTGTGAAGAAGAAGGATGGTACTCTTAGGCTGTACACTGATTATAAATAGTTGAAAAATGTGACAGTAAATAATAGGTACCCTTTTTCGCAGGTTGATGACTTGTTTGATCAATTGAAGGGAGCAATAATGTTCTTGAAGATCGACTTGAGATCAAGATATCATCAATTACACCTCAAATAATACGACATTTACACGACCACATTCCATACCAGGTATGGGTATTATGAGTTTGTAGTAGTTCCTTTTGATCATACTAATTCTCTAGCTACTTTCATGTTTTTGATGAATAATGTGTTTCTTCCTTATTTGGACAAGTTTGTGATAGTTTTCATTGATGACATATTGATATATTCTAAGAATGAGGAAGAGAATTCAAAGCACCTAGAAAAATTGTTAATATTTTTTAGAAAGAATCAATTTTCCACCAAGTTTAGTAAGTACAATTTATTCACAAAGAAGTTCATTATTTCGGACATGTTGTTTCTAGGTAAGGTATAGCAATGGACCCAGTAAGGATCAGACCTATCATGGAATGTGCAACTCCTAGGAATGTGGATGAGGTCAGATAATTCATGGGATTAGCAGGTAATTACATGTGGTTCATTTGGAACTTCTCATAGATTTCCTATCATATACATATTTGCAGTGAAAAGGAAAGAAGTTTGAATGGGAAGAAGAGTGTGCAACTAGTTTTGAGAAGTTGAAGAAGTTGCTTACAAATGCTCCAGTTCTAAAGATTGCATATCTAGATAAAGATTTTGTGTTGTGTACAGATTCTTGCACGATAGGACTTGGTGGGGTCCTGATGCAGGAGGGACAAGTGGTATGATACGAGTTAAGGAAATTAAATGAGCATGAGAAGAAGTATGTGACTCATGATATTAAGATGGCAACGATCATTCATGAATTGAAGATGTGGAGGAACTGTCTTCTTGGAAGGAGGTTTGTTTTGATGAGTGATCATAGTGGGCTCAGATACTTATTTGACCAACCTAATCTGAATGCTAGGAAAGATAAATGGTTGGGCACACTCAATGAGTTTGACTTCGAGGTTAGGTACATTAAGGTTAAAGAAAATGGGGTTGCATATGATATTAGCATAAGGGTGCAGGTAAATCACATTGCAACTATGATTTCATACAGGACACACTTACATTAGCAGATATTGTAGGTAGGGGACCCGGATGATAGGTACCAACAACTTAAGCACAGGTTACAACAACAGATTACAGGTGATCAAGATTTGGATTATCATCTCATGATGGATGGTTTAGTGAGATATAGGGAAAAGGTCTATGTGTCAGAAAACAATGAACTCAAGAATATTATCTTGAGGGAGTTTCATGTTAAGTCATATTCAGGTCACTCAGGATATTAGAAGAGTTTGACAGTTGTGAAGAAGGATATCCGAAATAATAGAGATAAATCATGTTCAATATAGACCTCCTAAAAAAAATAAAAATGTGTGTATTGTTTAAACACGTTCGCATAACTTTTGTTTGAAAATGTTGTTTGAAGTGATTCCAAGGGAATTTTGAAGCATTATATCAGTATTGAGTTATATAATGCCTCCAAAAAATAATTCCACACCCATTAAGCCCTTAGAAATATCTACTATGATGCATGAAGAAGAAGAATTGCAGTATGATATATCAAAATTACGGTACCAAGTGCAACAAATTTCGATCTTAGAAAGAGCAAACAAAGATGACATAGATGGTTTTAAAAAAAAAAATGGAGACTAATTTGGATGGTTCGAAGGATCAAATTAAAGCTAATATGGATGATAAAGCAGTGGAAGATCATATTGAGCATCAACAACAAGTTCTCCAACTCTCAAAGGATAACCTAACATTGGTGCAGGATCGAATGAAACAATAGGAAGATAAACATCGTAGTGAAAGGAAGTTCTGAAGCAGTCACGGAAACAAGAACTCGATACCTATGAAATCAATAAATTTTCGATTATCTCAACAAGTGTAATAACTTACCTGTTGAATATTACACATGGGAGGATGATAATTTTATACAGAACCATCGAGAAATAATCAAGCTTTGAGGACAACACTTGTTAGAAGGAGAGGGGAATGTTAGATCCCTACAATACTAGTGTATCCCCTTAATGTTATTGTCAGAATAGCCCCCTTATTTTTATTGTTTTTCCCATGCAGTCCCCATATTGTTATTATTGTGCCCCATAGAAGCCCACTATTGTTATTGTTGTGCCCTTACATTGTTATTGTTATGTCGGTAGTAAGCTCATTTCCAAAACCGGGAAACTTGTTTTCTTGATGATCCACCCTCAAGGAAAGAAGAGGATTGTGGCCATGACCTCCAGACAGGGCTCCTCCATGACAAAAAAAAAGGACAATGTCATGGAGGAGTACGGGGACATATTCACCTCACCCACAGGGGTGCCTCTGCACTATCAAGTCAAGCACCCCATTCATCTGACCCCAGGTGTGCCACTACCCAATGGACCAATCTATCTACACTTTGTTCTTAAGAATGATGAAATCAAGAGGAAGATTCAGGAGCTATTGCATAAAGGTCACATATAGTCGAGTTCATTGCCCCGTGGGAGCCCGATCGTGTTGGTGCAGAAGAAGGATGGGACTTGGAGACTCTATATTGACTATCAGGTGTTGAACAAGATCACCGTTCAGAATATGTATCTAATCCCATGGATTGATGACCTTTTGGACCAACTCAAGGGGGGAAAATATTTTAACAAGATCAACTTGAAGTCTGGGTATCACTGGGTACCAATCAAACCCTACGATGTGTGGAATATTTCCTTCAAAGCCAAGAAGGGCATGTTCAAATGGTTGACCATGCCTTTTGGGTTGACGAATTCTCCTGAAACCTTCATGAGGCTGATGGACTACATCTTGTGGCCATTCACGAACTTATTTGTAGTACTTTACTTGGATGACATCTTGATCTTCAGCCAGACTTGGAAGAGAAGCTCCAACACATCTGACAGCTCCTCCAAACACTGCGGCAACACAAGGTGTGTGCCAATTTGGAGAAGTGCACTTTTGGCATGACCCAGGTTCAGTATCTACGATACATTATTGATGAGCAGGCGGTGCATGTGGATCCATCCAAGATCCAAGTCATTCAGGATTAGCTAGCCCCAACCACCCTAACAGAGCTCCATAGCTTTCTAAGTCTTGTTAAATTCTACTGGAGCTTCATGTTGGGATTCTTTCATATCACTTGGCCCTTGAGTAAAGTCACCAAGGGAGGAGCGAAAGCAAAATTATTTTGGTATGAAACTCAATAGAAGGAATTTGTAGAGTTGAAACATTACCTCTTCTCTTCCCTAGTGCTCACATTACCAGACTTGCAACAGCCGTGATAGATCGAGAGAAATGCCTCTGACTATGTTATTGGGGTAGTTCTTACTCAACAGGGGAATCCAGTGGCATATTAGAGTGGGACATTGTCCGACATGGTCCGAAAGTATTCCACTTATGACAAATAGATTTATTCCATTGTGCAAGATTTCCAACAATGGAAGAATTAAATTTTGGGCAAGGAAATGATCATCCACACAAACCACTGGTGACTGATCCCTACAGTTCATACAGACACAAGGGAAGTTGTATAATGATCGCCATCAAAAGTGATCCAACATATTTGCAATAGTTTCATTTGAACACCAATTATAATAAGAGCATCACCAATAATGTTGCACACTGCCTCAGTCGACCACCGATCGTGGCGCTAACCATCGTGCTCAACTCTTGTGGGAATGAGACTTCTGATTGGTCGCTTCTTTAGAAAAGCAGTCTAGAGTTCGGTCGTACATACAATATATTCTTGTAGGGTGAACAAGTTCCAAATTTTCACCTCTAGGATGCACTATTATGTCACTTGGGACACCATTCTATTCCGTCAAGAAAGCATGCTAAGATGATTAGGGAAGCACACTACAATCGGGTCGCTGGGCATTTCAGGGTCGAGAAAACAATGGCAGGACTACAAAAGTATTTCTATTGGCCAAACCTTCATCAGGATGTCAGGAAGTACATAAAATCCTTCACTGCCTGGGCCATTACTTAATCAACCATTAAGAAGCAAGGCCTATATACATTGATGCCTACCCCTAGTCGACCTTGGGAATCCAACTCCATGGATTACATGTCAGGCCTTCCTTCTACTAAGCATGTAAATGACTGTGTTTTTGTGGTCATCAACATATTCTCGAAGATGGCAATTATGGCATCCTGCAAGAAGAATATCACAATAGAAGCCACTGCTAAAATATTCTTTGAATGAGTGTGGGTACACTTTGGGATCCCATAGTCTATCATCTCAGATCAGGACAGCAATTTCCTCAGTACATTTTGGTTTTTGCCTCTGGTCAATGATGGACACCAAGCTCACCAAGTCCATAACTTTCCATCCCCAAATTGATGGCCAGACAGAGGTCATAAGCACGATGATCATACACATTTTGCACATGTACAAGTCAAAGAATCTACACACATGGGATGAGAACCTCCACTATGTACATCACAACTATAACCGAGCCCTCCCTAGCTCAACCAACCACATCCCCTTTCAGGTGGGCTTGGGATTCTATCCATTATGTCCCATTGATGTAGTTATGCCATTTGTAGCTACTCAGGATGATTCGATTCATGTCCAGTCTGAAACTGACAAGGAGAACAACTTCATTGAGCACATTTAGCACATCCACCAATATTTTCATGACATATTAGAGAGATCCAATTCTAAGTACAAGCAGTGACATGATCAACATCGGGTGCCACACAACTTCCAGGTGGGCAACAAAGTGTGGCTACATTTGTAGAAGGAGTGCCTCGCTAGACCCCACCGCAAGCTTCACCCGCTCCGATATGGGTCATACACCATCACCAAGGATATATGGGACAATAACTTCCATCCCAGTATACCACCATTCCTTGGTCTACACACAGTGTTTAATGTGGACCGCCTTCCGCCCTACATTCCACCTCTATTAGACACATTTGATATGGCCGAACAACTCACAAAAACACAGTTAAACTGAGACTGGATGGAACAAGCCACCACTCATAGAATCATGGAAAAATGGGTCAAGAACCCCTACCAATAGGGGATATAGCTATATCGAGTTGTCAAAGAATGACAATTCCTTCACCAGGGAAAGTGGCTTACCAGGGACCAAGCTCAACAGAAGTTTCCTCATCTCATGGAGGAACACAACATAATGGGGACCATTTCTTCCTAAGGGGGGAGGAATGATCCAGGTGGATATTGGTGGCCACCTACCTATTCCACTTGGACTCGCACCATTATTTCTTTTAGTTTTTCATTTTCCTTAATTATAGCAAAGTTTACCATTTTTGGCAGTTCTTGGGGTCCTAAACTTCTGGAGTCATTTTGAGGCCCTAAACAATGCTTTTTGGGTAAAATTCCTGCAACCCAATATGAGTCTCTTCATTGATATTCTCTACTAGCGATTGTAGTGCCCAGATAGATATTTTTAACGAGGTATCATGTGCATGAAACGAAGATCATATGCCAAAGTTATTACCGTGAGAAATTGATGTACCAATTTACCCCAACGGGGCCCATAGTTTGGTGTTTTATCTCCTAGGGTTATATTTTTAGATGTTTAGGGTTTTCCATTATTTCTCAATAATAAATAGGCCTTCAAGCCTAATTGTAACATAGTTTAGAGGCCTATCGCCGCCATATCTCTTCTCGGATATAAGCTACCTGCGTCGTAGCTAGTTTATTTCCATTTATTTTAGTTATGTTATATTAATGAAATTAAGTCTTATTTCTACTGCATCTCTACATTTATGTATATTTCTGTATTTTATTTCATTCATGCATAAGTCTAGATCAGAGTCAAGCCATAAGACAAGAAATTTAAGAAGATCACTCCTTTTGTTGTTCCAAGTAAATATGCCATTGTGTGTTGCTATGTCTATCATATTATACTCATTTAGAAAGTTTGTGATGAAATAATATTCTTCATCTAATCTTCTTATACCTCATTTATTCTCATTAAGAGATTTTTTCATCTTAAAATATCCTCAAGTGATCCTTTATATTCTTCTAATGATGTTGAAAATATTCAAAATATTTTGAAGAAAAATCGTCTTGTCTAGAGAATAATTATGTCCATATAAATTAGTTATGAAGCCAATACTCACAAAGGCTCTTAGATGTAATATAGTTATAAAAGTTCCTAGAGAAACAAATGAGTCAATACATGAGACTATAGAAGGATTCTAATGAATGGTTACGTCTTCTAAGGCCCCTTGAGCATCATTTGCACGTTATTGATTCTTTTTCCATACTTTCCTAGAGATTTTCTTTTCATGGATTCCATAAAGAAAATTGTTTCTTGTAACATCAAAATAACTGGAGATTCTTACATGATTCTATTTTTTAAAAGTCTTTATTTGGTCTTACATTAAGACCCCTTATATCCCAATAGATCACCTTCATTGATAACTATGAGGGGAGTGTTGTTGGGTCTTTGTAATTAACATTATACTCTCTTGTTTCTTGTATGAGCTATTTATTACTTTTCCTACCCTTTCACTTGGTTCTATATTTGTTTATATTAGATTTGATCCCAAAATAAGAACAAGAAGGAGCAGGAGGAGAAATATTACCGTGGGTTTTATGGTGAAGTATTTCCTCAGACTTTATATAGACTTTTGTAATGATTTTCACTTGCTCTTTAGGAATAACTACTACATATTTATTATTTCATTCCTGTGCTAGTGTGTGTAAATCCATTTCCTTGAGATACTATACTTTTGAGTGGTTTTTCTTCTCATGAACCATTTCCATATCTTCAATCAGATTTTCATGCTCCATTTTTTCCAAATTTCTTTTATAAAAACCATTTTTTTCTTTTTTCTGGAGAAGGGTTTTTGTTTGTTCTTGGCCTTCTTCACCACCTTCTACTGAGTCTTCCTCCAATTTTTGAAGGAAAATATATCTAATAACTTCTCTATTTCCCCTATATAATAAGTCTCATGTCCTTTTCTAGAAATGTTTCACCTACTATTTCTTATTCTAGAAAACTCTTTTTTATCCATTTTTTATGTTACTTGCATAGGTTGTTGGGCCAAATTAGACAAATTTTCTCCAAATATATTACCACATTCATGGAATTTCCTATAGAAAAATGGAATTTTTTCATAATATATGGGTTGTTCCCATATGTTATCATGATATTTGATTTGAATACTACCTAAGAGTGGCTTCCTTAGATCGATGTATACACAAATATAAGCATATGAGGTGTGATCGCCCCGCCTTATGGCTTTTAGAAGCATAATAAAGACCTTGCAACATTTCCTAAACCCTCCAAAATTTGTTATTCTCAAAATTAATGAGGAAGAGAATTATCTAGATAGGTGCTGAGTTAAAATATTCTTTATCAAGATTGAATCGTCCTAACAAGGGTTTCATATAGAGACTAGGTGAGTTTAGGAAATACGGTCCTCCTTGATAAATTTTATCTTTGTCTTCCACATAATTAAAAATAGTTGTAAAAACCCCCTTAGAACCTCACTCCATCTCTATATCACCTTTCAAGGGCTAGTATTTGTGGATCCAACTAATTGAGAGTTCCTTTTTAGGGCCAAATCCCTACATAATTGTAGATTGGTGCATGACATTTCATACATTCAATTTTTCCCCCTACTTTGTTGGAAATTATTTCAAAAATATGACGTGCTTTTTTATCTATAGAAGGCAGGATCCCAATTTCTTTACCCCATTTGGAAATGATCCATTTTCAATAGTCAATGTTTTCCTCACCAATAGTAGAATAACTTGGCAATCAAGAATAAATTCTTGTCTGAATTGAGATTACTAGATTTATTTGAAGTTTGATTATTTACAGGTCTTATTGCCCCATGGAGGAGCCATTGTGTGCTAAAAAAAACTAAAAAAAAATCATAATTCAAGCTAGAAGCCATTGTGTGCTCAGAAACTACACAAAATTAAAAACTCTAGCTAATTCTTAAATATTTTATGTATATTTTTTTTACATAATTATCTATCTTGTTAATAAATAATTAAATTAACAATAAATTATTTCTCGGGCCGTAACATCTGGTATAAATCATATTGATAACAATATCTAAGAACATTCAACAATAATAATAATAATATGACAATGTGTTTAAAAATAATTAAGTTTAAAAATAATTAAGAAAAAGACTATTATTTATTCAATCATAATGTGGTTTTGTAATATTTTTTAATTTAATTTATAAAAAAATTAAATTTTTTACAATTTATTATTATAACATAAATATTTTCAAAATTTAATAATTTCATTATTTGATAAAATAAATTTAAAATATAAATAAATAAATATAATTCTTTTACCCTTTTGAAAATGTTTTCAAAATCATAGTAATACTACAGAGTATTGGGTTTGACTGGAAATGGGCCAACCATCGTATTCTCTGAACACATAAACTTCTCGTTTCTAGTCCCATTTTCCTGCAAAACACATAGGAACTACACAAGTATACAATGCAAAATTATTTATAAGTTACGATCTATTGCCTCATTTTTCACAAATCATGTAAAAGATTTGCAATTATCAAGCAGTGATTTTGCAATTTGCGTAGCCATGAAACCATTAACACAAACGACACACAACATGATCTATCAAGATAGAATGGAATAACAAGTTCATTTCCATGGCCGTTTCACATATTTGAAGGTGTCGCTTTACAACGTAATTATGTTTTTCCACATGTCTTTTTAAGCATTTTCTACCAACAATTACTTCAAAACATTCGAAAATAAATTTTTTTGATATGCAACTACTCTTTTTAGAGAACAAAACAATCAGTTATCCACTCATAAATTGGTGATCTTTCATATTAAGGAAATGACTTTAATATATAATATATAGAAATAGAATAAATAGTATGATTGAAATTATTAAAGAATAGGATTTGAAGATAAAAGAAAAGAAATACTTGAAATATGAGTGCCTTTTATGATTTTTTCATAAAATGATGAAATATTAGGAAATGTCTGTTTTCTTATTTTTATGATTATCTAGGTATCACAATATATAGAAATTTTAGTGGTGGATAAACCATCCACTTCCATATTTCTCTCTTTAAACACATGATGAAGAACAAAATGTTTGAAAACCACACTCAAACCTTTTACATTTTTCAAGAAGTAAATTCAAAACACATGGTTACATATTTCATTATCTTTTACCCATATGACGTTAACCTCAAAATCACTAAATGCCTAAAAAATCTTAATATATTTCTCATTTTCCAACAAAACTGCTAATTTAATACCATCAATTCTACAGAATTATGTGATTCTTTTCTCAATCCTTTTTTAACAACATCTTGAGAGCTTATATTATATGAAATTCAACACATGGGAACATAATTGCTACATTTGTAAGAAGTAGAAAAGAAAAGGAAAGAACTGACAACTTCCTCTTGAATCAAGAGTAAGAAACCCAACTGTAAAAGGTCATGCATATTACATCTAATACATTATATATGAATGAATGTATATATTCCACATAATAAGCCCAACATAAAATAGATTTAAATGTACATCCTAGCTTATGGAAGGGGAGGTGCAAGGCTTATCATCTCTGTGTTCATGATACAATATGAAGGTGTGACATTCATGTTGGGAATAACCATGAGTAAATGTGAGGGAGGATTAAATACCTCACCCACATCGTGGATCTTTAAGTTGGCTATGAAAACTATCAAGCTCATTTTCCATGCACCACATTTGTTGTCTATGCTCGATGATAATTCTCGTGACTATGCTTACTTGAGTTGATAATTGTTGATTGATAACCAAAATTTATAAAATGTTAAAATGAATGTCACCAAATTTTTAGCAACTTAGCTTTCTTCCCCATCGATTTTCTACTTCTGGAATCATCCTGTAGCAATAATCCCCCTTGTAAACAAGTTTCTAACTAATAGTTTCAAATCCTAGCCACACAACCCTCTCAGGGAAGCAACACACCCTTAATTTCTAAACATAACCTAATATATACATATTTAATTGAACAATGATGGACATATAATTGATCATCAAAATGTGGAGATGGGATGTTCCATCAGAAGTAATGATGGAAAAAATTAAGTGTCCGCTGCTCACTCATCCCGACAATATGCTCAAACATGACTATAGTTGCGTTGAATGATGAGTGATGGAATATCCAAGTGGCTAATTCATGGGATCAGAGAAAAGAAACAATGACCATTAACAATTAATTTCCGTTGATCCTCACAGGTGGTACTCTTAGCTGGTGAGTTCCAAATTGCATTGTTGTACTTTAGGACATGAAACCATTTGACCTCTGAAATGGATCAAAGGCTTCATCAAATTTTCTGGAATATTGAAACCAATTCGGGTTTTGCAGGATATGAACCCACATGCAAGTGCCTAATAATAAGCTTTTAATCTCCAATTACTAGCAACTTTTGGAGAGAGAGATTCAAGTCAAGGGAGATTCGTTGAAGTATAATGTGCTCTTTGGCCATTATTAGTTGTCCTTCTAAGACTCTAGGCATATTGTATTTTTATAATTCCTTTAGGAAGATAAATCACGCACTTGGAATTACCATTCTTGTCGTCTTCCCCATTCCCACCCTAAACTTAATGGAATGATTATCTTCAAAGAATAGAATCCCCCCCTCCCCCCCTCCTCCACATAAAACGTGATTCACTTATGACAACCCATAAAAAAAGATTAGGAAAAGCTCTTATCAATTTTTTCTATATCCACTATCCTCAATCATTTTTATTCCTTGTCCTATGGGAAGATTCCTCTACCCTATATCAATAGAATCGTTTAACCCGACATTTTTCAATTATTTTCAAACCTCCATTTACAACCATACTTATTTTGAATAGTCATGATCTATGATAAAATGACCATTTTCTCCCTTATTTACTTTTCAACTTCTAAAAGTAGTCCCACCACCGGTCCACCATTGAGGTTCTTTTCTTTCTCTCTATACTTAAATGCATATATCCAAGCCCCTTTTAGTGCAAACCCTAAAATAAGAAAAATACCAAGCTATTGAAATTTTTTTAGTGATCGAATTATTTGTGATAGCAGTAGGTGGTGTCTTCCACTTCCAACCCAAGTGATTCCAAATCCCATTAAGAATCCCTTTACCCACCTTCCAAACTAGGATCCTCCCAATTAAAGGAAAAACCTTCCCAGCACTTTTACTATGACTTAAATATTACTAATATTTTATTATTAATAAATATTTTAATCTTTATTTTTTGGTTTGTGTAACTACACACCATCATTCATCCCTCATGGAATTTGAATATAAGTGGATGGAAACTAAGCTTCATTTTTTACCAAATTCACTATCCCATTAATAATTAATTATAATAATCTAAAATAAAATCTTATTTATAAAATATATATTAATATTAATAATGTAAAAAGAATTTAAAAATTTGTTTATAATAAAATATTGATAAGGTAGAAAGTAATTTATATTTATATTTTAATTTAATATATAAAAAAGTTATAAAAAAATTATAAAATTCACAATCATTCATTATTATATAAAAACAAAAACTTTTAAATTAAAGTATTGTTAAAAAAAATATAAGTTATTTAACTAATTGTAATGCAATTTTTTGTTTGTTTGTTTTAAATAGGTCAAAATTTCTATTGATAACTAGAAGTAATATATAAGATTACAATGAAAATTATGTAAAATTTAGGAACAACTTTAGAATATAATAATTAAGTTGTATCTATTTATCTAGCCTCTGTAGCAAGTGTTATCTAGAGTTATTATAAATTTTTCGTTTTCTATAATCTATTTTTGTTTTTTTACAATTACATTAAAATAATAATTTCAATTAAATCTCTTTATAAATTTGAATATTTAGAACTTATATATAGATATTTTATTATCTAAATAGATAAATAAAAATCATTATTATTTTAATTATATAAATGAATTTAATATTTAAATAATATTTGAATGTAACTTTGAATAATAATAATTTTGAAATTATAAATTTATATTTTTATAATTAATCTAATCATTCTTAAAATTGGTGTTACCTAAACCTTGTAGATTCCTAGAAATTTTGACAACTTAAATATCTTTAAATTACCACACTCAAACCATATAACTCACATTACCAAAAAATAAAATAATAATAATAATTTAATCAATTAATAATAGAATAAAAAATATATTTATATGTATAAATAATACATTCTACAATCAATCAATTAAAATCAAAATCAAAATCATATATATATATATATATATATATATATATATATATATATATATATATATATATATATATATATATATATATATATATATATATAACTTCCTATATATTATAACGACCATGAATACATATTGTTTGCTATTCTTTACTATCCATGTCATTTTAGAATATTCATATTGCTCAATCCATTGTGTTTCTCAGTCAAGCGAAATGTTGCACTTTGTGCTTCTCGATAGAAAAGAAATAAGAGGAGATGAAGGCCCGCAATTAAGAGTTATTAGACAATCATAATTAAGAGTTATTATACAATCAATATCACTATTTTTAATTCCATAAACAACTAATTTTAATCTAATGGACTTTAAAATCTCTCATTTCATCTCTATTAATGTAGCACATAGCTTTCTCTCTTATTGGTTCAGATTCTCGATTTTATTTCAATACCTTCTTGGCGCCTATATTAAGAAAATGGATGAATAAGTGTTTATTCAGTTGCATTTAGTAAGCTTTAATGTTTGGATATTTTCACATGTATGTTGGAAATAATGTCATTGATGGCAAAGGAGAAGACAGGAGTAGCACCTGAACTATCACTAACGCAAAAGAGGAAAGAAGAACCAGCAATAAGACAAAGGAGACAGGAATTAGAGATAGAGTTAGAGTAGGTTTAGGAAACAGAGTTCCTGTAAGCCTACGGGCAGTTGAAAAGGGCCATTTAATTTTGAAGATCTGGCCAAAACAAGAAGTTTGTAAGTGAATGCTTTTGTATTCTTTGGTTGAATTCTATGTGAGGGATGTTTGAGTTTCTATGGATGATTATACGAGAAACTCTGTAATAGAGCTCTGAGATGAGGCTCTGTATATGAAAGAATCTATTTTGGAATTATATGTACATCAATTGATTGAAGTATGTTGGGTAAAATCCTGCGTAAAGGGTTTGATATGTGGAATGTATGCATAGTGAATGTTGTTTAACAAGCAAGTGTATAATTAAACTATGTAACTGGGTCTGAGTTGAGATTGTGCATAGGATTTAGGAATTGATGTTAATTGCGGAATTAATATCAATTTTATGATTTAGAGCAGAGAAGGATTGCATATAAATCTATGAAAATATACATATTAGAGTACATCGATCACTGGAAGGATCGATCACCCATGAGGAGAACTGAAGTTGAGCTTTCAATTCAGGGTCAAAGAGGCGGTGAGTAGAAGCTATGCGTTAATAGCATTGGTGAACATCAACGTGATGCGGAGGTGTTGTGTGTTGATGTGTTTTACACCTGTATGAAACCATGAAGGGAACCACGAGAATGAATTAACACCTGTATGAAACCATGAAGGGAACCACGAGAATGAATTAAATTGGAACACAGATTGAGATCGATAGCAAAGCGAAGGCGGAAATACAAAAGGCATAGAGAAAGCACGAATCGAAGGATTTGTTTACATTGGAAGAATTCCGTATTGAGTCAAAGACGCAGAATTAGAAACGGAACCGTGAGCCAACAGAAGGCGGAAATCGAAAACCATTTATGGTTTTCGCATAAGTTTAAAATGGTAAGCAGAATTCCTGAAAAAAACGCGATAATGTTCATTGGTGTACATGTGGCATAAGGTAGTATTTTAAAATCGGCCATTTCGCAAAATATTTGTGTGTTAAAGCTCAGTGAGAAAAAAATGTGATTTATGTGGTATTCGTTTTGTGGAAGATCCAAAGGCAATCGCATTTAAAGTTGCACGAGACTTAAATGAGGTATGGCCTAGCGTTTTTGCATTAGTAAATGTTTATTTAATAAGTAAGAGTTGTGCATATGGTGTGACCGATCCAGAACCCAATCATTATGTTGATATTTGGGTTTAAAACTAATTTTAGAGCGTTAATATGGAAAATGTGTATTGATGGGTGGTGAGCACATCGGAGCGTTGATTATGTGTGAATTGATAAGCTGCGGACAATACAATGTATTTTTTGGTGCCTTGGGACTTAAACTAAAGTCGCCTTTTGGTTTAATTCCAATGTTTAAGTGAGTTGGATATCTGTCTAGGTTTGTAAAATATTGATACATATATTAATATATGTGTGGGTGCGAAGATATGTTTTGGGTACATTGAAAATTGGATATTCATTCGATGATTGTGAGATGGTCTATTAATATGGGTTTTAACAACCACTAGATTTGTAGAAAAGTACTTTCACATATTTTTGGAGCTTGCAATTTGGGATTTTCCATTAAATGAAAATGAAGGACGCACTGTATATAAAAAGGTAAAGCTTCAGAATCTGGTTGTAAAAGAATTTTATTCTAATATCTCAAATCCCAGATTTGAGATATAGAAACTTCCGCGTATATTAATTTAAATTGCCAGTCTAGAAACATGAATGGAGATGCATTTTTATATGCATGAGAGTTGGAGAATGTGGGTTTTGGTAGGGAGCCTGCCATCAAGTGGTATCAGAGCTGGATAAGCTCTTGAAAATTAATTGTGGAATGCATATGTGCTGAAAGTAATGAGGAAAATTTGAAGTTTTAAATCTGTTTAACAGTGATTGCAAATTGATTAGATGTTTAGTGAAGGTATTCAGATTTGCATAATCTGGAGTTGAAGGCAATATGCTTTGAATATTTGCAAGCTTCCGCATTTATAAAGCTGCCAGATTTAGAACATAATTTGGGAAATGCATTCTACATGCATAGAAAGCAGGAGAGTATGCAGAACTGTTACACTACAGCAGTAGAAAAGACAATCATACAGTGAGTCAAGAACTGAAAGGGTTGAATGAGACATATTTGTTGCAATTGTAAATGTAAATGTTTTAATTAATTTTATATTGTTTGTGATGCAAAGGCAAGTCTCCATAGGCAAATAAATACCCCACTGTAATATTGAAATGTATACATATTGTTATATTTTTCTAAACGTGCTAGGCAAGAAAACGAGAAGGTGGAAGGCAAAGAGTCATACCTATTCAATTCGAATTCCCTATGGAATACAAACAGTCATGAGGTGAACTATATAAATGATATCACATAGATATGCATAAGGTAAGGTTAGAGAATGGAGAAATGAGGCAGAGAGGGTAAGGAGAAGGAGGAGCAGATAGAGAATCTGTGAAGATTTAGAGATGATATAAGGCAGATATGAAGGCTGGTGGACAGCAGTGAAGAAGGAACAAAATAGAGCTTATATCCAGGTAAATCAGCATGTGTTTTTTTTGAAAGAGTGAAGAAGTGGATGCTTCCATATTAAGTTGTAGCTTGGTAGATGTCAGTTGTAGCTAGCTGAGGTAGGAGCCTCCTGTAGGTTGTAGCCTGCAGAAAATAGATGGGAGTTGGAGCTTCCTTGCAAGTTGTAGCTTGAAGAATTGAGGTTATAGCCTCCTGTAGGTAGGAGCCTACAGAAAATTAGTGGTGAGAGGGAGTTGGAGCTTGCCTTTGCATCACAACAATAATAAGATGTGGTTTTCTCCCTTATGGGTTTCCACTTATATCTGTTGTCTATATGCACGATGATTATGTGTTGATACTCTGTATTTATTCTGCTTAATACCTGTTGCTCACTTATTAAGATTTTTTTTCCATTGTATATTAATTTGATCATAAAAATGAAGATGTGAATGAGCATAAAAGAAAGTTTAATAAGAACATGACTGCATTAAACTGATTCACCCCCCCCCCCCCCCTCTCAGTTTAACCAAGGGTTGAACAATTTGTGTCAGAGCGGGTTCCTTCTATATCAGTTTAACAACTGGAAGGAGATCCTAGGTGCCCAGGATGGCTAGTCTAGAAGGATGCTCAACAAATAAGGCCCCTTTGTTCACTGGTACAAATTATTCCTTCTGGAAAATAAGAATGAAGACGTACATAATGTCTCTAGGAATAGAAGTTTGGGCTGCTGTAGAGTTGGGATATGCCCCAAAGGATTCTGACACGGAGAAAGAATCTAAACAAGATTTTATGGCTAATGCCAAAGCCATGAATCCACTCTTAAGTGGACAGTGTGAGACAAAATTTATCAAAGTAATGCACAACAAGACTGCCAAAGAAATATGGGATACATTAGAAAGCATCTATGAGGGAGACAAAAAGGTGAAGATAGAGCCAAACTACAAGTCTATAGAGCTCAGTTTGAAAATATAAAAATGAATGATAATGAAGACATTGCCAGCTTCTTCTTAAGGGTTGCATAAATTTTGAATAACATGAAATCTCTAGGAGAAACCATAAAAGAATGTGTAATTGTTCAAAATATTCTAAGGTCTTTACCATCCAGTTTTAACCCCAAGGTTTCTGCCATAGAAGAAACAACTGATTGGGAAACTTTGACCATGAACCAATTACTTGGAAACTTAACAGCCTATGAGATCAGACTGCCACAGAGGAAGTCAAATGTGAGGGAGGCGGCCTTTAAGACAGAGAAGAACAAAGAAGAAAAGGAAGAAACATGCTCCTGCTCTGATGAAGAAGAGGCTAAATTTTTCAGAAGATTGGATAGAGGCTCAAGCAAATATAAAGGTAAACTTCCATTTAAATTCTTTAATTGTGGAAGATTTGGGCACTATGCATCTAAGTGTCCTCATAAGAAAAAAAAGAATCAGACTCAAGAAACAGAGAAAACCATAACAAATAACTGGCAGAAAGGGAAGAGATAAAATAGAAAATCATTTTATGCTCAGCAAAACAGTAGTGCATCTGAAATCTCAGATGAATCCTCCAATGAAGAAGGAGCCTCTGAATTTGTCTTAATGGCCAAGGAATAATTTGAAGATGATCTCTTGGAATCTGATGAAGAATGTGAGGTAGATCTTGAGGGGGAGCTAAGAAGTGCCCTGGAGGAAATAGACAGACTTAAACTCAAGTCCAGAAAACAGAAAGACATTCTTTGAAAATATGTAAGAGAAGAACCAGACTCAGAAGACCTTATTAAACTAAAGTTGAACTAGAAGAATTAAGGAAAATATAGGATATTTTAAAAAGGGAAATAAAGGAGAAAAATCAGGAATGTGAAAATTTGGAAGAAGAAGTGGTAAGCCTAAGGAAGAAATCAGAAAAGGCACAAAGGGAATTAACTACGAATATTCCACAAATGAAAATTTCTAGATAGTTGGACCAGATTCTAAATGCTCAAAGATCCCCTCTCATAAAGGCTGGGATAGGCTATGAAGGAGAAACCAGTAAGTCCAAGGTTAAGGATAACAAGGATATCACTTTCATGAAAGTTGTAAAAGATAAAATTAACACTCAGCAATCTAAGCTTATTACAGCTAGAACATTGATGGAAGAAAGGAGCAGGTTGTGTAAGCAGCTTGATGGTGAGATTGCCTCCATGGAGAACTCGGAGAAGGCAGACATTGAAAGGAATGATGAAGCAACTCAAAAAGGAACCACAGAAGCAGAAGCCAGCAAAAACCTGATGTGTAATGAAACAAACATAAACAAGCAGCAACATGAAAGGACAGACAATGAGAGGATGAAGCAAGCAGTTGCAAAAAGCTCAATTGTTCCTAAATATCGATTGAACAAGTTAGGAAGATCTCAAATGAGGTTCTTTCCTCCTATGAAAAATATCACATGTTTCTCTTGTCATAAACCAAGACATATTGCAACACATTGTAAGACAAGGCATGTCAACTTTAACCAACAAAAGATGCATCAAATGAGAAGAACCCCTCAAGCAAGTGAATGGAAAGGGCAATCTTTCACCAGGTACACAAATCATTTCCGTGGCTACTTCTATTCATGCAATGACTTTGGACACGTAGCAGCTCAATGTAAGACAAAGAAAATCAAGCTTAACCAGCAAAAGATGTATCAAATGAGAAGACTACCTCAAGCAAACAAATGGAAAGGACAACCACTCACTAGGTACATAAATAATTTCGAAGGATACTATTATTCATGCAATGAATTTGGACATAAATATTTTGAATGTAAACTATGTTAAAAAAGGAACACCAAATGTTAAACATCAGCTCAAATGTACCTAGGTAAAATAAGATGTTAAGTATGCCTCAAGCTGGATCACAAAGCAAAAAACTGTAAACAGTCATATACAATAAATAATTCTAGACAGATGATGGAATCTAATCAAATCAGACAAAACTGTGAATCAAAAGGGAGTGCAGACATTATGAAGAACCCCAATAAAGTATGGAAGGAAAAGAGAAAGGGGGAGCCTGTTACCTCAATAACATAATGAATCCATCATAGTCTCAGGGGGAGCTGCTCTAGGAAGCAACACAAATATCCAACCAGTAGTAGATATGAAGCAACATCCCAGGGGGAGAGTAGTTCCTAAATAGTCCCCACAAAAGTAGTCTAAGAAGATCTCCATGAAATAACAACAGCTAAAAGGTCAGGAAGGGAGAGGAAAATCCCTCTAACAGAGAACTATAGAGGAAGAAGATTATCTCAAGCATTCAATAGCTGACAGAATGATGGAAGAAGAGAAGGCAACAAGAAGCCATGGTAGTAGAGAGAACATCAACCAATATCATGTAAGAAAAAAAGACAACAACACACTAAGTGATGAATGGTTAAATCACAAAAAAAAAATATGTTTCGAACTATAAAACTGGAAAAATCCATAGGGGATGATCACACTGTGCATCACACTACAAGAATTAACAATGAATCAAATGTAAGAAGGATGAGTAAGAGAAATTTTTATCATCATTATATCATTGCATCATTCATCTATGAAAAGTCCCCTTGGAGGAATGAAGTTAAATAAGTGACAAATCTCTGAGTGGTCTGCCCATGAAGATTCCAAGTAAAGAAATTGAAGATGTCTTCCCGAAGATCATTATGTTAGAACAGTTGAATTGTATATAAAGCAGCAATGATTCTGGAGCAGTCCTAGAAAGGAAAATGCAGTGACATTCTTTTAAACTAGAATGATAGAATAAGAAAAAGGTTAATGATGCCAAGATCAGATTCAGTATATTGATGATTGTTGTTGAAAACAGTGGAGAGCTCAATAGTAGATACTATGAAGGTTGTCTTAACTATGGGTGCATGTGCGAGTTGAAGTGAAATTACTGCTTGGTTTATCAAAGTAGTATCAATTGGTATTTGGATCAAGCAGTTTGCATATCAGCAGAATACCAAGTGTCATCAATGGAGCAGTGGTATGGTACAGGTCCTCAATATTAGAAGTACATCAAGGTAGTATTCCCAGCGTTATTTTCATTACTAAATCATGAAAAGGTCAATAACATTGCTAAAGGATCATTATTTTGTTTACACTTGAAGCATTATATTGAGCATTGAAGCAATATCTATTTCTATATATAACTGCATGCCTTCCTGAAGTCAGTACATACATATCTTCAAGGCCTCTCTCTTAAGATCATTCATAACACCGTGTGAAGTCTATTTGCTGAGATTTCAATTAAACATCTTGAACATGTTTTTGTGGAAGATCATCATGATAGAACAGTTAAAGTATCTGAAGTATGAAGGACTAGTTGTGTTGATATTACATTTGAAGCTCAAGAGTCAGTTAATGTTACATCTAAAGCCTACTTCAATAGAAAATAATTTCCGGTATGTCACCATTGAAATGAGGTTGATAATTGTTAAACACCATGTTAGACACACACATGGTGTATGAGAAGAATAAACACACAGACACAAGAGACTCAACACACAATGAAGGATAAGCGTGAGGCTTTCTTATTTTTCCATTATACATGATGTACATTTATAGTACAATGGTGTGACTCTTGGTTTCATATTCCAAGGTCACTTGGACTCCATTGTGACTTTTCGCATTTCACACCTACCCATGTAGGATTAGGTGTTCCAACATCCCCCCTTAATCCGAAGGGGTATGTGTGAGTCCAAGAAAAGAGTTGTAATACAAATCTGCAAAGTATACATGGCAGCACTTAGGCTGAATCAACTCTCTGAAATGTTGGAAAAAAGAGGTGGTTTTAGGATGACCACAAACACTGGAACGCAAAACTTGTTGCAGTTCTCGAAACTCTTCCAAAACTGGCAAGAAGCTGAAGGCTTCTGCTAGAGGAATTGTCCCTCATAAAAAAGGGAGACCTTCAACCTAAAAGAAGGGAGGTCTACTACCTGTGATGGTTTTAGGATTACCAACAACTCTGGAATGCTTGAAGCATTTCTTGGAACTCAACCAAAGCTGGCAAGAAGCTGAAGGCTTCTGCTAGAGGAAGTGTCCCTCATATATGAAAGGGAGACCTTCAACCTAAAAGATGGGAGGTCTACTACCTGTGATGGTTTTAGTTTATCCACCAACCAAAGATGATGGTTTAAGGTTTTCCACCAACCAAGGGCATGCTCATGGGCTTCCGTGTCTCTGGCTACATCTCTAAATCTGGAATGACGAATTGTGGCTCAAGCTCGCTTGAACTATTGTGTCTTTGGCTAGAACTCTGAACATGGAATGAGAGATTGTGGCTCAGGCTCGCTTGATCTGACGTTGAAGCTTGTACATGACCACCATTTATGACCACCATTTTCCCCCCTGTCAGGGACAAGGTGAGATGATGGTGAAAACTCAACTGCAAGTTTGCTCAGTATCCGAGAACAAGTTTTGACATGCATCTTAAAAATCTTCTTGGCTGTTGATGCCCATTTCTAAGAAGCGATCCATCCAAGATGAATCTTGGTTCTTGCAAGAGGCTTGTGTCTGAAGCATCTGTCTGAAGAATGGGTGTGCCGACCACAGTGCTTGCATGGATGAAGATCAAAACAGTGATCTTTCATATGGCCAACTCGATCACAGTGTTGGAATTTTACAATCTGTTGTGGAAGTGGAGCATGATCTGGAACAGCTGCAGGTGAACTATCATATAGGAATTTGGCACTCTCAAATATGATGGGCTTGGTGTAGTCTGGAATATGAAAGGACACATCCTTGTCATATCCAAGACCATTTCTGTGCTTGTTGTGGACAAGCTCTTCCCAAGGTCTAATGATGGGCTTGAGAAGTGCAGGCTGAACAACTGCATCTGCATGTAAATCTGCTCTAGTACAAGGAGGTTAATGTGGATCAATTGCAACTTTATCTTCTTTCTTCTGATGAGATTCCTTCACAATATTCTGAACAGAAACAGGTTCAGAATGGTGACACTTTTGTTGAAGTTCATCTTGCTGAAGCTGAGATTCCAACTGCAAAAACTCAATCTTCTCATGTGCATCTAGCAAACAACTTTGAATGTTAGAAAGAGAATCCTTGCCCATTTTTATCATGTCATCAACATTGGAATGAATGAGGTTATTCAACAACTCTAATGCCTCATTTATTTTAGCCAATTTCAACAACTTAGGCTCAAAAAATGAAAGGGTGTCGGCTTCAACTGAAAATGCACCAACTTAATTTCAATAAATACAAATGACTCAAGAGAACTTCCAACTATGGAATTCTCAAAGTACAAAATCTTCTCCTCAAATGATGGAGAACAATAAACAATGACTTACATCAACAACTCAAATTCACTGATTCCAACTATGAATGAAGAGGCAATATAATGTCAGTTCAATACAATATTTCTGCAAAATATTTGTATGAATGTGCAGCAAAAACAACTGTGCAAGAAGCCTTTAAGGCAGCTGATTTTTCTTCAAAGAGTTGTTTTCAAAATGAAGACCAATCTTCAATGTCTTCACATATAAATTTCTTCAGAAAATCAACCTTTTATCAATGCCACAAATCACAATGCAAAACTATTTTCACTATGTATTCAGTCCATTTGCTTCATATGCCATTTCTGATGTTTACTTTTTCTCTTCCTCTCTCTCTGATGTTTTATTCCTCTCTTCCTCTCTCTCTGCTGGTTTTTTTTTTTTTAATTAAAAATTAATTAAAAAAAAAGGATTAATTGAAATGGGAATTAATTAAAGGGAGGGGGAAAACAAACTTAAGGGAAATTTTTATTTATTTATTTATTTTTATTTTATTTTAAAAGGAATTAATAAAAAATGAGAGGGGATTTTAATTGTAAATAAAAAATGGAAATTTTTTAAAATGTAAAGGCCGAATGGCCAAGAGAGTGAGAATTGAAAAAAATTTAAAAGAGGGATGGTTGAGGGCCGAAAGGGGAGGGGTAAGGTTTGCGTAGAGGCCATGGGAAAGGGAAGTAGTAGGGTTAGGGATGCACGGGGGAGCGTGGTGAGTGGGGAGGTGAGGGCATAGGCTGCAAGGGAGGGAGTAAGGGATCGAGCATAGGGAGCATGCGGAGTGTTGGGGCCGTGAGGTAGAGGGGTGTGGGAGAGTAGGGGGGTGTGGATTTTGAGTGTGCGTGGAGAGGCGCGCGGGTTGGGATGGGTAGTCGAGGGGTAGGGCGGAGTTTTAAATTTAAATAAATGGTGGGGGGGCAGAGCCCATGGGAGAGTAATGGAAATAGAGCGAGTAGGGAAATGACAGATGCTAGAATGTGTGGAGCGGTTAGGTTAATGAGAGCGTGAGTGGTGTAAGGGGGCTGCGTTAGGGTGAGAGGGGTGTTTGCAGAGCGTAGTGCAGAGGGCGGAGGGTAATGGCGTAGGGAGAATAGTGTAGGGAGAAGGTTGTAGCGTAGGGAAGGTGGAGCGATAAGGGTGTAGTGTAATGGGTGAGAGCGGATTACAGCGCGCAGGTGTGAGGGGCGAAGGCAGAGTTTGCCCAGAGATTTTTTTTTAATTTTATTTTTATTTTTATTTTTATTTTTGAATGAAACAGCAAAGTAGAATAGCAAAGGACAGCAGAAAATTTATGGCGGAATTCTTTTCAAGAAATATACAGCAGAAGAATTTGCAGAGATTGCCAATAAAACTTCGAAAATTTTCGAGAAGCCTAGCAACTGAGAAATTGACTTTAAAAATGCAGAATTTTCCAGAAGATTTCAGCGGTAAAAACCCAGAGATTTGCACAAATTGTTCAATGAAAAACTCGGAGTTTTTTCTTTCAGAAACCCTCTTTAAACAGTATTTTCAGCAGCTCTCCAAAATGCAGAATTTAAAAGTCAGAAATTGCAGAATAATGTGCAGTGAGAAAACCTTCAGATGCGTAGTGCTGCTTTTCTTCAAAACCACTGCTGCTTTTCTTCAAAACACCTTCCGAATGCGGCAAAATGTATGCTGCAGAAACTCTTTAAATGCTGCAAAAATGCCAAGAATTTTGCAGATATGCACAGGCCATAAACACAAATGGTTCACTCAACGTTGAGCTGGTTATGAAATTCTCAACTCTGATACCATGTTAAACACCATGTTAGACATACACATGGTGTATGAGAAAAATAAACACACACACACACACAAGAGACTCAACACACAATTAAGGATAAGCGTGAGGCTTTCTTATTTTTCCATTATACATGATGTACATTTATAGTACAATGGTGTGACTCTTGGTTTCATATTCTAAGGTCACTTGGACTCCATTGTGACTTTTCGCATTCCACACGTACCCATGTAGGATTAGGTGTTCCAACAATCATTGACATACATACCCCCATATGTCATAAAGAAAATTGCATGATTGATAAGTGAGACTAACTAATACATTGAATTTATCTAGCCTCAAGGCCTAGCTATTATCACCACCAACAGGCAGTAAAGGTGAACCACATCTATAAAATATATATTGGCATCGTCATATTTGAATAGATGTGTAATACATATATGTATCTTATATGAATATCATAATATGGACTGAAGTATATTTGGAGCAGACTTTAAATGTCGTATGAAGCATTCTCAATATTTCAGTATTGTTCCAATGATGCATCCCTGATTATATAAGTCTGCTTTTCAAAAAAAAGGGTGTACTCCCAAAAACTCTTGTACACCAGTCAGGAAGACAAGGTATAAAGGCATGAGAAGAAGGCCTAAACACAACTCAGAGAGAGGAAATGCAAAGATAGAATCCACATTGGGAAATGTGCAACCCTTTGCCATTGATGTCAAAGGGGGAGGAAAAGCAAGCAAAAGAAGATAGGCAGAGGAAGAAAAAACACACCTTTCAGAATGAAAGGGGGAGGAAGTCCTGAAGGAGGTATTGGAGTATTGGTGGAGTATTTCCATCAATGCCAAAGGGGGAGACTATTGGAAATATTGCCATTGATGGCAAAGGAGAAGACAGGAGTAGCACCTGAATTATCACTAAGGAAAAAGAGCAAAGAAGAACCAGCAATAAGACAAAGGAGACATGAATTAGAGACAGAGTCAGAGTAGGTTTAGGAAACAGAGTTCCTGTAAGCCTACGGGCAGTTGAAAAGGACCATTTTATTTTGAAGATCTGGCCAAAACAAGAAGTTTGTAAGTGAATGCTTTTGTATTCTTTGGTTGAATTCTGTGTGAGGGATGTTTGAGTTTCTATGGATGATTATACAAGAAACTCTGTAATAGAGCTCTGAGATGAGGCTCTGTATATGAAAGAATCTATTTTTGAATTATATGCACATCAATTGTTTGAAGTATGTTGGGTAAAATCCTGCGTTAAGGGTTTGATATGTGGAATGTATGCGTAGTGAATGTTGTTTAACAAGCAAGTGTATATTTGAACTCTGTGACTGGGTCTGAGTTGAGATTGTGCATAGGATTTAGGAGTTGATGTTAATTG
This sequence comes from Pinus albicaulis, assembly GCA_034641835.2. Classification (NCBI taxonomy): domain Eukaryota; kingdom Viridiplantae; phylum Streptophyta; class Pinopsida; order Pinales; family Pinaceae; genus Pinus; species Pinus albicaulis. The sequence goes on along the minus strand of CM076577.1, from coordinate 648,337,579 downwards.
CATAACTAATATCAATTTTATGATTTAGAGAAGAGAAGCATTGCATATAAATCTATGCAAATATACATATTAGAGTACATCGATCACTGGAAGGATCAATCACCCATGAGGAGAACTCAAGTTGAGATTTCAATTCAGGGTCGAAGAGGTGGTGAGTAGATGTTATGCGTTAATAGCATTAGTGAACAATAACGTGATGCGGAGGTGTTGTGTGTTGATGTGTTTTACACCTGTATGAAACCATGAAGGGAACCGCGAGAATGAATTAAATTGGAACGCAGATTGAGATCGATAGCAGAGCGAAGGCGGAAATACAAAAGGCATAGAGAAAGCACGAATCAGAGGATTTGTTTACATTGCAAGAATTCCATATTGAGTCAAGGATGTGGAGTTAGAATAGGAACTGTGAGCCAACAGAAGGCGGAAATCGAAAACCATTTATGGTTTTCGCATGAGTTTAAAATGGTAAGTGGAATTCGTGAAAAAAATGCAATAATGTTCATCGGTCTACATGTGGCATAAGGCATTATTTTAAAACCGACCATTTCGCAAAATATTTGCGTGTTAAAGCTCAGTGAGAAAAAAATGTGATTTCCTTCAGATTCGTTTTGTGGAAGATCTAAAGGCAATCGCATTTAAAGCTGCACAGGAGTTAAAGGAGGTATGGCCCAACGTTTTTGCATTGGTAAATTTTTATTTAATAAGTGAGAGTTGTGCATATGGTGGGACGGATCCAGAACCCGATCATTATGTTGATATTTGGGTTTAAAACCAAGTTTAGAGCATTAATATGGAAAATGAGTATTGATGGGTGGTGAGCACATTGGAGCGTTGATTATGTGTGAATTGATAAGCTGCGAACAATATAATGTATTTGCTGGTGCCTTGGGACTTAAACTAAAGTCGCATTTTGGTTTAATTCCAATGTTTAAGTGAGTTGGATATCTGTCCAGGTTTGTAAAATATTGATACATATATTAATATACGTGTGGGTGCGAAGATATGTTTTGGGTACATTGAAAATTGGATATTCATTGGATGAGTGTGAGATGGTCTATTAATATGGGTTTTAACAACCACTAGATTTGTAGAAAAGTACTTTCACATATTTTTGGAGTTTGCAATTTGGGCATTTTCCATTAAATGAAAATGAAGGACGCATTGTATATAAAAAGTTAAAGCTTAAGAATCTGGTTGTAAAAGAATTTTATTCTAATATCTCAAATCCCAGATTTGAGATATAGAAACTTCCGCATATATTAATTTAAATTGCCAACATGAATGGAGATGCATTTTTATATGCATGAGAGTTGGAGAATGTGGGTTTTGGTAGGGAGCCTGCCATCAAGTGGTATCAGAGCTGGATAAGCTCTTGAAAATTAATTGTGGAATGCATATGTGCTGAAAGTAATGAGGAAAATTTGAAGTTTTAAATCTATTTAACAGTGATTGCAGATTGATTAGATGTGCAGTGAATGTATTCGGATTTACAGAATCTGAAGTGGAAGGAAATATGCTTTGAAGATTTGCAAGCTTCCGCATTGATAAAGCTGCCAAATTTAGAACATAATTTGGGAAATGCATTCTACATGCATAGAAAGCAAGAGAGTGTGCAAAACTGTTACACTACAGCAACAGAAAAGACAAACATATAGTGAGCCAAGAACTGAAAGGGTTGAATGAGATATATCTGTTGCAATTGTAAATGTAAATGTTTTAATTAATTTTATATTGTTTGTGATGCAAATACAAGTCTTCGTAGGCAAAGAAATATCCCACTGTAATATTGAAATGTATACATATTGTTATATTTTTTTGAACGTGCTAGGCAAGAAAACGAGAAGGTGGAAGGCAAAAAGTCATACCTATTCACTTTGAATTCCTGTGGAATACAAACAGTCATGAGGTGAACTATATAAATGATATCACATAGATATGCATAGGGTAATATTAGAGAATTGAGAAATGAGGCAGAGAGGGTAAGAAGAAGGAGGAGCAAATAGAGAAGCTGTGAAGATTCAGAGATGATATAAGGCAGATATGAAGGATGGTGGACAACAATGAAGAAGGAACAAAACAGAGCTGATATCCAGGTAAATCAGCATGTGTTTTTTTTTGAAAGAGTGAGGAAGTGGGTGCTTCCATATCAAGTTGTAGCTTGATAGATGTCAGTTGTAGCTCGCTGAAGTAGGAGCCTCATGTAGGTTGTAGCCTGCAGAAAATAGATGGGTGTTGGAGCTTCCTTGCAAGTTGTAACTTGCAGAATTGAGATTGTAGCCTCCTGTAGGTAGGAGCCTACATAAAATCAGTGGTGAGAGGCAGTTGGAGCTCTTCTTTGCATCACAACAATAATAAAATGTGGTTTTCTCCCTTATGCGTTTCCACTTATATCTGTTGTCTATATGCATGATGATTATGTGTTGATACTATGTATTTATTCTGCTTAATACCTACTGCTCACTTATTAAGATTATTGTTCCATTGTATATTAAGTTGATCATAAAAATGAAGATGTGAATTTGTATAAAAGAAAGTTTAATAAGAACATGACTGCATCAAACTGATTCAACCCCCCTCAGTTTAACCAAGGGTTCAACAATGTATATAAATAAAATTCTTAATTGATAAAAAAATTTAATTTATAAAATTAATATTTCAATATTTATAATTAATAAAAAATCATAACTTCATTAAAAAATTATACAATAAAAAATTGTAGTATATATCCAAATTCTTATAAAAAAAGTCCATTTCATATGTCTTCTCTTTAGACGCCCTAGCGACCCTCTCATCTTTTCTATTTTGGTGGGACATGTCTGGCCAGGAATAGTTCTCACTTTATTTGCTGGCTTAACAAATATCTTTGTAGGCTTAAATGTCACTTAAAAATGTTCAGCTGTATCTAATTTTGTAGAGTAAATCCGTAATATGAAGATTTGTCGAGAAATTGGTAAGGGTTAATTATATAACATAACGGATAAAATAAAAAAGACATTGAACTAATAACTAATTATTGTTTATCATATAGGATAAAAGTTATACTAAAATTTAATAGCACTTGGATAAAATATAGTATTTTTCACTGGGAGGTGGGAGCTTGCTAGTTGAGACGGGGACTGGCATTGAAGTAATTAAGATTATAGTTTTTATAAAAATATTGTTTTTATGGAAATATAATAATATTATTATTATTATTTGAGTTTAGATTTTAGTGATGTTTATTATTATTATTATTTGAAATTTAAGATTGGAGTTTAAGGTTTAGTGAGATAAATAATTTTGATATAAAATTTTTGGATTTATATAATTTTTAATGTAAATTTCGAAATAATTAATGTAACTCATCATAAAAACAATAAACTATCTCAAAAGATAAACTCTTTTAACTCTCTCCCTTTAAGAGATTAAACTTTTGTAAAACGAACAATTTTCATGCAATGTAATGTGATTGGATAGGGAATATTCTTGATATGTCTTTGTTAACATTATTTAAAATCACTTGCCAATCACACATATGTTTAATTTTGGGTTCATTGATAGATTACATTACAAAATGCGTATCAATAATTAAATGTTTTTCATAATACATCACTCATAAATAGAAGAAAAGCATTTCTCAGTGTACTGCGATGCGGACTGATGCGAACTATTCTATATCATTAGTTTGATACCGCATAAGGGAAAATCTTTTTTCATGTTGGTGAGAACGCCCGTGAAGAGATTGACGATAAAATTAATGGCGGGCAAATAATTACTAATGCTATCCTCCATACCACAGGCTTTGATACATTCGCCACCAGAGGAGTTAATGTGAAGCTTCTGTAAAAATTTAACGCTGAAATGAAATTATGTTCATAGTTATTTTTAGGTCGATAGGGGTACCCTCTGTTGAAATTGGCTATTTCAATTATTTTTTTAGTTAATTTTTTTGATTCGACAATGCATGAAATTCATACCACTAACTTTTTTGCATATCTAAATCATATGTTTAAACCTTAAATTATTATTTTACAAAACACTATTAAAAATTTACTGCACAAGTTATTTGTGACCACTTATGAAGATTAGTAAAATCAAATTAAAAATATAAATGCTAAAACTTACATTATTGAAACGTGGCCACATTTAAATGTTGGATTCTCATGCGTTACATTTTTAAAATTATGATTTTCAAAAATCTTAATAAAACAAATATATGTGTTCTTTATTCATTGGCTTTCAATAATCGCATTTTTATCAATCTGCCAAAATATTAACATCATTTTATAAAATAAAATAATGGTTTTAAGTTATATTTTCAATTTTCAATTTTAAATTCTAATATAAATTATATATTTTAGGTTTTAAATTTTAATATAGTTTATATAATGTTAAGTTATAATATTTTTGAAATATTATATTTTATTATATTGTATTTTAATATTAAATTTAATATAAACAATGATGATGAATTTTTTTAATAAAAGACTCAAGTGTGTATTATCAAACACTCTATGTAAAAATTAAAACAATGTATTTGGTCATCTCTTTCATCATCGAAGCATTGAGTTCATTTTCAAAATGTTAGAAGATTAACATTGTATAATCAATAATAGTGAAAAATTTTATAGAAAAAATTAAACAATTCCACGATAAATTAACAAACTCCTTTTAAATTCTACCAATTTACAATGTCAATTGTCAAATTTAATGTCATGAACTAAAAAAAGAAATTGAAACTTAGACACTAAGTAATTTGTGAAAAAAATAGGAACAAGATGAAGTGAAGTTTAAAGCACTAATTCATTTATAAGTAGATTATTCGTATGGTAAACCATCATATTTTTTTTTAATTACTTCAATCACTTATATTGTAGTAATATTTCACTTTATACTAATATTATTATATTATAATAATATATATTAGGTTTTAATAATAGCTTTTAAATTATATTTTTAAAATTATGTTTTAATATTAATATAGTTTTCTTCTATATATATGAAAGGATTGAATTCTCACATTTTTTATTTTTATAATAAAAATTAAAATTCTTTAACTATAAAAATTATTGAATATCCAAAAATAATTGACAAATCATTTTTTGCAATTTATTAAATAATGATACACAATAAGAAATTCATCAATTTCAGCATAGCATAAATCCTTATACCAACAATTTCAATTATATAATAAATGTAATTATATAAATATAAAATAATAGGGCTATTGTTATTTATATAGTTATTAATAATTGCAAATATTTGTCTTTAACCAAATACACATGTGATGGTGGTGTATATATGTATATGGCAAAAACATTGGTAAATATGGTTATAGATATATTTTATATAGGATTATCGGCCTATATCAATCACATTGGTAAACGTGATTGTGCTAGTTTATAGATGATTATTGTTGTCTTCAAATTCTAGATTAAACAACGTCCTCAACTCTCAGACAGAATGAAATAAAAAGTTTTGGAAAAGATAGGGAACTGAAAATCTTAGTTATTTGAAGAAAGAATCATCAATTATGTTATAAATTATCTAACTAGGGATGTTGTGAGATGGAAATAAGAAGTCAAAAATATTAGATATTCAAATTTTATAAGAAATAAAATATACTCAATATAGACGCATCTAAAGTCAAAAGTAAATCAATATAAAATCCAACAACAAATTCATTATCATGATTCTCCGAGAGCCAATGGTGACTTTATACTGAAATTGCTCAATGAAATCAATTCATTGTAGGGCACATCATTGATGCCAATGGAAGCAGTTGCACACCAAAACTTAAATCACATTAGATTATTTACCTATATAAATAAAATAATCATTGCTTAAAGATAGAAATTCTATTTTAATCACACAATTACTTAGTTGATAAAATATCTAAACCAAACATCAAAGTAAGAGTTATATTAGTGAAACTAAATCTCTAATATCCAACTAATTAATAATTAAACACCTATATTTATGACGAGGAATGTGAGTCAATGTGCAGAGACAAGTATGAGTTAAATCTCCAAGACCCTCACTTAACGAGTACTTGTCTTTGATCTTCTTTTCCGCAAGGTCTTCATTAGCTTCTTTAAATATCTTTGAAATGGAAAAGAGGTTGTCTCATAATCCTTCTAAATGTGTAGTTGGCAAATTGGGTTTCTGAGTTCCACTCTCAATGGATCTCTCTATTTGAATTCATGCTTCTGTGATCATAGTAATTTTTCCAAAGTCTTTCAGTGTAATCACATTGGACATAAAATTGTCGACGTGTTTCGAACCAACCAGTGTGGTTCATCTTGTGGATCTCTCTAAGTCAATTACTCAACAATGTTGCATCGCATAACCTCACTAGAAGACCACTCCTGATCAGTTTCCTAAGTTGTCGCATAACCTCACGAGAATTCCACTCTCACGTATTCAACAAATGAGGGATCATTCCCTAGATCCAAAAGTGCTCGACAACCATACATTTTGACTTTTATACCATTGGATCTCTTAAAATAATTGCTTTAGACACAATCAATCACCTGTTTGCAGTAACTGAACTACTAGTCATTCTATGGGCGAACTTTCATTCACCAAGAGACTGTTGGCTATGTGTTATATTTTTTCCACGACTAGTCACGCACGGGGGGTCACAGTGGGGGCGACAACCCACCCTATTCGGCGTCTGGGGAAGTGCCCTGAGAAAAAAAAATTGGACCTTATTTTTCTGTGGACGGACCCGCCCATGGCTTTATGCATGGGTTTGCACATGGTTTTGGGGCATGATGGTTTTCGGCCCCTAGTATTTTGTAGATCCAATCAATGGAACTACAATTATGTTCTAATCCAGGGTTAATGGATTGGGGTTTATGTATGCTTCAGCATGTATATATATATGTGTTGTAACACTAAAAGGAATATAATGATAAATCAAGCTGGTTGTCTCGATTTGGGATCCAGGGGAAAATCTCTGTGTATATCTATTTTATGTTTTATGCTCTCGCTATTGTTTATTTTCTATTTTTAAGATTCGTTTGTAGATAATTTCTGTACAGGGTTAAAACCTACAGATATATCGGTACCAACATTGGTACTAACGAGTAAACTAGGAAAGTCGAAATGTATCTAGAGTCTGTTTAACAAAATGACTGCTTTCTCTAATCAAAATGACTGCTTTATTATTTACAAACAAAAATAATACAAAATTTCTTCTATCAAAAAATAATAGAACTATAGTACCACCAATAGTTCCTTGAATGACCTATACATTGATGCCCTATCAAAAATATATAAGTATTAATAAGTCCATCGATTATGCTAATTTCTTATAGACATCCTTCCTGCAAATAGATCACATAAATGATATACATTCCTCCCACTAACAATCTATTGACACAAGTTTGCGATTATCTCCAGCATTGTATTCACCTAACATTTGGATCTGATCTCCAAAACTTGACCATGTCTCAAAGGAAAAAAAAAATAGTTGTCGAGCCAGATTTTTCCCACAAAGTAGATTGAAGAAAACTGTCAAATTTCTTCCAAACAATGGCTGCAAACGACATAGCTCTACAGAGGCATCAATGAATCGATATCGGTAGGGCCATTCATGGTAACGAGCAACCCGAGCTTTGGAACAACATGTGCTATGACACACATAGTACACATGTTCAACGATGGCGTTATATCTCATCTCCTCATTGGCAACAGAAATGTTGTGTTCCGCGTTTCTCCAGCAGTAAGTAATCTTTAAACACTGTAAGCATATGACTCTACACCTCAACCTCGATCATAATTACACCTCAATCTCGATCATGTTTAAGAGATGAAGGCTTTCTATCACGATTGCTAGCATCCGCTTCTTCATCCTTATCATGATCACTAAGTTCTGCCAGCTTTCAGTTAGAACCAACCACTGGAACTGTACAAAGGGGAGCTACATGGAATGGGTTTTGATCACGATATAATAATATATTTGAGGAGAACACATAGTGCACACAAAACTATTTGTATATTCAATTGAAAGCCAAATTAAAAGCCACATAAATAGTGCTCATGAGATCGAACAGTTTTTTAAGACAATAGAATATTACTGAGAAAATATTTCAACAAACTCTAACCACAAAACAAACAAAATCTTCCCACATTTTGATATAAGCATTATTCCAAGTGCCCTCTTTAATGTTTACATTTACATCATTACAAAGATTAATACAAAGAAAGACAAATTACATGTCATTCTTCAACACTCATCCCCACTCTGAAGTCTCATTGACAAAGCTATTTTCATCACCACAAATTTTGAGCTTCCCATTCAACTCATTTAAGACATAACCGTCTCTGACCATCTTTGATGAACTTTGTATAATTGAAATTTCTCGATCTTCCCAAAGAAATCTTGATATTGGACCACTCTATGGACAAAATCTCATCTATAAAAATAAATTCAACTATGCTTTCCATAGTTGTATAGGTGAATTAAGTGACTACTGAGCATATTCAACAGTCATTTATGCAATTGACCTTTCTACACATGGATCTCATAACATAACGTAATCATCAATAACTCATCAATAACATACTCATCAATGTGTAATGGACTCACACAATCATAAAACTACCAATACGTTTTCTCGACACCAAAAAAACATAAAAAACTACTAATTTGCATTATATTTCTTTATTCATTAGTTGATATTCTCTATAATATAGATTTACAAACCAATATAAATATAACATAATCATACAATAAAAATTCAAATTATATTTCTTTGTTCACTAAATGATATTAAAAAATATATATATATAACATGCTCATACAATGAAAAACTCAATTCTCAATTCTAAAATATTTAAAAAATTGACTTGACCATGCACGTTTCAATACTGACATTACGCCGTTGAGGTACAAACGTCCATTGGCCGTCTTTCTCACGCAATCATCCATGTTGATGGTGCATGTGGGATTTTCTATTCACGTTTCCCGCACAAGAATTCCACCTTGGAAGACTGGGAACTTGAACAACAAAATGGCCTTCCACGTTGATCTATCTTCTCGGATTAAGCATCGGACTATGACTCTTGCGTCTTTGCTTGATGTACATTTATAAAAATAAATAAATAAATAAAAATAAGTAGGTTACTGTCTCTTCAATGCTCAAAAGATTAAGCTGTGGCACCCTTTCAAATCTTGGTAGGTCATGGCGGTGACAGTGGCATTTTTCGGTAAATTGATAAGCAATAATTATTTCTAACATGCACGGCTAGTTTTTTTTTGTTTATAGGCTATTTAATGCAGTGAGATAGATATTATTCATCATTACATTTAAAGTCATTTAAATTTAATGGTAGACAATATCTGTCACACTGCATTAAATGGTCTATAGACATAAAAAAAAGAAAAAAGAAAAAAAAGAAAGAAAGAAGCAGCAGCAAGCAAGCTTAGCGCTCATACACCAGTTGCTCATGGCTTTGTGTGAGATCAAATATTACAAATACACTGGTTCTCGGGTTGTCTGATCAGATCAAATATTACAAACACAGATCCGGCTGGCAATACTCGATTCCAGTGGGTGAGCTATGATAAGACGAATCTCACATACAAAGACCTTTTCTGTCCATCAGTCCACGGTGTTGCTGCGGCCCTCTTCCTTAAAAAGCACTGTGGCTACAACAATCACAACATACGAACAATGCTCTTGCTAATAAAACCTCAAATATTTTTCCATTCCATATCTCTGGCCTTCCGTTATATTGGCTCTGATACAAAATAAGATATTTGAGAAGAATATATAGTGAACACAAAATTATTTGTATTTGTATATTTAATTAAAAACTAAATTACAAACCACAAGTGTTTATGAAATCTAATAATTTTTAAAACCAAAAGTTATTAATAAAAAAAAACTCTCGACCAACTTTACCTATTAATCAACCAAATCTACTAATATTTTAATTTTAGCATTATTCCAAAGATATAGATACATCTGAAAAATATGCAATTGGGACAGATCCACAGCATCTGAAAAATCTGCAATTGGGACAGATCCACAGCAATTTCTTAACCTAAAGACGGTATATGTTAGAAAGTCAACAGGAGCTGTATATGCGCCTGGAATTGGAGCTGTTGGATAAATTGAAAGAACAAAGGGCAGTTCGTCTTTGCAGGCTGCTCCCCTCGTTCGTTGGCCTTAGTTACTTTACTCACTAGTGCATTCAAATGGCAGAACCATCTCCTAAGAGAGCGCAACTGCTGTTTTCAAATGCCAGACCCATCTCCTAATAGAGCGCAACTGCTGTTTTCGATACTCCACGCACTTACACACCAAAAACGATAAAAATCCAATACATACAAAACCATTTATTTTAACCCACTCTAATCTAATCTAATCAGATAGCAAAATAATACTCTTATTATGCTGGGCTCCAGAGTTACCAATACAGTAGATACCAAGATGAAAAAGCAATTTCACACCATGATTTAATTTACATTAGAATAATCACATATATAAATACATTAATATTAATTGATTAGTTATTGATTGAAAATAGAACCTTTATTTTAATCACAGAATTAATTAATTAGTTGAGAAAATATTCTAACTAGAAGCAAATAAAAAAATAAAAATTATATTAGTTGAACTAAATCTCTCTTATTTAATTAATTAATAATAACAAAATAAGAACTATATTAATTAGATTAAATATCTTATATCTAATTAATTAATAATTACATTCATTACGAACAACCTCATTCAATATACACCAGACTAATTAATTAATAATTACAATTATTATGAGATATCTCAAAATCAATATGCACAGGACAAGTTAGAGATAAATCTCCAAATAATAAAGATAATAAGGCTTATTGGTGAGTGACCCTGAAAATGATACAAAATTTTATTCCGCAGACAAATTTGTAAATGATCTACTATCTAGACAGAGCATACCATACATTTGTCAAAGCAAATGAGTGCAAATGCGTTAAGGATGATATGAGATTTGATATTTCTGTGATTGTTAATTTGTTCAAGTTTATTTTCAGGATCTATTTTATTATTGTTGATTTGAGAAATTTTGATGTTTCGAACCTAAAACTGAGAGTTCATCATTATGATAGAAAAGTATATAGAAAACTGAAGTAACTTTGGGGAATAGAGTTAATCTCTTATTTAAAATTATGAATTTTGAAATTGATAGAGATTGAGGATCATAAGTCTTAGAATTCTCCAATTGTGGATGTTTGATAGAGATTGAGGATCATAAGTCTTACAACTCTCCAATTCTTCAATTGTGGATGTGGTGTCTGGCTGATGCTGTTTTTTTAGATGTCACTACAAGATATATTGGCATGGTGGTAGGAGATCTAACAGGAGGACAGAAGTTTTGGCCTGCTGGGGATTGCTGGGATTACTGTGGTTTGTGGAGCATCTGTGTATCGAAGACATTTGGGATTTTGGTGACTCAAAAGTTTTCATTGACCATTTAAACAAGGGGAACAAGCTCCACCAGGGCATCTAATGAATTGGCTGGAGCGCATATATGAATTAAAGAAGACATTTGCCACAATACACTTCAACCATATTTATCCGGAGAAAAACATTCAGACAAGCAGACTTTCCAAAAAAGGTTTGCTGGGTGTTTTTGGCATAATGCATTAGGAGCTTTTGAATGGGGAAGGAGAGAGAGCTACAGGTTCGGTGATATCCTGATAATTTCTGCACATGTACTGTGATGAATGTTCTGCTGAACTCATTTTCTGATTCAAAGTATGGTCCAGTCTAGGTTTTTTGGACATCATTTTACAAGATTCCTATTGTGCTAGGTGCGGAATGGGCTAAGTACATGGTGGAAGATAAGATCAAAGAGAGATGGTAGAGAAGATACTGCTGAACCACAATAGTTTTTTATATTAAAATTCTGTCTTTATTTTTGTACAATGACAAACTGGAACATACCAGTATGAATATCTATCTATGTAAGGTATTTCCGAGAAATTTATAAGATCATAGACTGGTACCTAATATAAACTAAAGTTTTTTTTTCCAAAAAAAAAGTTACTTAAAAAGTTAATTATTCAGATATCTAATTTTCTAAAATAATTTCCACATTTTGCAGCTACAGATTGATTTTTAATTTAAAATCAACTTCAAAGCATTACAAGGAAAATAGAAATCCTTAAACAAGTGAATCGCATGGAAACAAAGAAACTAAATATAAATAATCAAAGTACCCATACAATTGTAAAGCGATTCACTGGTAATGAAAAACTACAACTGAGAAGACGGTCCAGATCCATCATAAAATGCTCCTAAATCTACAGCAAGCCTTTTCACAATGGCCTTTCTCGTTTCATTTGATTTGACCAGCAGGGTCGAGTCACAGTAACCATTACCAGAAAATCAGGCTTCATATTATTGATGATACAGGATATCCAAACGTGCTGTGTTTAGAATGTGGAAGATCTGCAGAGAGGACAAGTGTACTTTTGATAACCGATCCACTTGTCCAAACATTCCATATGAAAAACATGCCCACATTTAGAGAGCCGGCGGATTCGATGAGTCGCTTGGAAATCAGTGAGACAAACAGCACATGTAATATCTTCGTGGCCATGATGTGCTCTTAAACTGCCGTATTCAAGAGCGGCGGGTAGATTCTCACGGAGAGTGTTTAGAGGGATGTCACTTGGGGACGAAACAGAAGAAAATATGAGGCGGGAATTATAATCATCACGAGTAGTAGGAGCGTTAAAAGGGGCGAGGGGCCAAAGAGTGAGGGGTTCATCGGAAGGATAATGATGCATGAAGGGTTCTTCCAAAATTCGAATAGTACGAAGAGGAGCGAGAAACCAATTGGCAAAACGCCTGGTCAATGCCAATACAAAAACAAGGAGCAGCAGCAGGGTAGGAACGCCGCGGACGGAGCTGCTGCTGCGTGCATCGCCCCAGAAGCGGAGAGCGAGGGAGTGCATGGTGTCGCTCAGCCGCTGAATATTTTTGGGGAGGAGCTCTGAGATGTGAGATGTCGATGTGGAGCCGCTTTATCACAATCAATCGTTTGGACTGATCCCGGTCTGGCCAGTCACATGGATGGTTCGGTGAGTGTATTAAGTGGAATTGCATTATTTATATTACAAGGGTTGCTTCACTTGAAATTGACTCTGAAATCTCCACTACATGGCTTGAATGAACCTAAAATTTTGAATTATAATAAAACACCTTTTTGTCACTTTCTTTTTCAACTTGTTTTCGTGTAGTTCGTGGGAAATTTGTTATATTGTACATCACTCCGAATCTTTAACAAGAAGATTTTGCTTGCTTCTCAATTTTGTTATGTTGTACATCACGCCTAATATTTAACAAGAAGATTTTATTTGCTTGCTCTGCTGGGTTTGTCAGTCGCTGGCTAAATGTGGTCATGTGCGTTGAGATCAGTCAGGGGAGATCAGATTGATACTTTCATAAAATGTCTTATGTGGGTCACTTTCTAAATTGCATATCTTTCTTGAAGCATCAATATCTTTTAATGATTTTTTTTAAGCATCAAACTATTTTTTAAGGTGTTTTCAAGTGTTTTAAAATATATAACACTGAAATGAAATGAATTTTTTATCTGATTAAAAATAGTTTATAGGATTATGAGTTTCTTGTTTTTAGTTTTTTGCATTTCAGTCTGTTTTTTATTTAAATTGATCAAATTGATGATGAGGTGGCCTAATTTTCCAACAAACATATCACAACAAACACATCACTGAAAAGACAATACTAAAAATGGATGCTAACATATTCCCATAACTTTTTCTGATGTCTTTGAACCCATCACATTCCAAAATGAAATGTTTTTCTTATTCCACTGCCCTATACTTGCAAAATGTACACACTTGTTCTTCCCAAGCTTCATTTTCCACCATCGTGTTTCACACAAAAGTTGATACCAGTTAGTTCTTAATTGAGCAATAAGAACCTTTGCCCTCCACAAAATGTTAACTCCAATGTACTCGTTTTGTTGGAGATCATACCTAGGGTTGAATTCTTCAATGTAGTAGTTCTTTTTACTCAACTTTTTTCTCCATACCTGCTTACTAAATTTCTATCTTTTAGCTAATTATCTGTGAAACAAACATTAAAGTGAATATTCCATTTTTACATCTATATGTGATTTTTTTTATCTCATAAAATAAACTTATATTCATTTGACATCAAAATATAAACCATCAAAACTATCTTATTAGTCACCTCCTTTGGAAAAAGCATCTTGAGATGTTGTACGTCACACATAATAATTAATACCAAATATTTTGCTGTCTTGGAGAGAATCTGTCAACTCTTTTGGGAAAATAACTAAAGTATCTATTGTACATCATATTTAATACAGAAGATTTTGCTGTCTTGCAGCGCTGGATTTTTGGGTCCCTGGGAACTTTTCACATGCGCCCTGAGCACAAGAAGAGGAAACTAGATTTCTTTTTTCATGGAAGGCCTTCTATTGCCCATATATTCTGCTCGGCACATTTTACTCGATTTTCATGAGTAATTTAAGTTGTTAACAGTTATTCAAAATATATATTTTTTTTATTTTTTTACATTGACTATCAACTTGACTTAGGATTACTCATTAACTTAATCCATAATTTTATTAACAATTTAAATATTAAATTCAACAATCAAATTTCATCTTAATCTCGCACATCCTTTTTTTTTACTTAATTATAACGTATACCCTCTTTACTTATAAGCATTATATCACTTTCTATTTTCTCCCCCGAGTGTAACTTGTTTCTTTCATTTTATTTATTTTAAAAAATTATATAAAATATTAATTAAAAAACATGTTTAAAAATATATAGTTCTAATTATAAGAGTTTTATTAAAAAAATAATTATAATTCTTTTTGGCATCTTTTAAAATAATCCCTTAATAATAAATATAATCTTATAATCTATTTTGTAAATAGTAACATATTAAATTCTCGATAACCTTGAAAGATGAAATCAAATTAATAAAAATTATATATAACATAAAAAATATTATGTATGTTATTATGCAATTTAAAAATAAATAAATCAAACTAATATTTTTTTTAAATGAAATCAAGTTAATAAGAATTATATAATGTTAAATAGAGATATTATATATGTTTCCATGCAATATTGTTTTTTAAAAAGGAATTGTTTTTTAAAAAGGAATCAAATTAATTTTGTTTTTTTAATGAAATCAAACTAATAAGAACTATATAGTGTTAAATATAGATATTATATAAGAATTATAGTGTTAAATAGTGATATTGTCACTTTTATCTTTAATTTATTTATTACTATATTAAAAAAAAATTCTTTTTATTTACCTTTGTAAAAATATAAACATAAAATCATTTTTACCATACTATGCAATACATATACCAATGTTATTATTAGCCATCTGATGCATTTGGTTTTGAGTTTAATTGTTTCCGCTATGGTAATTTTGTTAGAACAATAGTACGAAAATCTCCACGTATAAAATATACCGATCAATACTTTGGATTAATGTTTATTCACAACACAACAGTGATAAAATTTACTTGATTATATGCGGATCTACTCTACTTATGGTAATTTACGATCACATTTATCCTTGGGATATACAATACACCACTTGGCAGGATATAGTCCCAACTGTAGCGTTTATGTCAACTCCAATTAATTTCTTAGCAGTACTGGGTCTTAATTATCTTGGACAGATGTGAAATTCGCCTCGAATTCTTCATGGTTCCCAAGGAAAAACCCCGGAGTCTACTGCGGGTTAACTGAGAGCTAACAAGTTGTTTTTCATTGTTCTTTGGCGCATACCAGAGCTCGGCCTCTTCCTCGAGTTTCTCCGCCTCGTTCCCCTTTTAGGTCTGCTATTTCCCCTTGCGGAAATACTCATCACTCTGCTATCACAGTCATATTTACTCTATTTTCCGGTTTTTAAAGCTGCCCATCAACCTATTCAGCTGATTTCTGGTTTCTCTCGTGGATTAAAAACCCTGTAGGGAACTGTGGCGCTTCCATACTGCTCATACGTCCAAGGTTGCAAAGAGAGAATGTGCTTAGCAAGGTATCAAGGTAATCTTATCTATATTCCATCAATATTTCTAAGTTTTCTTCAATTTCTGCGTACCACAGGTTTGAGTACATTAAGAGTTTTGTTTTAATTTATATACTGCAGGGCCGACAAATGAAGTTTCCACTATACAGGTATCTACTCGCGCCCTTCAGCACCGAACTCAGTTAATTCCGATTAAATGATGATTTACTTTAACTTATAATCTCTATTCTCATACTGGGTTGTTATTATGTTTCAGGTTATTGTTTTTCCCAAGCTACGAAACTCTACTGGCGTTCTCTTATGCATTCACCATGACCTTGGCTAATTCTCCATTCTTTATTAACAGGTACCCTGCCCCTTTGAAGGGAGACTGTAGCCTAGAAACTACCGAAATTCTGTTCTGCTACTTGATTAGTGTATTCACTTTTTGTATGGCATGTGTATTAATAGTAAAGGAGGTTTTCAAACCCGACCTAGGTTTTCAAATTTTGTAGCAATGAATTTATCGTTCGAGGAGGTTTTCTTAGGGTTTTTACCCAAGGTTTTTATTCATGAACAATTAAGGGTTTACTTATCTCTGTCGAGCTCTTTGAGCAATTTTATTTTTATATAATGTTGGGACTGAATTCGAGTATGTAATAATATACTCTGCACATTTATATTTTTCATTTTGCTACAAATTTTATAACAGTATAAGATAAGCATATCAAGGTTCATTCTCGACATCTTTTCTTTTGTATATAGTTTTCTTTTATGCTACAAATCGTGCTTATACCATTGCGTCTGTTCGCTGTTAAATAGTATTTTAAAGAATGATCTACAGGGATATTCATGACTTTTATTTCCTGTTCTTTCCCTTTCTGAATGAAAAGAAGTTTCATGCTAAGTTTTTTTTACTGGTTAATGGGTTCCATACCCTTGTTCTTTTCGGTTATTCACTTCACAAAATTTCATACCTTAGTTTCTTTTCTGTAATACTGGTTTAGCCCCAAGCTACGGTGACTGGACCACCACAGGATAGTGTCCGTGTATAGATTGGTTTAATGGCCGCGGACAATGCATCTCGGTTTCGGTTTCGCACCCAGAACTAAGGTCGACAGTCTGTCGAGCCCATTAACATCTTAATCTGGAGGTTCTGGTTTACAATTGCATAATTATAATGTGTTTATCCTTTGAACATTACTCTATTCGAACATTATTCCAGTTCTGTTAAGAAACATACATGTGCCTACAATTATACAGTAGTAAGTAAAACATGGTTAAATGTGCTTAATGATTTACACCTCGTTTACCTCCATTTCTTTATATTCTGCTCTTCTTTAAGCTACAACATTTTTCTTGTTATTTTCATCTTCTAAAACATAATCAGTTTCTCTATTATATTTTTTTTTTCACGACATGTGAGGAATATATATTACTTTAACTTGTTCCATCAAGTATTGATAACAGAGAAGGGTTTAGAATTAATATTAAATGCTGCTCCCTATCATAATATCAGGGAAGAGTATTGTTTCCTACAGATTTCATTTCTTGCCTCAGTTATATATATATATATATATATATATATATATGTATATGTATATGTATATGTATATGTATATGTATATGTATATGTATATGTATATGTATATGTATATGTATATGTATATGTATATATATATATATATATATATATATATAAACAGAACATTAATTACTCATCTTTAATGTTGTGCACAAATTTTTGAAATCTAGCACCAACCTAATTTAAAATTCATAGTAAAACTTATCTGAATTAGGCAAATTCAAGTTGTGGACCTCCCAACCATCAAGGGAGGCTATTACGTCCTAAACTTGCCCCCTAGCTCCAGAATCTGGGCAGTGTCCCAGGTGAATAGAGGAATAGATTCTCTTTCTGCTATGACCTCTGGATGGCCTATCCAGTCAAACTCAGAAAGGCTGGTTTCACAAGGGTTGTTGTGAGTTATTTTCAACTGATCACAACCAGCTCTAGAAAATACTCCCCTTTACCATTAAAGCACCAAACCCCTACTCCTCCCCTAGGATTCAGCTTTATCCTCAGAGGAGTAGGTAACTATCTTTCCAACTGTCCCCAACCACCTCCTATTCTTGGAAACATTTTTACCATCAGCTTAAAAAGATTTTCTTTTCATTAATTAATTCCTCCTAATTAATAAGTCAGCAAATTAAATAATTTTTTTTATCAATAGTAATGATTTAAGTTTTTCTTGCCAAATAAAAGAAAATTAAATAAATTGTCTTTAACTAGTTAACACTAGTTAACTTTAATGAAGCTGTCACAACTTCCCCCCCTGGAAGTAACACCGTCCTCGGTGTTTCAGCCCAGCTCTGTAAAGAGCTCCGGGTAAGCTTCCTGCATGAACTTCTCGTCCTCCCAAGTAGCTTCATCCAGTCCGAAGTGCTTCCATTGCACTTTTACTTGGATAAATACTCGTTTGCGGAGTTCGATTTCTCTTCGGTCAAGTATGCGTTGCGGCTCGACCAGAAACTCTCCGTCCAGTTCTACCTGAAAAACAAAAATGTTTCCAAGTCAATATACATCAATTTTGTTCAGAACTTCAAGTTAGGATTTTTATTTATATCCTACCTAAATATTTTGCCAATGAATCACATGTTTTCCATCATGTACATATCGCTTCAACAAGGACACATGGAACACATTGTGAACTTGAATGTGGCTGGGTAAAGCCAACCGATAAGCTACGGGTCCTACCCTTTCTAGTACTTTGGAAAGGTCCACAGTATCTGGGAGATAATTTGGCACAAGAGGTCCATCTCAAGGTACTCCTCTTGGACTTAATTCTCACATAAACATGATCTCCCACTACGAATTCCCGATAAGACCTTTTCTTATCTACATAAATCTTTTGTCGGTCTTGCGCAACCTTCAAATTCTGCCTTATTCTTTTTGCCTCAGCTTCCATTTCTGCCAACATTTTAGGTCCCAACATTAGTTTTGTCTCAGGACTGCTCCAATTTATTGGTGTACGACATTGCCTACCATATAACGCCTCAAAGGGACTCATTTTTAGAGACTTTTGATAACCATTATTATAAGAAAACTCGACAATATGCAAATAATCCTCCCACGTGGTCGGTTGCTGCATCACATACATGCGCAACATGTCTTCCATTATTTGGTTTACCCGCTCCGTCTGTCCATCAGTATGGGGATGATAAGCAGTGCTAAAATTTATCTGAGTTCCCAGACCTGAAAACAAAGTTTACCAAACCGCGGATGTGAACTTAACATCCTGGTCTGAAATCACAGTTTTTGGGATCCCATGCAATCTGAAAATTTCCTTCATAAATATATCAACAATTTGTATTATCTTGTAAGTAGACTGTACAGGTATAAAATGTGCAGATTTGCTTAATCTGTCTACCACTACCATGATTGAATCATTCTGTCTTTTTGTTCGTGGTAGACCCATGATGAAGTCTAAGGAGATAACCTCCCACTTCCATTCAGGTATGGTATGGGCTGCAATAGTCCCGCAGGATGCTGGTGCTCCACCTTTACCTGCTGACATTCCAAACATTTGCTTAGATATTCAACAATATTTTTACGCATGCCTGGCCAATAATACACCTTTCTTATTGCAGTAAGCATTTTTTGATATCCCATATGACTAGTGTAATTGTTGCGATGAAATTCATTCAATACTAACTCCTTAAAAGTTATGCGATTAGGCACATATATTCTTCCTTGGAAGGTTAGCACCTGATCTTCATTCTTTCCATACTCAGATGTTTTGCCTTGCTTCCTATTTTCTTCCATTTGTTGCCATAGAAATTTGTACTCCGGATCTTTCTGTGCCTCTTCTTTTAACTGTTCCAAAAATTGGCTTTCTATCTGATTATAGTATAATGCATAAATACCATGTAACTTTCTGCTCAACGCATCTTCTACTCGATTTTCCTTTCCCTTAAGATGTTGAATGTCCATGTCAAATTCACTTAGAAAGGCATTCCATCTTGCTAGCCTAGAGTTTAAATCTGCTTGCTTAAAATAATTAGTCAAGCTACTATGGTCTGTTTTAAGTACAAACCTCTTACCCAGCAGGCAATGCCTTCACACCCGGAGAGCATGCACCATTTCTGTAAGTTCCAGATCATAAGCAAAATATTTCTGTTCATGGTCCTTTAGTTTTCTAGACTCGTATGCTACCACTTTACCTTCCTGGGTTAAGATTGCTACCACACCCTCTTTACTTGCATCAGTACAAACTTCATAATATTTATCAAGGTTAGCTACCCTCAACACCGGTGCTGTAGTCAGAAGTTGTTTCAGATTTTCAAACCTGTTCTGACACTCATTTGTCCATTTGAAGAGTTTTCCTTTCTTCTGCAAAGATGTAATAGGAAAAGCAATTTTATAAAAACCTTCTATAAATCTTATATAATAACCAACTAATCCCATAAATGATCTAATGTCGGCCACGTTCTGGGGTACTCGCCATTCCATAATAGTTTTAATCTTTTTCGGATCAACAGTGATTCCCTCAGCTGATATGACATGTCCGAGATACCGGATCTCTTTTTTAAAGAAATCACATTTACTGAATTTAGCATATAGTTGATACTTTCTTAGCATCTCCAAGACTATTCTTAAATGCTCCTTATGTTCCTCCACACTTTTAGAATATATCAGAATATCATCTATGAAAATAAGTACTAAGTTATCCAAGAATGGATGAAAGATTCCATGCATTAACCTCATAAAGGTTGCTGGTGCATTCGTCAATCCAAAGGGTAGCACCACGAATTCATAGTGCCCATAACGAGTGTGAAATGCTATCTTACAAATTTCTTCATCTTTAATTCGAATCTGGTGATATCTAGATCTTAAGTCTATCTTAGAAAACACCTTAGCCCCTCTTACTTGATCGAATAAGTCATCGATTCTTGGTAGGGGGTATTTATTCTTGACAGTTAACTTATTAAGCTGTCTGTAATCCATGCACATACGTAAGGTTCCGTCTTTATTTTTAACAAATAGGACTGGTGCTCCCCATGGAGACACACTTGGAAGGATATAACCTTTGTCTAGTAGTTCTTGTAGCTGCATTTTCAGTTCAGTTAGTTCTGGCACGCTCATTCTATAAGGAGCTCTTGACACCAGGGAGGCTCCTGGAAGAAACTCTATGGTGAAGTCAATATCTCTCTTAGGTGGTAAACCAAGGATATTTTCTGGAAAAATATCCAGAAATTCCTGTACTACAGGGATGTCCTCCATTATTGGTGACTTATCGTTGGATTCGGTGTACCCCACTTGAATTGCATACAACTGGCATCCTTTTCTGATACATTTACCCATTTGAGATGCTGTGATTGGACGTAATTGCACTGGCTTTTTAATTCCTTGAATTTATTTTCGCATGCCATCTTGCATTCTATAATAAATGATCTTTTCTTTGCAATCCACTAAGGTCCAGTGTTTTTCCAACCAATCCATGCCCAACAACACATCATAAGATCCCAATGGTAAAATATTTAAATCTACTTGTAACTGTTGTTCTGCCACTTCCAATGTACAATTCGGAATCTTTGCAATTACCTTTCGTTTTGCCCCAGTAGCTAGCTGTACTAACTAGGAATTCTTAAATTTCTGTTCTTTTAATTTGCACATTTCCACTAATTTGGGACTTACATAACTCAAAATTGCTCCAGGATCTACCAAAATTGAAACAGGTTTAGTTAGTAAAGTACCTTCTAATTCAATCATTGTGGGTTAATAATCAGTCTGCCGGTCTTCCAAAGTTGCATTGATACGGGGTATGTTACACGCCACGCCCCCCACTGTGGATGCTTCCTACAGATTTTCCACAGTATCGTTTCTGGTTCGTTGTGGGTAGTTTTTATAATAATGAGCCTCCCCACAGCTCCAACACTATAGAGGAGGTTTAGTAATCTGTCCCTGCTCTGGCTTACTAGATGCTTCCGTGGGTTTTTCTTCCACTGGCCATTTGGTTCTTTGGTGATTTCTACCAAGTTGCTTACTAATAGAATTTCGTGTTGTACCTTTAATGTTGCAACTTTTATTGCTTTTGAAATGGAAATTACTTTTTTGACTTTTCTTTGGCTGCCAGCTTTTTCCTCCTTCACCCTTGGCCTTGGACTGTTGATAGCACATTCGTGCTTTATGAATGGCTTCGTCCATGGTCTGAGGATTAAAAAATTCTATTCGTTCCCTCATATGAGTCAGTAGACTACTCAGGAACCTCTGCACTTTGGCCTTTCCTCTCGGAGATAAGGAACATAACGTAACAGTGAAGTAAATTTAGTGACATAATCATCCATGGTCATTTGTCCCAGCCTTAGATCATGAAATTCCTTAGCTTTGTCATAATAAAATCTTTCTATCAAATACTTGTCTTTAAAATACTACTGAAACAATTCCCAAGTAATATCCTGTTCATCAATGCTACGTACATTTTTCACTTCTTCCCACCACAGGCTGGCATTTTCTCGTAGCTGGTATATAGCCAATCTGGCTTTCAGATTGCTACTATATTCATATACCTGAAAGTACTTATTTATATTAATTAACCAGGCTTCGACCACCTCCTCT
The DNA here is from genome assembly GCA_034641835.2 of Pinus albicaulis. NCBI lineage: Eukaryota > Viridiplantae > Streptophyta > Pinopsida > Pinales > Pinaceae > Pinus > Pinus albicaulis. The sequence goes on along the minus strand of CM076577.1, from coordinate 648,314,941 downwards.
GTGTTACACTGAAAACTGTCACCTTGACATTCTGCTGACCGTATGAGCTCATTATTACTCATACTTCCTCCTTTTGCAAGTCTAATATACCAGCTCCTCATATCAAGCTTCAAAATCAGAAGAAAATCCTTAAAATCCCCTAAAGAATTGGTATCGCACTTTCTCTATGCATTCCCTGCGGTCCCGCACCTAAAGCTCAGCCTGCATGCGGAACCATACCGCACGTTCTTTGTGTAATGGGTGCGGACCTCTGTAAAACATAAAAAGGCGAGAAAATGAAGATTAAAAAGTGAATTCCAGGTGAATTCTAGAAGATTCTAGACGAGAATTTTCGGAATGGATACGCTTTGAAGCTGGTTCATGCATCCCTTTCTTAATGGAGCTAACCCCTTGATGTAAGGAGCTTATCCCTTTGAAGGAGGATTCTATCCCTTCATATTTGGAACTAGAAACCTCCTCTCTTTCACTATAAAAAGAGGCCTTGGGTAGCCTCAAAGGGAGTTCAAGCTTATGAGATTTGAAGTTAAATGCTGTTGAGTTTTAGACTTGAGTAACTTAAGACTTTCTGTGAAGTTAAATCACTTATCCTCATTTGTCTTAGTTCAAAGAGTGCAATGCTTGTCAGAGTAAAGGAGATTCCTGCTTCGGACCCCGGGAGGACCTGCACAACATCAAGGCACAGGTTGTAAAGGTTTTCTATCTTTAAAGTTAATACAAATATACTCATTTCTCTCATTAAACTGTCAAGTTGTGGTTTATTTCATAAATTCCTTGATCATTATGATAAGCATGATTTATGATAATGTCTATACAGGTGCTGCTTAATCTTTTTCCTTGTTTGTGATTGCAGATATACGAAGGACGTTCTTTCAGTGCACGGGAAGGACTTCAACAAAATCAAGTAAGAAAGCAAAGCGTTGGATATAAGGTAGGCCTTGCACCCGTATAGTGTTTTTATAAATCGCATATGCTTAGAGAGAGATTAGTATAATTGGCTGTTTGTTGCTAGTTACCTTTTGTACTAGAGAGATCGGTCTTGTCCGCAAGACGGATTAATCTACACAACAAAATGGCGACTCCGCTGGGGAAGAATTTTTGTTTGTTCTTGGTTCTCTTTGATTTTTGACTTGAGAAAAGGTTTATTTTTCTGGTTTTTGATTGATTCACATCTGTCTGGGTGCTTTAAATTTTTTCTGTTTTTGAAAATTTAGAAGTATTTTGGTTTTTTCTATCATTTTTGCTAGGACCGCACTCTGCATAACTGTTACAGTGCGGGCAGTTTCGCACGTTCTTTATAGAATACAGTGCGGGACCGCACCTGTTAACACTGCTTACATGCGGACCCTGTAAAAATTTTGAAAAATCTCTAGGTTTCTTTTTCTGGTTAATTTTTTAGATCTTTGGTTTCAGCCCAGACTGGTTATTGTGTCTATCAAGAATTCATTGTTTATGAACTCCAACAATGTCAGTGTTTTGAATGATTTTCTAGAAGTTTTTGCCGATTGGATTATTTTTCCTGTTTGGTCTTTGTAGTGATTCAAATTTTTGACAATCTGTAGTATCTCAGATCACATAAGATCTCTTTTTGTCTATCGAATCCGACCTCATTGTGAAAACATCCTAGTTTGAGAAATTAAGCCTTTTTGATTTCTTTGCAAATCTTCGAAAAGAACTTGTTTGAAAAGTTTTGAATTTCATTTATTCTTTGAGTGTTTTGGAAAACATATTTTGAGTGTTTTTGATCTGATTGATAGATTCTTAGTTTGCTGAATAACTAAGAGAAACATTCATAAAAAAAAAAACTCTAAAAAGCTTTTACTCAATTTAGATTAGTTTTTTAAGATTAGCCTTCATAGTTTTGAATAGTTTTAATTTTTGTAGATTTCTTTCGAAAGAGAATTGTTTTGTAGCTTCTTGTTTGGAAAAGAAAATAGTTTTTCTTGTGAGCTTTGATAGTTTAACGAAAAGACAAAATAGTTTCTTTCACTTAGTTTTCATGTTTGAAGAAGAAATTTGAAAGTTGCATTCTCTAACTCTTCTTTAGATAGAAAATTCATTGAAAGAAAAAAGAATTGAATATCATCATAGGTGCATTTTAGTGTTTTTTGGAGGTCGAGTCTTTACATCATACAAAGTTTCATTTCCGCGCCCATTTGACTTAAGAAACAGCTCTTAAAAGTAACGCTTAAATAAAATCCATCTAGTAATCTTTTTATTTTTAGGGCTCTCATCACCAACATAGCTTAGGCTAGTATCTTGGAGTAGGGAGTAATTAACTCTCCAAGGTAGATAAAACAAACAAGTAGATATATCTTGCGGTAGGAAGAATTCCAGTTGTTGCATGTATGCTCTGGGAATCTCCTCTTAAAGGAGTTAAGCACGAGATCATATCTGAACCAGTGGGGTAATCAATCCTTCCTCATTGGGAACGATAGAAGATATACACGTATTAAAAACGGTAAACCTCGGATAGACCATTGTCGAGGAGCCGGGGGTCACTTGTCGGTAAACCTTGGATTCTGTTCAAGGAGCCTTCAAGGGGATTGAGCTTTGTTACTCTGCCCTTGCGTGTGTGTCGGATCGTAGACTGTTCCCCCAGGTATATTTGTTTCAGTTGGTAACCTTAGAGGCCATAATATTTAGGATTCTTTCCTAAGGTGACGGTGGAGGGAAGATCCCACTGTACCTGGAACAGACGTCGACTAGACTCACTTGGACTCTCTGGGGGTTCTCTTCACTCGAGATGGTTATGTGAAGAAACTTGTGCCAGTCTGTTTCATTAAGCAGGTTGTCGGGGTAACTGTTCCAACCGCCCTTTTCGTGTTAAAACTCTACTAAGTTGGATTTCATCACCAACTAGTAATTTTAGTACGGAAAGTTACTTGTTTGTGTGTGGTTTGAACTCTTAGATTTTTTAAGCGTATGATTCAATTGTTTGTTTCTTAGAGACTTTAGGTGTTTTCATTGAAATTTTTCTTTGTTTGCGTGTGATTAGTTAATTTTTCATCGTGGCGGAATTGCCAAGACAATCTCGGAGAATACAAGGGAAACCCCCTGAATTTACACCAGGTCATTTAGAAGGGCTTCGGGCTCTGGTACCACACGGTAGCCGTAGAATTAGATCAACAGAAGCTGAAAGCTCTGCTATTGTGATACATCCTGATCATCAAATTCCCACAACAGAATATATTCAAGAACCGATCTCAGTTTCTGAAGTCACTGAAAATATTTCTCCTACAGGAGAATTATCTGACGAACCTGAAATCTCTGAGCCTGAAACTGAATCTTCTGTGTTAGAAACATCTTCAGGATTTATCTCACCAACTTCTAGCGATCTAGGTTCACCAAGGGTTAGAAATATCATTACTGAAAATATTCCTTCTGGACTAATTTCTATAGAAGAACTTACTAATCCAGACGAAGACATATCTCTTCCCAACTCCCCTCAATCGTTAAATCTTAGGGAGCGTGAATCCATTTTCTACAACCCTATTCGAACTAATCCCTGGTATCTTTCTTTAACTGATTTTTTAGAGAATCCGGGTCTTACTTTTTATCCACCTCGAGCTCCATTCCATCCTACACCCAGAGGTTACTATCCGTCATCTATTATGGCTGGAGAGTCGTCCATGTTTTCGCAAACGCCTGAATCTTTTTTACATGGTGGTCCTTCTGTTCCTGCGGGATATCAGTCTTTGTCTGGTACTTTCTCGGGGGCAACTCCTCAACCTATAGAAAATGTGTTATCATCTGGTCTTAGTGGACTTAAAATTGAAACGTCGAACGCAGAGCAAGTTTATATGATGTCTGGTAATATTCCTAATCCTCAAGTTCAAGGCAGTCAGTTTCCTTCTGGGGGTCAACCTCAGGGAACTCAGTTACCGCCTGGGGGGCAACCTCAAGGTAGTCAATTACCGCCTGGGGGGCAACCCCAAGGTAGTCAGTTACCACCCGGGGCTCAACCTCAAGGTAGCTTTTTCCCAGGACAAACTGTGGATCAATATTATTTTGGGGGGCAACCCCAAGGACAGTACATACCTCAAGGTTACCAACCTTAAGGATAGTACATTCCTCAAGGTCAACCCCAGACTCAATATGCTCCTTAGGGTCCTCAACAACCCCAACTTCGGTACGTGCCTCAAGGTTATCAGCCTCAAGGGCAGTACCCAATGCAAGGTTACCAACAACCTTCTGGTCAACCATCTGTTCAAGGAGCCGGAACTTTACCTTATTATCAACCCTACGTTCAACCAGGTTTTGGTCCTTACGTTAAACCTTCTACGGGACAGTACCCTGGAATGATGGTGTGGGATCCGTCCCAATATCAACAGCCTTTGCAGCCTAATGTGCAGTTACCTTATCAACCTGGTCAGCCATTGGTTTCTGGTTCAACTCAGCAACCTGGTCAGCCAGCTATTCAAACTCCTACACCTAGTTCAGTTCAGCAGGCTGGGCCTAGTACACCTCAGACTCCGCCCCAAACTGCTGCAACTGCTGCAACGTCTGTTCAACCTGTTACACCTATTTCTGGAGTGTCTGTAGCCCCGAGTTCGGCTATCCCTGTATCCGGGCAAATCCCTCAAGTCTCTGTACCTCAGTCAGGGCCTACAACTCAGACTACAGTTCAGATGCCTGTAGGACAATCCGGTACAAGTACGGTTGTTACGAGTCAACCTCAGTTTACTTATCAACCATACCAAGGACAGCCGCAATACGGTCCCTATGTTCAGAATCCGAGCTATCAGCCATACCCTGGTTATACTTATCAACAACCTCAGTATGGTCCGATTCATCCTGGTTATCCGGGAGGTTATACGATACCCAATGCTAATCCAATTCCTAGTTATCCTGGGTATCCGCCTCCTGGATCCGCTTTGGCTTCTCAAGGTTTTCGTGACCCTAACCGTCAGTTACCGTTCATCGCAACTTTGGATTTACCAGATTTGACGCGCCTTACTAATGATCCTATTTTCTATTATCAGAACTGGCCGTCAATGCCTCATAAGTTGCCCGGTGACATACCAAAATTTGAAGGTAAGTCAGGAGAGGATCCATCAAATCATGTGATGACTTATCACCTTTGGTGTGCATCTAATTCTATTATTGATGATTCGATTCGCTTACGTCTTTTCCAAAGGACACTCATAGGTCTTGCAACCAAATGGTACATTGAGTTGCCACGAGGCTCGTTTCATAATTTCAGTCAGTTAGCAACGTCTTTCTTAACTCATTTCCAGTTGCCTGTCAGATACGACAATGGCACAGAATTATTAACTTCACTAAAACAATCTACGTCCACGTATATTTCTGATCATATTCATGAGTGGCGGCGTAGACGACGTTTAGTGAAGGTTTATATTCCGGATCAAATTTTGGCAGAATGGTTTGTGAAATCATTACTGCCCAAGATCACTGAAGATGTAGCTAAGGCTGGTGTTGTTACTGAAGAGCAAGTAATTGCTCAGGCTCAGTACCTAGACCTCGTTTATACGCAGTCAGGTACTTTACATGAAAAAATTCCTGATTTACCCAAACAAGGTCAAATTGTTGCTCCTCCTTCAGGGTCTCATGCCGCTGACGGTATGATTGGTACAGTTAGTTCCAAAAGTAAGAAGAAATCTTCAAAGAATTCTTCTCCAATCATAACTTTACCTGATTCCCCGAAGGGAGAATCCTCTCAAGAAGTTTCTGCCGATATTCATGTCATTGAAACATCTACGGAAAAATCAAAAACCGGTGGTAAAAAGAAAGGGAGGAATAAAAACAAGAAAAATTCGAAAGAGAAAACAGATAGAGAAGAATCCAATGATGAGAAACGTAAACCTCGTTATCCTTGCTTCATTTGTGAACAAGATCACTTCACGAAAGAATGCCCATATCGAGAAGAGGTTAGGAAACTCATTAAAGGATCGCAACAACCTGCTGTCTTGAAGGATCCTTTTCCAGTTCAAGATAGTAAGATGATTGGTTCTTCCTCGACCACTTTAGAAGAGCCTATTATGATGATGTCTCATATAAGGGTTGCGACGCGATCGCAAGATTGCGGTTCTAAGAATCCCGTTGATGGCAAAGAAGGAGAGTCTTCCAATGCCAACGCATCAAATACAACTCCTCCTGTTTCCGGTCCGCTACAGATCGAGAAACAAAATCCGGACTTGATAATCAAGCCGCCTGCTAAAGGTGTTCTTCGTAAATCAGCTTTCAATCCACATGCGAGAGCTGCTCAGAATTACAACATTGTTGAAGATTTAGCTATTTCTCCTTCAGCAATGTCGGCTTTGGAAGTGCTGCAGTCATGTCCAGCACAGCGTAAATTGTTATTGTCTGCCATAGGAGCTATTGATGTTAATGATTCTAACCTTATAATCTTCGATTTAGAAACTAGTACACCACGTCTTCCTCATCAAATGGCTTTCCAGATTCCAGTGTTAGTAAAAAACAGACCTATTTTTCGAACTGTGATTGATGAGGGAGCTTCAACGTGTATTATGTCGCTTCAGTGTTGGAAATCTCTTGGTTCTCCTACACTTAACCAATCTCCGACGATTCTAAAAGCTTTTGATGGTCGAGGTTTTCAACCTTATGGTATTTTGCGGGATTTACCCATAGGGGTTGAAGGGAAAATTGTTAATCTAGATGTGGAGGTGGTTGATGCCCCTCTAGATTACAACCTTCTACTGGGTCGTAGTTGGTCTTATGCTATGACTGTTGTTGTCTCTTCGGTCTTTCGACTTATAAAATTTCCATATCAAGGAAGGATCGTGACAATAGATCAGTTAACTTATTTTTCGTCAGACCCAGACTCTACAGAAACAATCCAGCATGTTGGTAAAACGACTATCTCTTATAAGGATGTTGGAGTAGGTTTGATTAAAGATTCTGGTTTACTAGGAACTTTTTCCTTTCCTCCTCCTAACGTATCGTCTTCTACGGCAACTATTCATATGATTTCGTCAGACACACTTTTGACTGATGACCCTTGGATACTACCTTCGGAATCCGAGATTGACTCATTTGATGGCGTGATGCCTTTGAGTCCATTTGAAATTGCGTACCAGACTGTACAGTCTTTTTCCAACACCTTTTCAACCAAAATTGATCCAATGAATGGGATCCAAGAGGAATCACTTTCTATTTCTAGTTCAGACGCAACGACATTTCCTGAAATTGTTCATACGGATGAGCAAATTCGTGAGTTTTTGTCTGTTGATGATTTACCATGGGAAGATCTCCATCATAGGTCTTCATTCTTACCTGAATTAGATCATTTTGAAAATGATTTCGCTTCAATCTTTACTACTGAATATGCCAAGGAACCTCAGAATCCATTGAAAAATCTTGATTCTGAGTTAAATTTAGAAAATATATCTAGAACGGTTCCAATTGACATTTCAGTAAAACCTGGAATAATTGAAAACATTCATATAGGTGCTTGTTGTTCAGACGAAGAAATTCAGACTTATAAAGCCATATTTCAAGAATTCCGTGACGTGTTTGCCTGGTCTTACGAAGAAATGCCAGGAATTGATCCATCGATCGTAGTACATGAAATTAAGACTTACCCGGATGCTAAAACTGTTCGTCAACGATTACGTCAAATACATCCTAGAAAAGCTGCTGCTATAAAATCTGAAGTTGAAAAATTACTTCGAGCAGGATTCATTTATCCAATTCCTTTAACGGATTGGGTATCGAATATTGTTCCTGTGACTAAAAAACAAGGAACAATAAGAGTATGTATCGATTATAGGGATATTAATCGAGCGTGTCCAAAGGACAATTATCCGACTCCCTATATCGATCAGATAATCGACGATTGTGCTGGAAGTGAACTATTCTCCTTTATGGATGGTTTTTCCGGCTACAATCAAATAAACATACTCCCTGCAGACCAACCTAAAACAGCTTTCATTTGTCCATGGGGAACATTTGCCTATTGTAAACTACCTTTTGGACTTAAGAACGCTGGAGCAACTTTTCAACGGGCCATGTCTTATGCGTTTCATGAAATTAAGCACATTGTTCAACCATATCTTGATGATTTACCTGCTCATTCATCACGTAGGGCCGATCATCCCACTCATTTACGAGCAATTTTTATGAGATGTCGGCATTATCGGATAAGGTTGAATCCACATAAATGTGTTTTCTGCGTAGAATCGGGTCGTTTACTGGGATTTGTTGTCTCAAAATCAGGCATTCGTGTTGATCCTTCGAAGGTCGAAGCTATTGTTAAATTGCCTCCTCCTTCGACATTGCGCCAACTCCAGAGTTTGCAGGGGAAAGCAAACTTTTTACGTAGATTTATTCAGAACTATGCCGAGCTTGCAAAAGGTTTTACCCGGTTGTTGAAACAAGACATTCCGTTCTTTTGGGACGAGGTCGCTGATCGATCTTTTGATGCACTTAAACACGCGTTGACCCATGCACCGTTATTGCATCCTCCCAACTACAACCAGGATTACTTTCTATATCTCGCCGCTTCTCATTCCACTATTGGGATGGTGCTAGTTCAGGAGGATGAATCTCACAACGAACATGTGATTTATTATCTTAGTCGAAATTTGAATCCGACTGAAATCAAATATACACATGTGGAGAAATTGGCCTTGGCAGCTGTTCAAGCTATCCAACGTTTTCGACATTACATATTGTTACGTAAAACCACAGTAATTTCTGATTGCAACCCTATGATGTATATTTTGACCAGACAATTGCTAGGGGGCAAATATTCTAAATGGATAGTTATCCTACAAGAATTTGACTTGGAATTTTAAAAATCCAAGGCAAAGAAATCTTTGGTTTTTGCGGAACTAATGTGTGATTTTCCCTCTACTGATAGTGAAACAGTGGCAGAAGAGTCCATTGTGGACGAATCTTTGTTTCTTATCAGTACGCTTGATCCATGGTATGGGGATATTATTGTATATCTCCAAACCCAATCTTTTCGGCCTGAAATTTCACGAACTCAACGACGGAAAATACGCTTCCAATCCCAACAATATAACATCATTGGTGATACTCTTTATCGACGAGAAGCGGATTCTGTTTTCCGACGTTGTTTAACTCATGAAGAAGCTGAAAAGGTACTCAATGACTGTCATTCTGGAGCATGTGGCGGTCATATGTCTGGGTATGCCACTGCCCAAAAGATATTGCGTGCGGGTTATTTCTGGCCAACATTATTTAAAGATTGCATTTATGCGGTTCGGAAATGCCACAACTGTCAAATTTTTGATAGGAAAATGCGCGCGCCACCCGCTCCTCTTCACCCTATAATTGTTGTTGGTCCATTTGCAAAATGGGGTATCGATTTTATCACATGTAACCCTCACTCGGCCGGGGGGCATGCCTATATTATTCTCGCTGTAGATTATTTTACGAAATGGGCCGCGGCGATGCCTACATATTCAGCTGACGGCAAGACTGCTGCAACATTCGTGTTCAATCACATAATTGCTAGGTTTGGTGTTCCTCAAGCTATTATTACAGATCATGGAAGTCATTTTCGGAACATCATGATGACTGAATTAACATAACAACTTGGCCTACGCCACGATAATTCCACTCCGTACTATCCACAAGCAAATGGTCTGGTTGAAGCTATTAATAAAGTTTTAGTCACCATGATTAAACGAATCATTGGTATCCACAAGACGAATTGGCATTCCATGTTATTTTCAACGCTTTGGGCATATCGAACCTCAGTCAAAACATCAACGGGTTTCACTCCTTTTCAACTAGTTTACGGTTTAGAAGCTGTGCTACCAATTGAATGCGAAATACCGTCATTAAAATTAGCCATAGAATTACTTCCAGCTACGTCTGAAGAGGAAAAACGTTTATTGTACTTGGCCCAATTAGATGAGAATCGGCGAAGTGCTGCAATAGCAAACGAGGCTCATGTTAAAAGGATAAAAGCTCAGTATGATAGAAATATGACCCCTCGAAATTTTTCAGAAGGAGACCTAGTTTTACTTTATGATCAAGCTAACGACAAGCTAGGAGCTGGAAAATTCGTGCCTATGTGGCATGGTCCTTACATTGTGAAACGAAAATTAGCAAAAGGGGCCTATGAGTTAGTGGATTTTGATGGTGTTCCTTTAGATAAACCCAGAAATGGGCTTTATCTAAAGAGATATTACGCTTAAACAAGGTGTGGAGATTTTTTGTTAATTTTAGATTTCTTTACTGTTGGTGTGTTTTAGATTAAAAAGTGTGCCTAGTTTAGAAGTGTGTTTTTCACTATGACTGCTTATCTGAGTTTTACTCTTGATATTGCAGATGTCGACGTCTCTTCAAACCTACATTGGTTTTGCTGATGGTGCTTGTCGTAGTACACGGAACATTTCTTCCGCAGCTTGGGTTATCTATTCACCCTCTGACGAGTTAGTATCCATGCATGGGGTAAACCTTGGTCAAACAACAAATAACATTGCCGAGTATAGTGCAGTGATTGAGTTATTATCTGAGTCCATATCATTTGGAATTCGGAGTTTGATTGTAAGGTTGGATTCTGAACTTGTTGTATTACACCTTAACAGGGTTTATACCATTAGAAATCCGGTGTTATTACGGTTATTTTTGAGAGTTCGTCTCTTGGAACGTGAGTTTGATTACATTGAATATCAGCATATTCCAAGACGTTTAAATACATTAGCAGATTCAATTTCTTCTAGTATGATAAATAGACATTTGCAATAATTAAAAGCAGTAAAACAAAAACATTCATTTATGTACGCAGATAGCCGTCAAAAATAGTGATATATATCATAGGAGTGTGTTCAAAAAATATACATCGTCTTCGATCATAGGTTGGAAACACCTTATGATCGGCAAAAATGATAACACAAAAGTACAAAAATGAGTCTATATGATCATCTCATCACTGATGATGATCTCGATAGGAAACAACTATCGAACCTCCTGAAAGGTCCTGGGACTCCAATCACATATCTTTGAAGCCTGAAGGGAATATCATCTATACTCGTCTCTGGTATGTCTAGAGTCAAGTGCTCTAGATGATGTTCCAAATCAGTCAAAATTTCTACTGATTGGCCTGCTGGGGCTGCTGCGGGCGCAACTGGTTGCCTCCTCTCGAAAGGTTGGAGATGAGCTGGACGTTGTGGACCCACATCTGTATTTAAAAAACTTTTGGTTATTAGTTTTCTAAGACGATAAAAAATTAAAAAAATTTAGAACTTAGCAAACGTTGAAAAATGTTTTACCTGAATCGTCCCACTGTTCCCCTGCAGGGAGAGACATCTCTCTATCTCCGCGGAAATCTATCCCTGCATATGGAAAATCCTCTATCGTAAAAATTTGGCGATCTAGCCAATGAAAATATGAAGCAGGGAATCGTACAATCTCAGCGCCCTCGATAGCATGACGAGCCATCAGCGCGGACCAGCGAACCATTCTTGGTTCTCGAAGTCGACCGGCATCAACTGAAATACTCTGTGGAGCTAACTGAGGAATCCTCTCCAAAGCAAAAGAAACGACAATGGAACCATATCCAAAGTTTTTAAGTTTCCCGGTTTTTGCTCTGGTAAGTTGGCCTTTTATATTTGCCAACACAGCTTCGCACCAGTTGAAGATGGTGCCACGAAAACAGTCCACAGCAATGCGCATGTGGGAACCAGTAGCTACATGCAGCGCGGCACTCCCACATAGTTTGGTAACAGTGAATGCTATAACTTTCAGTTCAGGACGGATGATATGTTTTATGTCAATCCGTTTGTCCCGAGGATCTGCCTGATCATCACAAAATTCGAGTTGAAGACTAGCGACAGTCCGGCCACCTGGCCTAGTCCCAAACAAAGATACATGTTCGCCCCTCTTGGACAAACCAGTCAAAAAGTATATATCCTCCAGCTCAATTTCGAGCCGGTGGCCACCAATGAAGAAACACTGGTCCTCCACATGCCATCTGTCTACCAACCATGTTAAGAGTTCCACTTGTGCCCTCATGCCAGAGATGGCCCAGGATTTGTATAAGCAGCACGCTTTTAATGCCCTTTGTGTGGGCAAATGGAGTATTGCAGCTTCATCCACATCCTCATGTTCCCTTTCTCGCCAAATAAGCATCTTGTTAATCCTGCAACATAAAATAAGGCATATTAGCATGATTTCATTTGAAAACTTTTGGCAGAAATTTGAGAAAAATATGCTTGAATTTTAACCGCGCGGGTACCGCACCCGCCCTTTGTAAACAGAGCGTAGCTCCGCACGCAAGGTGTGTGTCGGGTGAGGCACCCCCGATTTTTTCCAGTTCAGAAAAAATCGGGGTCCGCAGGCAACCTGTGTCCCGCCTGCGGACCCCGCGGGCGCATTTTTTGACCTATTTTTGCCCTAAAAAATCAAACTAAAGCCTAAAAACGAATTTTAAACGGATGAAAAGCAAGATAAGGAGGTTGTGGATTACCTGGGACTGACGATTTTCGATTCCAACGGTTGAATTTTCCAGAATCTTCACGGGAACTTTTTATCCAAAAGCTTTTTACTTTTCACTCTGCAACTGAACGGTAAAAATGAAATAGAAAAAGTCCTTTTTATAAGTTTTTTCGAATGAATGAATTGTTAATTTATTTATTTTTCACTTTAAAAGGATATTTTTGAAAGCATTTTTATTTATCTTAAACAGGTATGTGTAATGTTTTGAGTTTTTGTGCAGAAACAGGATTTTTCAGGTGAAATGATCGTTTTTCAACAAAGAGCATACTTTTATCACTTTTTCGGACTCTTTCAAAAATTTTACGAAAAAGCGAAACCTTGGAGTCCTCTTTAAGCTCTTTTCAGACTCTCTAAATATGACAAGATTGCCGAGTACTTGACTATTCAAACTCGTTAAAGTAAATGAACAGTCGTCCCTTCAGTATAAGTTTACCCCTTTTACGGACTGAAATGGACTATTTACGAAAAAGGTATACGTTGACTAAATACGGTCAATAGAGTTCTCTCCCGCATTATTTTATACTTTTTCGGGCTCGAGAGACTAAATTTACGAAAAAGAACACTCATGGAGTTTTCTTAAGTTTTTCTTCTGACTCCCTAAAACTGAAAAACACCGAGTTTCTCCTATACTGGACTCGTTAAAACTTAACGGTAAAGGACCTGTTTAATTTTCAACAGGAACGAACCACTCCTTCTTAGGGTTCGAATTTTAAACTAAGTTGGACTCACCCGAAGGGTGAGCTTATAACCAAGCAACTGTTATCCTCCTCAAGCTTGTCAAAAATAAAGAGGTACTTGCCAGAAATGGTGGGGGAAAAGAGAGAAAAATGAGCATGTTTGTTGTATTTTAAAATTGTCCGAAAACTCGGTCGACCACTCTTGGACACGACACTTATATTCACCTGGGTTGGGAAATCCTTTGCTTAACAGTTAATCAAACCACATTGAAAATTTTCAGCCGGTTTCTGGGTATTAGCTTTGAGTCAATTGTCACCAAGCCATCTGCAGTGTCGTTATGTGTCCAAGAGAACAGTTCAAACGAGACCATTCATCTGCAAAATATCTGTCATCCATCGTTGACCATCCCTGAGTCAGTCCTTGCCAACATATTTTCAAAACTTGATCTATGATTTCGTGTTGTGGGCTTGCCTACGACAGATCGCTTTCTATCGACATCAGCACATTATCTAGGAAGTTGATCCAGAAATCGTCAGTACCTTGAAATCTGCATGCCTCAATGGCGGGTTTCTCGCTTTCGACGACAGGTTACATTAATGACCTTCGATCGAATGACTCCGTGACATGTTCGACTTCAGCTCATTCATTCACATTTCATGGACTGTACTAAGTACTTTGAGAGCCATTGACATTACTGGTGGTTTCTCTCACACTTGTTAACAGTTCACATCATTGACTGGTAATCAAGTGGTTTCTACCATGTTCGACTTCAATACATTCATTCACATGGATAGAATCGTACTGGTTCGAGATACGGAAATCAAGACCCTGGATCTGGTTTCCACCATCCAGGCTGCGAGGAATTTTGTTGTCATCTATACAGTAGACTTTTGATAAACAGATGGCTGCGTCCATACTGTGTCTACATATATTTGTACTATGATGTATTCAAAATCATTCTTGTATCAGAACGATTTCAGTTAGTTTATAGTTAGTTTTTATCTGAGTATGGGAATGCCTACCTCAGTGATGACATATACATGTATATATTTTGCATTGAATGTTTTTACAGGTACCGACTGGGGTGTCCACGGGATGATCTTTGAAATGATAAAGTACTGCACTCTTCATATATGACAGACTATAGCTTCATCTATTACAGACTTTGCACTTTAGGGGGCAATTTGTTACACTGAAAACTGTCACCTTGACATTCTGCTGACCGTATGAGCTCATTATTACTCATACTTCCTCCTTTTGCAAGTCTAATATACCAGCTCCTCATATCAAACTTCAAAATCAGAAGAAAATCCTTAAAATCCCCTAAAGAATTGGTATCGCACTTTCTCTATGCATTCCCTGCGGTCCCGCACCTAAAGCTCAGCCTGCATGCGGAACCATACCGCACTTTCTTTGTGTAATGGGTGCAGACCTCTGTAAAACATAAAAAGGCGAGAAAATGAAGATTAAAAAGTGAATTCCAGGTGAATTCTAGAAGATTCTAGACGGGAATTCTCGGAATGGATACGCTTTGAAGCTGGTTCATGCATCCCTTTCTTAATGGAGCTAACCCCTTGATGTAAGGAGCTTATCTCTTTGAAGGAGGATTCTATCCCTTCATATTTGGAACTAGAAACCTCCTCTCTTTCACTATAAAAAGAGGCCTTGGGTAGCCTCAAAGGGAGTTCAAGCTTATGAGATTTGAAGTTAAATGCTGTTGAGTTTTAGACTTGAGTAACTTAAGACTTTCTGTGAGGTTAAATCACTTATCCTCACTTGTCTTAGTTCAAAGAGTGCAATGCTTGTCAGAGTAAAGGAGATTCCTGCTTCGGACCCCGGGAGGACCTGCACAACATCAGGGCACAGGTTGTAAAGGTTTTCTATCTTTAAAGTTAATACAAATATACTCATTTCTCTCATTAAACTGTCAATTTGTGGTTTATTTCATAAATTCCTTGATCATTATGATAAGTATGATTTATGATAATGGCTATACAGGTGCTGCTTAATATTTTTCCTTGTTTGTGATTGCAGATATATGAAGGACGTTCTTTCAGTGCACGGGAAGGACTTCAACAAAATCAAGTAAGCAAGCAAAGCGTTGGATATAAGGTAGGCCTTGCACCCGTAAAGTGTTTTTATAAATTGCATATGCTTAGAGAGAGATTAGTATAATTGGCTGTTTGTTGCTAGTTACCTTTTGTACTAGAGAGATCGGTCTTGTCCACAAGACGGATTAATCTACACAACACTCTGCTTCACCATCAAATGTTGGTGGTTTAATTTTGCGGAATTCTCCCTGCAGTTCTACTTTCTGTCTCTTAATGTCTTGCTGGTCAGAAAAATTGCCCGACTCTGCCTCATTGTAATTCTTGTTTTTGCTTTTCTGGGAGGGACTCTTTTCAATTTTGTCTGTAATTTTATTTTTGATTGCTGATCTTCATCTGCTGGTGAGCCTCTTTCAACACTTGGATGATCCAACTCATGATTTTGTTTATCTGATAAACTCTTTAATATTTTCGCATGATCTTGTAACAGCGGCTCATTATCCTTTCAGAATCTTAGCACTTCCTCTTGTAATTGTTGGACCATGTTTAACAATAAACTAGTTTGGTGCTGCTGTTCTTCAAGCAACCGACTGGTCTTTTGATGCTGCTCTACACTTAATTGAACCCACATTTCTGGGTTCATGGCTGTTGGTGTTGGAGTTTCCTCTTGTTGCGATTGTGATGCTATAACTCTTCTCATTATCTCTCTCTATCTCTCTCTTTGTGCACTATTCACATACACAGCTTCATCGTTAGTTGACCCTTAGAGTCCCAGCATAGTAACCTGGCTCTGATACCACTTGTCACCTTCATCCTTAATTTATTTACTACTATATAAAAAAAAATCTTTTTACCTACCTTTGTAAAAATATAAACATAAGATCACTTTCACCATACTATGCAATACATATACCAATGTTATTATTAGCCATCCGATGCATTTGGTTTTGAGTTTAATTGTTTCGGCTATGGTAATTTTGTTAGAATAATAGTATGAAAATATCCACGTATAAAATATACCAATCAATACTTTGGATTAATGTTTATTCACAACACAATAGTGATAAAATTTACTTGATTATATGCGGATCTACTCTACTTATGGTAATTTACGATCACATTTATCCTTGGGATATAAAATACACCACTTAGCAGGATATAGTCACAACCGTAGCGTTTATGTCAACTCCAATTAATTTCTTAGCAGTACTAGGTCTTAATTATCTTGGAAAGCTGTGAAATTCGCCTCGAATTCTTCATGGTTCCCGAGGAAAAACCCTGGAGTCTACTGTGGGTTAACTGAGAGCTAAAGAGTTGTTTTTAATTATTCTTTGGTGCGTATCAAAGCTCGACCTCTTCCTCGAGTTTCTCCGCCTAGATCCCCTTTTAGGTATGCTATTTCCCCTTGCGGAAATACTCATTGCTCTACTATCACAGTCCTGTTTACTCTATTTTCTGGTTTTTAGAGCTGCCCATCAACCCATTCAGATGATTTCTGGTTTCTCTCATGGATTAAAAGCCCTGTAGGGAACTATGGTGTTTCCATACTGATCATACGTCCAAGGTTGCAAAGAGAGAATGCGCTTAGCAAGGTATCAAGGTAATATTATCTGTATTCCATCAATATTTCTGGGTTTTCTTCGATTTCTGCGTACCACAGGTTTGAGTACATTACGAGTTTTGTTTTTATTTGTATAATACAGGGCCGACGAATGAAGTTTCCACTATACAGGTATCTACTCATGCCCTTCAGCACCAAACTCAGTTAATTCCGATTAAATGATTTTTTTTAAAACTTATAATCTCTATTCTCATACTCGGTTGTTATTATGTTTTAGGTTAGTGTTTTTCCCAACCTGTAAAAATCTACTAGCATTCTCTTCTGCATTCACCACGACCTCGACTAATTCTCCCTTCTTTATTAACATGTACCTTGCCCCTTTGAAGGGAGACTGTAGCCTAGAAACTACCGGACTTCTATTTTGCTACTTGATTAGTGTATTCACTTTTTGTATGGCATGTGTATTAATAGTAAAGGGGGTTTTTAAACCCGACCTAGGTTTTCAAATTTTGTAGCAATGAATTTATCGTTCGAGGATGTTTTCTTATGGTTTTTACCCAAGGTTTTTGTTCATGAACAATTAAGGGTTTACTTATCTCTGTCAAGCTCTCTGAGCAATTTTATTTTTATATAATGTTGGGACTGAATTCGAGTATGTAATAATATACTCTGCACATTTATATTTTCCTTTTTGCTATAGCTTTTATAACAGTATAAGATAAGCATATTAGGGTTCATTCTCGACATCTTTTCTTTTGTATATAGTTTTCTTTTATGCTACAAATCGTCTTTATACCAATGCGTCTGTTCACTGTTAAATAGTATTTTAAAGAACGATCTACAGGGATATTCATGACTTTTATTTCCTGTTCTTTCTCTTTCTGATTGAAAATAAGTTTCGTGCTAAGTTTGTTTTACTGGTTAATGGGTTCCACACCCTTGTTCTTTTCGGTTATTCACTTCACAAAATTTTATACCTTAGTTTCTTTTCTGTAATACTGGTTTAGCCCCAAGATACGGTGACCGGACCACCACAGGATAGTGTCCGTGTATAGATTGGTTTAATGGTCGCGGACAATGCATCTTGGTTTCGGGTTCGCACCCATAACTAAGGTCGACAGTCTGTCGAGCCGGTTAACATATTAATCTAGAGGTTTTGGTTTACAATTGCAGAATTATAATGTGTTTATCCTTCGAACATTACTCTGTTCGAACATTATTCCAGTTCTGTTAAGAAACATACATGTGCCTACAATTATACAGTAGTAAGTAAAACAGGGTTAAATGTGCTTAATGCTTTACACCTCGTTTACCTGCATTTCTTTATATTCTGCTCTTCTTTAAGCTACAACATTTTTCTTGTTATTTTCATCTTCTAAAACATAATCAGTTTCTTTGTTATATATATTTTTTTTTCACGACATGTGAGGAATATATATTACTTTAACTTGTTCCATCAAGTATTGATAACAAAGAAGGGTTTAGAATTAATATTAAATGCTGCTTCCTATCATAATATCAGGGAAGAGTATTGTTTCCTATAGATTTTGTTTCTTGCCTCAGTTTTGTATTTGTATATATATATATATATATATATATATATATATATATATATATATATATATATATATATATATATATATATATATATATATATAAACAGAACAGTAATTACTTATCTTTAATGATGTGCACAAATTTTCAAAATCTAGCACCAACCTAATTTAAAATTCACAGTAAAACTTATCTGAATTAGGAAAATTCAAGCTGTGGACCTCCCAACCATCAAGGGAGGCTATTATGTCCTCCACTTGCCCCCTAGCTCCTGAATCTGGATGGTTTCCCGGGTTAATAGTGGAATAGATTCTCTTTTTGCTATGACCTCTGGATGGCCTATCCAGTCAAACTCAGAAAGCCTGGTTTCACAAGGGTTGCTGTGAGTTATTTTCAACTGATCACAACCAGCTCTAGAAAATACTCCCCTTTACCATTTCTGCACCGAACCCCTACTCCTCCCCTGGGATCAGCTTTATCCTCAAAGGAGTAGGTAACTATCTTTCCAACTGTCCCCAACCACCTCCTATTCTTGGAAACATTTTTACCATCAGCTTAAAAATATTTTATTTTCATTAATTAATTCCTCCTAATTAATAAGTCAACAAATTAAACAATTTGTTTTATCAACAGTAATGATTTAAGTTTTTCTTGCCAGATAAAAGAAAATTAAACAAATTGTCTTTAACTAGTTAACACTAGTTAACTTTAATGAAGCTGCCACAGATATTATATATGTTTTCATGTAATCCTTTTTCTTAAAATGAAATCAAACTAATCTTGTTTTTTTAAAGGGTAAATATTAAAGATTATTAATAGAGATATGAACTTAAGAATGTAATTAATGTGAGGTTTGAAAATTTATTTCATATTACAATTCAAAGTTTAATGCTTTCTTCTTTTTTTCACAAGGGAAAAATTTGTAAATTTTCATTAATAGATAAGTTACATGTTACATTTGCTAGTAGAAAACTACCAAAAACTATCTGTCAAAATATAAACTGTATATAGCCAAGCTCTGGCTATCAAAATACATACAATAATGCCGCTGGTACAAACATAGATGTCTGCATATAACATCACCCGTAAGTTCGATGCATAACTTACCGGATAATAGACAAGAAATAAATAATAGCTGATACATAATCCATGGGAGATAAAGAGAAACAAAATAACCTCCCAAATAGGCTTTTCTATCCAACAACCCTCTGATCTGGTGCCCCATCCATAAAAGGCCTATGAAAAAAATTGTACACTTGTTCGCCAATCTTCTCTGTAATGTGCCATGTACCCCAAATCAGCTTCGAGGCTTCTTTGGACAGCTTATCAGCCACTTGGTTCCGAGACCTATAAATTTGAGCCATAGAGATGGATTCAAATAATAAATTGAGATGATGAACCTCCTTCAGCAGTGCACTTAGTGTGTGCGTGTGACAAAGTGCAAGATTATTGAACCAATTGATCACAAGAAGAGAGTCTCCAAATATTTGAATGGAATTGTAATGTTTTTCTCGCGCAAAGAGCAGTAGAAGTCTAAGGCTTTTAAGTTCAGAAAATTTGTTCGATCCAGGGCCCAGTCCCATCCTTATTTGATAATGGTGATGATCATTAATATATAGTATGGCACCCCCCTCACATCCTTGTGGATTTTCTGCTCCATCAAAATAGGACCACGGTCGGCTTCGGTTAATCAATTCAGGGATAATTATCTTAGGGGTTCCCTAGTGTTTTTCAGTAGGTAGGAGGTTATAAGTAGCGATGATCGCAGCACAAATGCGATCCCTATTTATCGGTTGGCCGTTGAAAATGAATTTGTTGCAGCCAATCCATACTTCCCACGCAATGATCAGCGGGAGGTTTCACATTTTCGGGATATTGGCGTATAGCTGCCACCAAGATTTCCAGGCTTCTAGTATTGTGGTCCCCTGCCAAGGATGTTGGCATCCCAAACTGTTTGCAGCCAGTGCCCATATATCCAAAATAAAATTGCAGTGTAGAAAAAGGTGAGATGTGTCCTCACTATCTGTTAGGAAATAGCAGCACCTTGAGGGCCCATGGATGGCACGGCGGTGGAGAAAAACCATGGTGGGGATGAAATGATTTAAGATACACCAAAATAAGATTCTGTGTTTATGTGGAGCTTTTAGTTTCCAAATGCATCGCCACCACCAGGCTATATGAGGTGGTTCCTTGTGCTGTATAAGTGATAGGTAACCAAGCTTAGGTGTGTACTGGCCCTTTGATGAGTAAGCCCATATCAACTGATCTTCTTGTTCCCTGAGCCGGGTGTTTGTAGCTTTTAATGCCAAATGTAATTGTTCCAGTCCAGAAGACCATCCCGTGGGATGTCAAGGTCAGCCGCTGTCAGCCAACATTGTCCCTGCTAGGTAGTGTGAATCAGATCTGCTATCTGAGCAAGAAAGGTGATGCCTTTGTGTGCCAAGTTCTCCAATAGTGGATCAGGTAACAAGTGGTATTCACCACTACCAGACCAAGAGTCAGTACCAATACGAACAGATTCCCCAGATCCGATCTACCACGATAGTCCCCTCTGAATAATATGAGCCACTTTTGTAATCACTTTCCATATGATGGATGATCCAGAGGTCGCCCCAATTCTATCCCTGATCCAATCAAGGGTACTTCTAGGAGCGATGTATTTTGCGATTATAACCTCCTTCCAAATACTATTCCCAGTGATTAAATGCCAACACATTTTGGCAGGCAGAGCATTAAAGAAGAGATAGAGATCTTTGATCCCCCAACCACCCCACTTCTTGGGAATGTTGATGCGATCCCAAGCAATCTAGGAAAAGGTGTTATCCTTTTCCTTGTCGCGCCATAAGAAATGTCTGCATATGCACTTAATGCGGTTTGTAACACCAATCGTTCGCCAAGCCAGGGTCATCCAGTAGACTGGAATGGCCTCGAGAACCAATTTAATGAGGACTAAGCAGCCTGCTCTAGAAAGCCATCTATTATACCAAACATTGATTCTACGTTCAACTTTGGCTATGAGCCAGTTCCAATCTTTGATTTGGTAGTTGTTTGGTTTGATGAGATACCCCAAGTATTTCAGTCCCTCGCTGATATTAATACTGACATATGCAAATAGATGCAATGAGTTGCCTCATTCTCGAGCCGAACATCCGATCATGATGATAGAAGACTTGAGGGAATTAGGGATCATTCTGGTGGCTCTGCAAAAACTTTGGAGAAGTATATTAAATTGTACAGCATCCTGTTCAGAGCCATTAAGAAAAATTAGTACATCATCCACGAATAATAGATGAGTAAGATGTAATATGTCATTTACGTAGAGACCATGAAAGGTACCCCGAGCCTTTGCATTTTTTATGAGAGCAGAGAGATCCTCCATAACCAGGACAAATAGTAAAGGTGATAGAGGACATCCTTGGCATAATCCTCTGCCTGCATGAAAGAAATTAGATGCAGTTCCATTGAGGAGGATGCTGAAAGTAGCATGAAAAATGCATCCCATAATCCAATTGATAAAAGTATGAAGAAAGCCAGTTTGTATAAGAATGAGGTGTAGGTAGCTCCAATTCATTTGATCAAAGGCCTTTTCCAGGTCAATCTTGAGTATGGTGGATTTAAGATGTTTGGTTTTAATGGAGTGGAGGGCTTCTTGGGCAGTGCCAATTGCTTCGAGGATTTTCCTATGATGAAGAAAAGCAAATTGTTCCTTGGCTATGTGATCAGATAAGAATGGCTTAATTCGATTGGAAATGATCTTGGAGATAATCTTGTAGATGCAGTTACAGAGAGAGATTGGTATATAGTCTTGAAAGCCAGATGGATGACCTGATTTGGGAATGAGCACAATAAAAGTGGAGTTAAATCCATCATAGATTTGACCCCTCACTCTGTTGTCTTCTATCATAATCAGTAGGTCATTTTCCATCAACTCAAAGAAGTGAATGAAGAACTCAATGGGCCAACCGTTAGGCCCAGGAATTTTCTCTATTTTAAACCATTTCAATACCCCCTCCATCTCCCCCCTGGTGACTGGAGCATTTAGTTCTTCCTCCTACTCAGGTTCCACATATCTATTGAAAGATTGAGTAAAATGAAAAATATCTGGTAGATCAACATGGAGAGGTGCTCTGTAAAGATTAGAGAAATATTGAGTACCCAAATCATGTAGTTGTGATTGAGTACGAGCCATGAAACCATGCTGATCAGTGAGTTCCCAAATTGAATTTCCAGTCCTGCGACCATTTGCATGTTGTTGAATTTTTTTTGTATTTTCATATCCTGTCTAAAGCCAAATATCTCTGCTCTTGAGTCGCCAATCCTCCTCTTTCCGTCTCAGGAGATTTGTATTATTATTTTCAAGAGCTATAAGGTACTCTTTAGTGGCGCGGGACCCATATCCAGTAAGATCAGAGTTATTAAGTTGAGCAATTTCTAGCTCAATCCGGTTGAGCTCTTCTCGTTCCAGGCGCTTTTTGTTCTTAACCCAATTGATATTCAAGAGATTAATGCGAGATAGGTTATTATTAATGATACGGGCAGGGTCATTATCAAGTTGATGTGAACAGTGCTGCCAAGCCTGAACCACCATCTCATGATAATCTGGGTTTTGTAACCATCTAGAGTTAAATTTAAATGGTGGTTGCACCCTATTAGGGCCGCACTCAAATTCGAGAAATATAGGGGAATGATCAGACATTCCCCCCTACCCCACCCATTGACGGGCACGATCTAAGGTGTTAAGAAGGGGCTGCTTGATTAGAAATCTGTCCTGTCTGCGAGCCAGAGCCGCATCACCAATCCTCCTATTCCGCCAAGTGGGCTGAATATTTGTAGTCTGAATGTCCAAAAGATCCACCTCCCCGAGTTTAGTGCAGAAATACTCAGCTAGAGGATCAAGAATAACATGTGTACCCCAAGATTCAGAAATTCCTAATGAGAAATTCAGATCACCACCTATGATTATATTAGGGAGGGTAAGTAGTGAGCAGGCCAGTAAATAATTCCAATAGACCTCTCTGTTTAAGCAGGGTCCATAGACGTTGATCATGGTAAACACCTGCTCAGAGTGACCAAATTTTATATCCATTCCAAGTACCCCTGCCCGTCCCCAGCAGTTGATCATTTGGGTGGTTCTGCGGTTGATGCCCAAAGCACAACCACCAGATCTACCATGAGCATCCAATGTAATGAAAGTCCAATTAGGAAGAAAAGAATTAAGTGTCTTTGCAACCGAATCCCCGTCTCCTAAAGTTTCTTGTAGGAAAATAATGTCAATAGGCTTCTATGCAATAAGTTCCTTAAGTTCCAATCTCTTATCGGGGTTGGCCAGTCCCCTGCAGTTGTAGGAGAGGCAGATCACGATGTAACCCCAGGATAGGGTTACCTTGCTCTAAGAACCCACATAACTGATGATTGTGTACCAGCCTCCACCTCAAGATTGGCCCGTTTAATAGCTTTTTCCATTGTTGATGGCATGCCCCTAGTTTTGTTAGGATGGAAACTCGGCCCAGGGAAAATACCAAAAACTTCCGCGGAGTGTGGTATAGCAAGAGATATCAAATAGTATTTGTGTTTCGAAGTGGATGACTCCGAGCAGGTGGTTGGATGGCAAGAGATAGGGACAACAGAATTATGATATATAATGGGGGTGAAATATGGCGGGGCTTGTGCAATAGAACAAAAAATAGGTGGGTAACGCTAAGCAGAACTAAGACGCGGGATATAGAATTTATGTAGGAAAACCCTAGCCATGGTGACCGCAATCCCTGGTTCACCTGTCGGGTTTCAGGCACCACCGTGACATCAGGCCCACACTCTTTCTTAACAGACTGCAAATAGGGATCCTCGGCACCTGTTTGGTTTTCGGACCATGTGATTTGCCTTCGATTTGTTTGGTCATTCAGTGTTTTGACTGGGGTTTACTACTTCCGTCCGCTACATTGGGGTTTGATTATTACTGTCGTATGGGGCTTGGCTGTGGCCCGCGAACCCTGTCGGCCATTCGACTGGCGGGCTCAACTATCGGGGCGTTTCTTCCATACTTGGTGTCTGGCGCCATTTTTTTTTACTTCCTGGCCTGTCAGTGCGGGCCCTTGCCACCCACTGCTCTTTGAATAGGTCTCAGCTCCAGATTGACTTGCTGATCATGAGCACCTACGAGGATGAGGTGGACTACACGGAGGATCCGCTGGCTGGCGTGGACATTTGGGGGAATAATCCCCATGCGGTGGAGGAAGAGATGGATGACATGGCCCCCGTTCAGGCCATCTCAGCACCAACACTGCCTACCCCTTCCGATGTGGCGAGTGGCTCATCAACCATTAGGGAATTTGATCAGTTTTGTTTTGCCACACCTTCACCCTCGAACCATGGTTTATGGGACTTCTCATAGACTGGAAACTCTTGTTTTTTTGTGGGTGACTTAGGGTCCTCGGAGCCTTTTGCAGACGATGCACTACAGAGTATTGGGGCAACAACTCTTACACTAGAGCACCTTAATATTGGTGGATATGTTCCTATCGGTGATTCTGTTGTTGATGCAGTGGGTTGTGGGGGTGCGAATATCGGGGAGCATGCGGAGTGTGTACCTCCCCCGGCATCTGGGGTTTTCTCAAACATTCATGAGGACACTCCTATCTTGGACAGGCCGACCTCATCCTCGGACTCCGATAATGCTAAAGATCCAGCTCTGGGGAGTGATAAAATAAGCAAGAAGCACAGGAATACAAAGAATAAGTTCAACAAGATTACAAAATTTGGTCGTGATTGTGGTATGGCGAATCTGGCACATATCGCTGCCACTATGTTAGTAGGGAAGGTGAGAGGTCGGAAGTATTACACTGCACGGCTAAAAAAGTGGACCTGTGAGATTTGGGGAGGTTCGCTTGATACCCTCCCGGAAGTATTACTGCTCACAAAAGGTTGGTTTTCTCTCACATTTGCACAACCGGAACAATCTAATTGGGATCTCATGAAATACTGGCACATTGAAATGCACCTTGTTCCTCTCAAACGATGGGTTCCGCTTTTTGATCCCAACAAAGAAAATGTTGTAGCTAGACCTATCTGGATACGATTGCTAGGATTGCCTGTTCAGTTCTGGAATGATACTACTCTTCGGAATATCGGGGGTCTATTCGGGCTCTACCTTGACCATGATAGGTCCTACCTGGATACTGGCAGCAGAGCAGTTTCTCGCATTCTGATCTTCCTTGATACTAGAGATGGTCTGCACGACAATCTCAACATGCTCTTCGATGGGATGATGTGGCAACAGATTATTGAATATGAAGGGGTGCCTTTTAGATGCAGGAAATGCCATGAAGTGGGGCATTTGCATAAGGAATTCCCAAAGATGGGATTCACCAAGAAGATTCATAAGAAAAAACACTCTATGGCCACTCAGACAGAACCTATCTCCAGCAATTTCCAGGTCTCGGAGGGTGAGCAGCAGGCGGTGCCAGACTCTTTTGCTGCGGCGCTAGTAACGACCCAACAGTTTCCTACTTGGCCTGTTACACAACCCAGATCAGACAAGCCATCCACTTGATCCAGGTGGATATTGGTGGCCACCCACCTATTCCACTTGGCCCCCCACCATTGTCTCTTTCAGTTTTTCAGTTTCGGCATAACTTACTATTTTTAGCAGTTTTTCGGGTCCTGAACTTCCGGAGCCGTTTTGAGGCCCTAAACGACGTTTTTTGGGCATCGTTTTACCAGCGAATTTGATCATCAAATTCATCCCGAAAGTTGTAGTCCTCGGATAGAGCTTTCTAATGATGTATCATGTGCGTCAAACGGAGATAGTATGCCAAAGTTACGTCCCTGGGAAGTTGAAACACCAATTTTACCCAAACGGGGCCCATAGTTTTGGCGCTTCATCTCCTAGGGTTAGGTTTTTGGGATGTTTAGGGTTCTCCATTGTTTCTCAATAATAAATAGGCCCTCGAGCCTCATTGTAACGCGGTTGAGAGGCTTGTAGCTGCCACATCTCTTCTCAGAGATAGCTACCAGTGCCCTAGCTAGTTTTATTTCCATTCTGTCTGTAAGCAAATTTCAGTTCTTTGATATTAATGAAATGAAGTGTTATTTCCGCTGCATCTCTGTATTTATGGTTATGTGTTTATTCTATTGCATTCCTGCATAAATCCGGATCAGTGGTATCAGAGCGGTCTGCTTTTTCTCGATCCTTCTTTGCATGTCCCCAACGAGGTCGGGGTATAAGGAGCTAGGGCTTGATCTGGTGGAACCTTTGCAAGATCGGCCTTGCAAAACCTCGACGGACGCCCATGGGGGACGAAAAGAAAGATGAGGGAGCAGGAGACCCTATCAAAATATTGCTCGAGGAGGCCCTCGAAAAACAAAGGAACGCGATGATGGATAACTTTGCTTAGATCCTTCAACGGCTGCCCACCGGCGGCGCATCTGCATCCAGTAGCCACTCTGGAGTTGCGACTCCCTTTAAGGTACAAGTAAATTTTGACATTCCCATATTTAAGGGTCAAATAGACGCAGATGTCGTAGATAGATGGTTGAATCTATTAGAAGGATATTTCTCTGTTCATGACTTTTCAGACCGGGAGAAGATTATTTTTGCACTCCTCAAAGCTACCCCCCATGTTAAGGACTGGTGGGAAACCTACCGTGAGAACAAGGACCAGACAGAACCCTCTCTGTTCTCGGCCGTACCAACTTGGAATTCTTTCCGAGACGCCGTCAAGGAACAGTACTATCCCGTGGGGAGCTATGAGGACAAGTACATACAATGGACCACGCCGCGACAACAAAGGGATCAAGATGTGCATGAGCTGACGAATCTGTTCCATACCCTGCGCACAAAGTTGGGTATCAAAGATTCAGAGAAACATCTGGTGCTAAAGTATCGCAGCTGTCTGCACAAATACATTCAGGAGGAAATGGAGTTCTTTGACATCTCCTCGCTTGGTACGGCATACCGGTATGCTGCCAAGATTGAGCAGAAATTCAAGCAGAAGAAGCGAGACTTTGGATCTGCGAATCAAAAGCAAGGGAAAGGTGCTTCCAAACCGCAAAACAAAGGACCGAGCCAAGGCATGGCGGCTAAAGACAACTCATCGAAGCCACAAGAAAAGAACAACACCGCAAAGCCAAAGAAGGACACGGGAAAGTGGTGTGAGTTCCATAAGAGCTCCACTCACAACACAAGTGAGTGTCGGGCCAAGCAGTCGCTAGTGGCCGAGATGAGGGCTTTTGAGTCAGATGCATGCTCTGACTCCGAATCAGAACCTGAAAAGGGGAATGAAAAAGGGAAACAGATTATTGATGCTGAGCCCAACGCCATTGTTGCCACTACAAAGGTCCAGAAGGAGGAACCGGAAGATCCAGAGGAGGAGGAACGTCTCTTCCACTCCCAGATGTGGGTAAAGGGCTCCCCTGTACAGTTCATTGTCGACAATGGGAGCCAAAAGAACCTCATTTCAGAAGACGCCGTGAAGCGGTTGGGCTTGCCGACCACAGCTCACCCACATCCATACACCATCGGATGGCTTCACCAAGGACGAGATCTCCGCGTCAGCCAGCAGTGCCGCCTTCCCTATAGCATCAAGCCCTTCACGGATGAGGTATTATGTGACGTTGCTCCTATTGATGTTTCTGATGTATTATTAGGACAACCATACTTGTCGAAGCGTCATGCTGTGTATGAGTCTCGACCTCGTGCTGTTATTATTACTTTGGGAAATAATTTGTACGGGATACCAGAGGTACCACCTCCTACGACTATCTCTTTGGTTACTGCAAAACAATGCAGTAAGCTCATTTCCCAAACTAGGAAATTTTTTTTCCTGATGATCCGCCCCCAGGGCAAGAAGAAGACTGTGGCCACGACCTCCAGACAGGGCCCCTCTGCACGGCAACAACAAATGGATAAGGTCGTGGATGAGTACGGGGACATCTTCACCTCACCCTCAGGGGTTTCTCTGCACTGCCAGGTCAAGCACCCGATTGATCTGACCCCAGGTGCGCCGCTACCCAATGGACTGATCTATCGACACTCTGTTCTGGAAAATAATGAAATCAAGAGGCAGATTCAGGAGTTGTTGCAGAAAGGTCACATCAGACCAAGTTCATCGCCCTGTGGGAGCCCGATCGTGTTGGTACAGAAGAAGGATGGGACGTGGAGACTCTGTATTGACTATCGGGTGCTGAACAAGATCACTGTCCGGAATAGGTACCCAATCCCACGGATTGATGACCTTCTATACCAACTCCAAGGTGCAAAATATTTCAGTAAGATCGACCTGAATTCTGGGTATCACCGGGTACCAATTGAACCCTCTGATGTGTGGAAGATTGCCTTCAAAGCTAAGGAAGGCCTTTTTGAATGGCTGATCATGCCTTTCGGGTTGACGAATGCTCCTGCAACCTTCATGAGGATGATGGACGACATCTTGCGGCCATTCACCAACTCATTCGTAGTGGTGTACTTGGATGACATTCTAATCTTCAGCAAGACTTGGGAAGAGTACCTTCATCACATCCGACAAGTCCTCCAAACACTGCGGCAACACAAGTTGTGTGCCAATTTGGAGAAGTGCACGTTTGGCATGACCCAGGTTCAATATCTGGGATACATTATTGATGAAAGGGGGTGCATTATGTGGATCCGTGCCTAAAATCCAAGTCATCTCGGGATTGGCCACCACTACTATAACAAGAAAGCCGCAATGTTCCTGGTCTTGTTAATTTCTGATCAGAGATTGTTGGGATTCTCTCATACTTGGCCCTGAGTCAAGTCACCAAAGGAGGAGCTGAGAGCAAAGGCTTTTTGGTCGAACCTCACTGTAATGCGCTCTGTGTGAATTGAAAATGTTCCGTCACTCTGCCCTGCTCTACCTTACCAGACATTTGGCAAAGAACCGCTTGGAGATCGAGACGCATGCCCCAATCATGCCATCAGCGCTGCTTACTCAATAGGGACATCCAGTGGCATATCACAGTGAGACATTGTCTGAGACAGTTCGTAAGTATCCCACCTATGACAAAGAAATGTATTCCATTGTGCAAGCCTGTCGACAATGGAAGCATTACATTTTGGGGAAGGAAACAATCATCCACACAGACCACCGGCCCCTGCAGTTCATACAGACACAAGGGAAGTTGCAGAATGATCGCCATCAGAAGTGGTCCACATATCTGCAACAGCTTCATTTGAACATCAAGTACAAGAAGGGTAGCACCAATCATGTTGCAGACTGCCTCAGCCGACCACCGATCGTGGCGCTCACCACTGTGCTCAACTCTTGTGGGCATGAGACTTCTGATTGGCCGTTTCTCTATGAGAGTGACCCAGAATTCGGCCACACTTACAAGGCACTCTTGGGGGGCACGCAAGTTCCAAATTTTCACCTCCAAGATGCACTTTTATGTCACCGGGGACACCTTTGTGTTCCTTCAAGCGAGCGTGCCAAGATGATATGGGAAGCACACTACAGTCGAGTCGCTGGGCATTTCGGGGTCGAGAAAACAGTAGCAATACTACAGAAGTATTTCTATTGGCCGAACCTTCGAAAAGATGTCGAGAAGCACATCAGATCCTGCACTGCTTGTGCCATTGCCAAACCGACCATCAAGAAGCAAGGCCTATATACTCCACTACCTACCCCTAGTCGACCGTGGGAATCCATCTCCATGGATTACATGTCGGGCCTGCCCTCTACTAAGAATGGCAATGACTGTGTTTTCGTGGTCGTTGACAGATTCTCGAAGATGGCCATTATGGCGGCCTGTAAGAAGAATATCACAGCAGAAGCTATTGCTAAACTCTTCTTTGAACGAGTATGGGTGCACTTTGGGATCCCACAGTCTATCATATCAGATCGAGATAGCAGGTTCCTCAGCACATTTTGGTCCAGCCTCTGGTCAATGATGGACACAAAGCTCACCAAGTCCACAGCTTTCCATCCCCAAACAAATGGCCAGACAGAGGTCGTCAACAGAATGATTGTACACATTCTGCACATGTACAATTCAAAGCATCCACGCACATGGGACGAGAGCCTCCCTTATGTACAACATAGTTATAACCGGGCTCTCCACAGTTCAATTGGCCATAGCCCCTTTCAGGTGGGCTTGGGATTCCAGCCACTATGTCCCATTGACGTAGCCATTCCATTTGCAGCTGCTCAGGCCGATTCAGCTCATGTCCAGTCTGAAGTTGACAAAGCAAGTAGCTTCATCGAGCGCATTCAACACATCCGCCAACAGGTTCATGATATATTTGACAGAGCCAATGCGAAGTACAAGCAGCGCCATGATCAACACCGGGTGCCACACCACTTCCAGGTGGGCGACAAAGTATGGCTACATTTGCAGAAGGAGCGCCTCACTGGACCTCACCGCAAGCTTCGCCCGCTCCGACACGGGCCGTACACCATCACCAAGGCTGTAGGTAACAATGCCTTCGAGCTTAGTATTCCTCCCGCCGATGGTCTCGCACTGAAGTCTTATGGATCGGGGGTTCTTTGTCCTTACTTCACCTCCCACGGACAGGTCGACACAGTAACAACCTACACCACAGTTAAAACCTGCATCGTATGGAATAGGCCACCACGCATTGCACATGACATGCAAATTGAGGAACACGCAACAGAGGAAGCCAACCGTATCGGGCTGTCAAAGCCGCCAACTCCCGCACTGCTGAAAGTGGCTCACTGTGTGACCAAGTTCAAAGCAGTAAATTTCTCATCTCATGGAGGAACTTAATGCACGGGGGCCATTGCTTCCTAGGAATTCATGGAACGTCTGTAGGATATTGGTGGCCACCCACCTATTCCACTTGGCCCCCCACCATTGTCTCTTCAGCTTTTTCGCTCGCATAACTTACTATTTTTAGCAATGTCTCACTTCTGGAGCCGTTTTGAGGCCCTAAACGACGTTTTTTGGGTATCAAAGAAGCAGAAAATTTGATCATCAAATTGATCTTGATAGCTGTAGTCCTCAGATAGAGCTTTCTAATGATGTATCATGTGCGTCAAACGGAGATAGTATGCCAAAGTTACGTCCCTGGGAAGTTGAAACACCAATTTACCCAAACGGGGCCCATAGTTTTGGCGCTTCATCTCCTAGGGTTAGGTTTTGGGATGTTTAGGGTTCTCCATTGTTTCTCAATAATAAATAGGCCCTCGAGCCTCATTGTAACACAGTTCAGAGGCCTGTAGCCGCCACATCTCTTCTCAGAGATAGCTACCAATGCCCTAGCTAGTTTTATTTCCATTCTGTCTGTAAGCAAATTTCAGTTCTTTGATATTAATGAAATGAAGTGTTATTTCCGCTGCATCTCTGTATTTATGGTTATGTGTTTATTCTATTGCGTTCCTGCATAAATCTGGATCACCACTCCTGCGGCTTCTCACCGCTCTTCGACTATTCCAGGTACCTTTCCTATACCTGACTCTTCGCATTTAATTATCTCATCAATGCTTTCTTAAAATAGATATATTTCTAAATTCTTGCAAGATGATTTTTCTCTGTCTTTACCTAATTTACATATAAAATCTATATATAAAATTGAAAACTATCTCCAAATAAAAATAAAAATAAATTTATATTTAATTTTCATATAAAATTTTCAAAATTCAATGTATTGTAAAACATTAACTTCAATTATTTTTCAACTTCTATATATAAATATAAATATACTCAATCTCTCACTATTCAATACTAAAATTTCATTGACTTATGAAAAATGAAGTTATTATATTGATACATATAATACAAGGAAAAGTGGCTTCATTTTAAATCATTATATTAATACATATTAATCTAATATAAAATAAAGGTGTATGTAACAACTATCACACTTATTTCATAGAAATTACACAAGATAAAAAAAATTCAAAAGATTTACCATTCAATCATACTTGTAAATGCAACATGGTTAAACCCATATATATAAACCTTACTTTTATTGCCATGTTATATTTTTGAAGATAACTATGCATATTTATTTATTTCTGTGCAAACATTAAACTAATCACGTTTGGTTCAGGCTTGGGATCTCCTCCAAGGATCTTCTCACTAATTACATATTTGAACAAACTTGAATAGTAATTTATATGGATCCACCCCGTACTGGGTTTATTTCCTTGTTTATAATTATGGTACTTAGGACTATGATGAAATTAAATATCTCTTAAGATGACACTTTATTGTTATGTGTCTCAGTGATAAACCTCCACCTGTCCATGCTTTGATTCTTGGGCTATCGCTCGATCATCCGATCCCCTTAGAGGAAATCAATAGTGATAAAGACTAGGGAGAATCATTAGGTTAACTACCCAGCCCGAACCTCCCCCCATCGAGTCAGTCCTTCTACCGTAGAGGCAAAAACTGAGCTATGAAACTCGAGGATTTCACCTGGCTATCAGCGTGAGCTCCTCCATGGTTAAGATGCCACTGACAGCCAACTATTGCTCGCTCTCGGCTGAGAATGAAGGTAAGGTTCTGGTTTTCATGTCAGTTTTAGAACCCTGATTGTTTTTCCTCTTAAATCAAATGCTTAGGTGTGAATTTGAGTTTCTTTGGTGTGGGCTTTCTCGTTGCACGGGTTTTCTTAGCAGGCCTCCTACTAGTTCTCTGCCCATCCTCACCAGAATGGATTCTATTAAGCCAAAAAAAATTTGTGTTAGCTCCAGCTCAGACGCTCGACCACTTCGGCTCCCTGGGAAAGTGAACTATTGTTTATCATTTATGCATGTAATGTAATTTCATGTCTTTACCCTATGGAGAGATTTTATTCTTTACTGGTTGTAACAACGTGTCTCTTTGTAGGTACAGGTTCAAGGGTCCGGAGGTGTTTGAGTAATTTGAGATTTCGTCGACCATTCACTCCCACGGGCACATGTAAGTCTTGTTTCCCATTCTTCCTTGGTTAACTTGACCCTTGAATCTTGAGAGCAGTAATCAAATGTTATTCCCATTTTCCATATGAAGGACAGGGTTTTTCCTTTACAAGGATGATTTCTCGGCCTTGCCGTAACTTGGCAGCTCTTTCCTAGAGTTTTTAGTGTAGATTTTCCACCTGGGCTTGGCCTCTTCTCAGGATTAAAAATATCTATGTTTTATGTAGAACCCTCTGTTATTATTTACGCATGACAGAACTTGTTTTCTATTGTATATACAACTGAAGTATTCGTTGTTTTTATTCCAGATTTTTCAGATTTGTTTATATGAGGGTTTGACCCAGTTTTCTTCTGTGGATGTAATATTCAGTTTTAAATTATTAATCGTTATCGTTAATGGTTATCAAGTTATATGGCATAGTTCTGCGAGGCTCCACCCTTTATTTTATTTTGCACAGTCGCCTTTTTTCATAGTCGGCTTAATCTTCTTGGTTGAACGCGTGTGAGATTTGTCTTTCCACAGTGCGTTATCTTGCACTCCATTTGTTGGCAGATGGGACCAGAATCCTCGACCCTCCTCCTGGGTCTTGGTTCTAAACCCACGGCTGTTGTCCTCACAATTATGCAGACGTAATATATATACATAGATACTTAAGTTTTTTTGGTTGTTAATTATTTTGGGGTTTACTTACTGTACCGTGTCATGTGCAAAAATTTGGTGTTGTACTTTCTTCATTTTACCGTAGGTGGTAACCACCAGTTTATGTTGATTTTCTACTTTCTCGAAGTGTTGCTATAGTTATATACAGAGGCTGCACATCAATATTTATGACAGAAAATAGAAGACCCAGTTTAATACTGTGGATAATCTAGTTTTAGTTTCTCTGTTTAAGCATGCATTGCATCACTAATATTAATAGCTAATTATTCCAAATGTATATGCAGAACTAAAATCTAGCCTGAAATTTAAGTGCACCATGATTCTCATATTTCATATTCATAATGTACATACATGGTTACTTAGCATTATCTTCTATAACAAATGCACTGTGTCATTCCTTCACTCTTTACTGTATTATAAATGCAACAATTTTCTCTAGAATTTCATTTCTGAAAATCAAAATGTATTGTTATATAGTTTTTATTCCTCTAGTTCAATACACTGTTAATCTATGCATATTTAGTCCAACATTAAAACAGTAACGTCAAGACACTAAAATACCTATTCCAGGGATTCGTTTCCCAGTAACTATCAGTCCTCCTAACCTTGAGTGAGGATATTACATCCTCGGCTCCCCCCTTTCTCCGCATCAGGACTTAGGTATTTTCCTGAGACCAGAATTTAGGCCTTGGAGTCACAATCCAGTCTTCACGTCTCTAGGAAATTTCTGAGTTCCAATGGTTCACACAGTAGCTCTGGATAGGTCAGAGCAACCACCTGTTTCTTAACCCTCACCACCTTCTACATAGAACCCCTTTCCCACTTAGAACTTTCCTCTAAATCCTCTTGGAAAGGTAACTGCCAGAACCATCTCAACCTCTTTTCCTTGGGTTCTTGGAATATCTACCAAATAGTTAGTTTTCTTAGCTCAAGGGAATTACCATTAAATTAATCTTTTCAAAACAATTACCATTAAATTAATCTTTTCAAGGCAATTACCATTAAATTAATTTTTTTCTTAACCCTCGCCCCCTTCTACATAGAACCTCTTTCCCTCTTAGGAATTTCCTCTAAATCCTCTTGGAAAGGTAACTGCCAGAACCGTCTCAACCTCTTTTCCCTGGGTTCTTGGAATATCTACCAAACAGTTAGTTTTCTTAGCTCAAGGCAATTGCCATTAAATTAATCTTTTCAAACAAAAAGTTTATGTGATAAAGTATATTAACGAATAATCCATTCGTTATCCATTTAGAATGTAGCTCAACAATTTTATAAAACAAAGGTTAAATTAAAAGAGGGGGTTAGATATTCCCCCGCTGAAATAGATTCTGTCCTCGGTGTTACGAGTTCCCTGAGAAAAACTCTAGATAAGCCTCATGGATAACATTCTCATCCTCCCAAGTAGCCTCCTCTAGGCCAAAGTGCTTCCACTGCACTTTAACTTGTGGGATGACTCACTTCTAGAGCGTTATTTCTCTCCGATCTAGAATATGATGTGGTTCTACTCGGAACTCATCATCTAGTTCTACCTGCACGCAACAATATTTTTCAATTAGTTAAAATCATAAAACTATTTTTTGTTTTTATTGCATTGTGTTATTGACTTCCATGTATACCCTGCCAATGTATGACATGTTTGGGATTGTGTACATAATGCTTTAGTAATGACACTTGAAAGACGTTGTGTACTAAAATATGGCTGGGTAGGGCCAATTGATAGGCCACCGATCCTACCCTTTCCAAGATCTCAAATGGCCCACAATATCTGGGAGAAACTTGGAACACGTGTTCCATCGTAGTGTGCTTTTCTTTTGTTTTATTCTCACATACACGTGATCCAACCACAAATTCTCGGAAAGTTCTTTTTCTGTCAGTGTATGCTTTCTGCTGATCCTGAGCAGCCTCCAATTTATGCCTGATTTTCTTCACTTCACGCTCCATTTCCTCCAACATGTCTGGTCCAAGCATCATTTTATTTTCGGGACTACTCCTGTTCATAGGGGTCTGACACTTCCTCCCATATAATGCCTCAAAGGGGCTCATCTTAAGAGATTACTGATATCCATTGTTGTAAGAAAATTCAACCAGATGTAGATACTCTTCCCACTTTGCTAGTTTTTGCATTACATACATGCGTAGCATGTCCTCTAGAATTTGATTCACCCTTTCCATTTGCCCATCAGTTTGCAGATGATAAGGGGTACTAAATTGTATTTGTGTCCCCAGGCCACTAAATAGTGTCTTCCAGAATGCCGAATTGAATTTCACATCGTGATCTAAAATCACTACTCGAGGGATACCATGCAATCATAAACTTTCTCTCATAAATATTTCAGCAATTTGTACCATCTTATAGGTATACTGGACGAGAATAAAATGTGCCATTTTGTTGAGTATGTCAACTAACACCATAATTGAATCATTATGCCTCTTATTTCTTGGTAGTCCAGTGATGAAGTCAATGGAGATAACCTCCCACTTCCATTTTGGTACAGGAATAGGCTGAAGCAATCCTGGAGATGCTAATGTTCAATCTTGATCTGCTGACATTCTATACACTTGGTCAAATATTCTGCAATGTCCTTCTGCATTCCAGGTCAGGTATAATCCTTTCTTATTGCAGTTAGCATTTTCTGTTATCCTGGATGTTTGGCATAGGAACTCTGGTGATACTCATCAAGGATAACTCTTTTCAGATTGTTTTGGTTTGGTATATATATCCTCTTCCGAAAAATAAAAAATTGCTTATCATTGAGTTCAAAATTAGGCTGCTTCCTTTGCGTTTTGTTTGCCTTTGCCTCCTATCATAAGAACTGGTATTCAGGATCCTTACTAGCTGCTTCCAATATCTGGTCTTTAAAGTTGAACTCAGTTTGGTTGAAGTAGAGTTTGTAGATGCCATGAAATTTCCTGCTTAAGGCATCTGCCACTCGGTTCTCTTTACCCTTCACATGCTGCATGTCAAAATCGAACTTACTTAAGAACGCATTCCATCTAGCTTGGCGTGCATTCAGGTCAGCTTATTTAAAATAGCTAGCTAGATTGCTTTGGTCAATTCTCACCACGAACCTTTTCCCCAATAGGTAATGTCTCCATATTCGTAATGCATGTACTACTGCAGTTAATTCCAAATCATAAGAAGAATACATCTGCTCATGCTCCTTCAGCTTCCTGGACTCATAAGCTATGACTCTTCCTTCCTGAGTCAAAACTGCTCCTACCACCTCCTTACAAGCATCCGTGCAGACCTCAAATTATTTACTCAAGTTTGCTACCCCCAAAATGGGAGCAGTAGTTAATAGTTCCTTCAATAACTCAAAATTGTTCTGACATTCTTGAGTCCATTTAAAGACTTGTCCCTTCCGCAGCAAGGAGGTGATGGGAAAGCTATTTTGGAGAATCCATTGATAAATCATCAATAATAGCCATCCAGACCTATAAATGAACGTATATCTACCACGTTTTTTGGCACTCTCCATTCCATGATGGTTTTTATCTTCTCTGGGTCCACCGCAATCCCCTCCATGGGAATCACATGCCCCAAATATTGAATTTGTTCCTTGAAGAAATCACAGTTACTAAACTTAGCATAGAGCTGAGGTTCCCTTAACATCTTCAATACAATGCGCATATGATCCTTGTGTTCTTCCATACTCTTGGAGTAAACTAATATATCATCAATAAAAATCAGAATGAATTTATCCAAGTACGGGTGAAAGATTCCATGCAATAAGCTCATAAAGGTGGCTGGTGCGTTACTTAATCCAAAAGGTAACACCACAAATCCATAATGGCCATACCAGGTACGAAAGGTTGTTTTACTTATATCTTCATCTTTGATTCGGATCTGGTGGTATCATGATCTTAAGTCAATTTTGGAGAACACTGTAGCTCCTTTGACTTGGTCGAACAAGTCATTTATGCGCCGTAAAGGATATTTATTTTTAACAGCCAATTTTTTGAGTTGTCGATAGTCCATGCACATGCGCATAGTGCCATATTTCTTTCTCACAAACAACACTGGTGCTCCCCATGGGGACACACTTAGCTGAATATAGCCTTTATCCATTAACTCATGTAGCTGCATTTTTAACTCGATTAATTTTGGCACACTAATTCTGTAAGGAGTTTGGGATATAGGTGTTTCTTTGAGTATTAGTTTCATAGTAAAGTCTATGTCCCTTTTTGGTGGTAGCCTCAGGATTTCTTCAGGAAAAACATCATGAAACTCTTTCACAATGGGAAATTTTCCAGCAAAAGAGTCTTATCCGTAGATTTGGTGAATCTCACTTGTATAGCATAAAGTTGGCATCCCTTCCTTAAGCATTTACTCAACTGAGATGCTGTAATGGGAAGCAACCGTAATGGTTTCTTAATACCTTGCAGCTCTTGTCTTGTTCCATCCTTTGATTTAAAGTCGATGACTTCGTCCTTACAGTCCACCAGTGATGAGTGCCTCTCCAACTAATCCATCCCCAGTAATACATCATAAAATCCCAGGGGTAAATGTTGAGTTCCACAAAAATGTGATGATCCCCTACGCTCAACTCACAATCTGTAACTTTAGCGTTTAACCGTATTTTTTCACATATAGCCAGCTTAACTAACCATGGATTCTTGAATTTTTGGTTCTGTAATTTACAACTTTCCACTATACGAGTGTGTATATAGCTCAAGCTAGCCTCGGGATCAACTAAAGTAGAAACAATTTGGGTTTGTATCATACCTTCTAGCTCTATCATGGTTGGCTGGTAATC
This sequence comes from Pinus albicaulis, assembly GCA_034641835.2. Taxonomy (NCBI): domain Eukaryota; kingdom Viridiplantae; phylum Streptophyta; class Pinopsida; order Pinales; family Pinaceae; genus Pinus; species Pinus albicaulis. Next base: position 648,276,350 of record CM076577.1, on the reverse strand, counting down.
TGCTTGCCGATCTTCTAGAGCTCCATTGATTTTGGGTATGTTCCATGCCACGTCCCCCATAATCGATGCCTCTTGCAAGTTTTCTGCCACCTCACTTCTTCCTCGATGAGGACAGTTTGTAAAGTAGTGGACCTCCGCACAACCCCAACATTGAAACAAAGTTTTTTGAGATGGCCCAATTTCAGGTCTACTAGAGGCTTCTCTATGTCGCTCTTCACCAGCCCATTTGGTCTTTGATTGACTTCTTCCATCTCGTTTACTCAGTGGGTTCCTTGTAGCGTTTCGGTAGTTTCTGGATCTGTTATTTTTGTTATTGCTGAAACTCTTCTGCCCTTTTTGTGGTGGCCAAGTTTTCCCAACTTCCCCCTTAACTTTGGACTGCTGATAGCACATGCGTGCTTTCTTTATCGCTTCATCCATAGTTCTTGGGTTAATAAACTCAATATTTTCCTTCATATGTATTGGCATACTACTCATGAAATGCTGCATTTTCACCTTCTCATCGCGCAGATACGGTACATATCGTAATAAAGAAGTAAACTTGGTAATAAACTCATCCATGGAAATTTGTCCTAGTTTTAGATCATGAAACTTTCGGGACTTTTCATCATAGAAACATTCCGTCAGATAATTATCCTTGAAATATTTCCGGAACTCATCCCAAGTGACATTTTGGTCTTCTATTCCTCGCACATTCCTAAGCTCTTCCCACCACAATCACTATAAGGAAAATAAACTCTAGTAGATGTTTTTGAGGAACCCCTTATAAAAATACACCATACACTCGTTTCTAGTGGAGGTTACTAGAGGAGGTTGGCAGGCAGAGGTTTTTGTGGATATTTTCCTCTCGGTGCGCTTATCATACAAAACTGCACCGTTGTGCTAGACAATAGAAAGCACCAGTGCGCACAAAACATTGTCACATCGGACACCATGTGCTCCATACACACCCGCCCGGTGCATCATATTACTGTAGAGCACTGGTGTTTTAAAACTCTTCTGCACTGTTGCATCATAAAACACCACGCCAAAAGAGAAACTGCCCAGTGCGGTGATAAGACACAACACCGGTGCGCCTATAAAACCCCGCGCACCGGAATAGGGTTAAATAAAAAAATATTATGGCTAAAAAAACCTCATTTTTCACTTTTCTCAGTGCTCCAGAGCTCTCAAGCACCAGTTCAATTTATCGTTGTCTAAGCCGCCCTGACATCGGTGCTCCCATTGCACCCATTACACGCATTGTTCCTATGAATTGCCCACCAATCTCCTGCTTGCATTTAAAACGATGGGAAAATTTTATTTTGAAAATTCTCCAGCCAATATGCCTCCTCGACGGTGAAATGTACAAGTATTTTTCTTGTTTTTCCATAATTAAGCTTTTTAGCGGATTAGAATTTCAAATAACCTTAAAATTAACGATTTAAAAGATTTTTTTTTGTCGCGCGGTGCACATGAGCCGTTCAGCTCGCACTGGTAAGCGGTGATGCCTATAAAATTTACAGGCCTCACTGCAACCGGTGCTAACAATATTCGCACCGTTTCCAGCGCGATACCGAAAGACGCACCACATTATTTTAAAATTTAAAAAAAAGTGTGGTGCGGTCTTTTAGCCGGCTGCACTGTTGACCATGTGGAATAGCGGCAACGCAGTGCGTTGACGGAAATATCTGCCCCAGTGTTTGTTAGTGCACTGCATTCGGCATTCCGACAGGGTCAGTGGTGCATCCTGGTAAAAGACCACACCGATGAATTATATAGTGTTAAATAGAGATATTATATATGTTTTCGTGCAATATTGTTTTTTAAAATGGAATCAAATTAATCTTGTTTTTTTAAATGAAATCAAACTAATAAGAACTATATAATGTTAAACACAGATATTATATAAGAATTATAGTGTTAAATAGTGATATTATATATGTTTTCATGTAATCTTGTTTCCTAAAATGAAATCAAACTAATCTTGTTTTTTTAAATGGTAACTATTAAATATTATTAATAGAGATATGAAATTAAGAAAGTAATTAATGTGAGGTTTGAAAATTTATTTCATATTACAATTCAATGTTTAATGCTTTCTTAAAATAGATATATTTCTAAATTCTTGCAATATGCTTTTTCTCTGTCTTTACCTAATTTACATATAAAATTTATATAGAGAATTGAAAGCTATCTCCAAATAAAAATAAAAATAAATTTATATTTAATTGTCATATAAAAATTTCAAAATTCAATGCATTGTAAAACATTAACTTCAATTATTTTTCAACTTCTATATATAAATATAATTTTTATGTAAAAGAAAACCAATGTTATACACAATCTCTCACTATTCAATACTAAAATTTCATTGACTTATGAAAAAAGAAGTTATTATATTGATACATATAATACAAGGAAAAGTGGCTTCATTTTAAATCATTATATTAATACATATTAATGAAGGGAAAATACAGAAACTTTGAAAATATAGTTAATTAACTGAGAAATTTAGAAATTTATTGTGTGAAGTGTTGTATTAATCTAATATAAAATAAAGGTGTATGTAACAACTATCACACTTATTTCATAGAAATTACACAAGATTAAAAAAGTTCAAAAGATTTACCATTCAATCATACTTGTAAATGCAACATGGTTAAACCCATATATATAAACCTTACTTTTATTCCCATGTCATATTTTTGAAGATAACTATGCATATTTATTTATTTCCGTGCAAACATTAAACTAATCACGTTTCGTTCGGGTTTGGGATCTCCTCCAAGGATCTTCTCACTAATTACATATTTGAACAAAATTGAACAGTAATTTATATGGATCCACCCCGTACTGGGTTTATTGCCTTGTTTATAATTATGGTACTTAGGACTATGATGAAATTAAAGATCTCTTAAGATGACACTTTATTGCTATGTGTCTCGGTGATAAACCTCCACCTGTCCATGCTTTTATTCTTGGGCTATTTCCCGATCATCCGATCCCCTCAGAGGAAATCAACAGTGCTAAAGACTAGGAAGAAGCATTAGGTTAACTACCCAGCCCCAACCTCCCCCCATCGAGTCATTCCTTCCACCGCAGAGGCAAAAAATTAGCTATGCAACTCGAGGATTTCACCTATCTATCAGTATGAGGCTCCTCCATGGTTAAGATGCCGCTGATAGCCAACTATTGCTCGCTCTCGACTGAGAATGAAGGTAAGGTTCTGGTTTTCATGTCAGTTTTAGAACCCTAATTTTTTTTCCTCTTAAATCAAATGCTTAGGTGCGAATTTGAGTTTCTCTGGTGTGGGCTTTCTCATTGCACAGGTTTTCTTAGTAGGCCTCCCGCTAGTTCTCTGCCCATCCTCACCAGAACAGATTCTATTAAGCCATAAATTTTTTGTGTTAGCTCCAGCTCAGACACTCAGCCACTTCGGCTCCCCGGGAAAGTGAACTACTATTTATAATTTATGCATGTAATTTAATTTCATGTCTTTACCCTATGGAGAGATTTTATTATTTACTGGTTGTAACAACGTGTCTCTCTGTAGGTACAGGTTCTAGGGTCTGGAGGTGTTTGAATAATTCGAGATTCCATCTACCATTCACTCCCACGGGCACATGTAAGTCTTGTTTCCCATTCTTCCTTGGTTAACCCAACCCTTGAATCTTGAGTGTAGTAATCAAATGTTATTCCCCTTTTCCATATGAAGAAGAGGGATTTTCCTTTACAAGGATGATTTCTCGGCCTTGCCGTAACTTGGCAGTTCTGTCCTAGAGTTTTTAGTGTAAATTTTCCACTTGGGCTTGGCCTCTTTTCAGGATTAAAAATATCCATGTTTTATGTAGAACCCTCTGTTATTATTTACGCATGACAGAACTTGTTTTCTCTTGTATATACAGCTGAAGTATTCGTTGTGTTTATTTCGGATTTTTCAGATTTGTTTATATGAGGGTTTCACCCAGTTTTCTTCTGTGGATGTAATATTCAGTTTTAAATTCTTAATCGTTATCGTTAATGGTTATCAAGTTATATGGCATAGTTCTGCGAGGCTCCACCCTTTATTTTCTTTTGCACAGTCGCCTTTTTTCACAGTCATCTTAATCTTCTTGGTTGAACACGTGTGAGATTTGTCTTTCCACGGTGCGTTCTCTTGCACTCCATTTGTTGGAAAATGGAACCAGAATCCTCGACCCTCCTCCTGGGTATTGGTTCTAAACCCACGGCTGTTGTCCTCACAATTCTGCAGGCGTAATATATATACATAGATACTTAAGGTTTTCTGGCTGTTAATTATTTTGGGGTTTACTTACTGTACCGTGTCATGTGAAAAAATTTGGTGTTGTACGTTCTTCATTTTATCGTAGGTGGTAACCACCAATTTATGTTGATTTTCTACTTTCTCTAAGTGTTGCTATAGTTATATACAGAGGCTGCACATCAATATTTATGACAGAAATTAGAAGACCCAGTTTAATACTGTGGATAATCTAGTTTTAGTTTCTCTATTTAAGCATGCATTGCATCACTAATATTAATAGCTAATTATTCCAAATGTATATGCAGAACTAAAATCTAGCCTGAAATTGAAGTGCACCATGATTCTAATATTTCATATTCATAATGTACATACATGGTTACTTAGCATTATCTTCTTAAACAAATGCACTGTGTCATTCCTTCACTCTTTACTGTAATATAAATGCAACAATTTTCTCTAGAATTTCATTTCTGCAAATTAAAATGCACTGTTATCTAGTTTTTATTCCTCTAGTTTAATACACTGTTAATCTATGCATTATTAATCCAACATTAAAAAAGTAACCTCAAGACACTAAAATACCTATTCCAGGGATTTGTTTCCCAGTAACTGTCAGTCCTCCTAACCTTGAGTGAGGATATTACGTCCTCGGCTCCCCCCTTTCTCCACACTAGGACTTAGGTATTTTCCTGAGACCAAAAGTTAGACCTTGGAGTCACAATCTAGTCTTCACTTCTATGGGAAATTTCCGAGTTCCAATGGTTCACACAGTAGCTCTGGATAACTCAGAGAAACCACTTGTTTCTTAACCCTCACCCCCTTCTACATAGAACCCCTTTCCCACTTAGGATTTTCCTCTAAATTTTCTTGGAAAGGTAACTGCCAAAACCATCTCAACCTCTTTTCCCTGGGTTCTTGGAATATCTACCAAACAGTTACTTTTCTTAACTCAAGGCAATTACCATTAAATTAATCTTTTCAAACGAAAAGGTTATGTGATAAAGTATATTAACGAATACTCCATTCGTTATCCATTAAGAATGTAGCTCAACAATTTTATAAAACAAAGGTTAAATTAAAAACAGGGGGTTACATCTTCCCCTGCTGAAATAGATTTCGTCCTCAGTGTTATGAGTTCCCTGAGAAAAACTATGGATAAGCCTCATGGATAACATTCTTGTCCTCCCAAGTAGCCTCCTCTGGGCCAAAGTGCTTCCACTACACTTTAACTTGGGGGATGACTCACTTTCGAAGCGTCATTTCTCTCTGATCTAGAATATGCTACTGTTCTACTAGGAACTCGTCGTCTGGTTCTACCTGCACGCAACAAGATTTTTCAATTAGTTAAAATCAAAAAACTATTTTTTCTTCTGATTGCATTGTGTTATTGACTTACATGTATACCCTGCCAATGTATGACATTTTTGGTATTGTGTACATAACGCTTTAGTAATGACACATGAAAGACATTGTGTACTAAAATATGGTTGGGTAGGGCCAATTGATAGGCCACCAATCCTACCCTTTCCAAGATCTCAAATGGCCCACAATATTTGGGGGCAACTTGGCACACGTGTTCCATCGCAGTGTGCTTTTATTTTGTTTTATTCTCACATACACGTGATCCAACCACAAATTCTCGGAAAGTTATTTTTCTGTCAGTGTATAATTTCTGCTGATCCTTAGCAACCTTCAATTTCTGCCTGATTTTCTTCACTTCACGCTCCATTTCCTCCAACATGTCTGGTCCAAGCATCATTTTATTTTCTGGACTACTCTTGTTCATAGGGGTCTGACACTGCCTCCCATATAATCCCTCTAAGGGGTTCATCTTAAGAGATTCTTGATATCCATTATTGTAAGAAAATTCAACCAGATGTAGATACTCTTCCCACTTTGCTAGTTTTTGCATTACATACATGCGTAGCATGTCCTCCAGAATCTGATTCACCCTTTCCGTTTTCCCATCAGTTTGCAGATGATAAGTGGTACTAAATTGTATTTGTGTCCCCAGGCCACTAAATAGTGTCTTCCGAAATGCAGAAATGAATTTCACATCGCGATCTAAAATCACTACTCGAGGGATACCATGTAATCATAAACTCTTTCTCATAAAGATGTCAGCAATTTGTACCGTATTATAGGTAGACTGGACAAGAATAAAATGTGCCACTTTGTTGAGTATGTCAACTACCACCATAATTGAATCGTTATGCCTCTTATTTATGGGTAGTCCCGTGATGAAGTCAATGGAGATAACTTCCCACTTCCATTCTGGTACAGGAATAGGCTGAAGCAATCCTGTAAATGCTAATGTTCAACCTTGATCTGCTGACATTCTATAAACTTGGTCAAATATTTTTCAATGTCCTTCTACATTCCAGGTCAGGTATAATCCTTTCTTATAGCAGTTAGCATTTTCTGTTATCTTTGATGTCTGGCATAGGAACTCTGGTGATACTCATCAAGGATAACTCTTTTCAGATTGTTTTGGTTTGGTATATATATCCTCTTCCGGAAAATAAAAAATTTCTTATCATTGATTTCAAAATTAGGCTGCTTCCTTTGCTCCTTGTCTGCATTTGCCTCTTGCCATAGGAATTGGTATTCAGGATCCTTACTAGCTGCTTCCAATATCTGGTCTTTAAACTTGAACTCAGTTTGGTTGTAGTAGAGTTCGTAGACGCCGTGCAATTTCCTGCTTAAGGCATCTGCCACTCGGTTCTCTTTACCCTTCACATGCTGGATGTCAAAATCGAACTCACTTAGGAAAGCATTCCATCTAGCTTGGCGTGCATTTAGGTCAACTTGTTTAAAATAGCTAGCTAGATTTCTATGGTCAGTTATCACCACAAACCTTTTCTGCAACAGTTAATGTCTTCATATTCGTAATGCATTTACTACTGTAGTTAATTCCAAATCATAAGCGGAATACATCTGCTCATGCTCCTTAAGCTTCATGGACTCATAAGCTATGAATCTTCCTTCCTGAGTCAACATTGCTCCTACCCCCTCCTTACAAGCATCCGTGCAGACCTCAAATTATTTACTCAAGTCTGCTACCCCCGGAACGGGAGCAACAGTTAATAGTTCCTTCAATAACTCAAACTTGTTCTGACATTCGTGAGTCCATTTAAAGACTCGTCCCTTCCGTATCAAGGAGGTGATGGGAAAGCTATTTTGGAGAATCCATTGATGATAGCCATCCAGACCTATAAATGAACGTATATCTACCACATTTTTTGGCACTCTCCATTTCATGATGGTTTTTATCTTCTCTGGGTCCACCGCAATCCCTTCCACAGGAATCACATGCCCCAAATATTGAATTTGTTCCTTGAAGAAATCACAGTTACTAAACTTAGCATAGAGCTGAGGTTCCCTTAACATATTCAATACAATGCACAGATGCTCCTTGTGTTCTTCCATACTCTTGGAGTAAACTAATATATCATCAATAAAAATCAGAATGAATTTATCCAAGTACGGGTGAAAGATTCCATGCAATAAGCTCATAAAGGTGGCTGGTGCGTTACTTAATCCAAAAGGTAACACCACAAATCCACAATGGCCATACCGGGTAAGAAAGATTGTTTTACTTATATCTTCATCTTTGATTCAGATCTGGTGGTTTCATGATCTTAAGTCAATTTTGGAGAATAATGTAGCTCCTTTGACTTGGTCGAACAAGTCATCTATGCGCCGTAAAGGATATTTATTTTTAACAGTCAATTTGTTGAGCTGTCGATAGTCCATGCACATGTGCATAGTGCCAACTTTCTTTCTCACAAACAACACTGGTGCTCCCCATGGGGACACACTTGGCTGAATATAGCCTTTATCCATTAATTCATGTAGATGCATTTTTAACGCGGTTAATTTTGGCACACTCATTCTGTAAGGAGTTTGGGATACAAGTGTTTCTTTGAGTATTAGTTCCATAGTAAAGTATATGTCTGTTTTTGGTGGTAGCCTCAGGATTTCCTCAGGAAAAACATCATGAAACTCTTGCACAATGGGAAATTTTCTAGCAAAAGAGTCTTATCCTTAGAGTTGGTGAATCCCACTTGTATAGCATAAAGTTGGCATCCCTTCCTTAAGAATTTACTCAACTGAGATGTTGTAATAGGAAGCAACTGTAATGGTTTCTTAATACCTTGCAGCTCTTGTCTTGTTCCATCCTTTGAGTTAAAGTCGATGACTTCATCCTTATAGTTCACCAGTGACGAGTGCCTCTCCAACTAATCCATCCCTAGTAATACATCATAAAATCCCAGGGGTAAAGTGTTGAGTTCCACGGAAATGTGTTGATCCCCTACGCTCAACTCACAATCTGTAACTTTATCATTTACCCGTATTTTTTCCCCTGTAGCCAGCTTAACTAACCATGGATTCTTGAATTTTTGGTTCTGTAATTTACAACTTCCCACTAGACGAGGGTGTATATAGCTAAAGCTAGCCCCAAGATCAACTAAAGAAGAAACAGATTGGGTTTGTATCATACCTTCTAGCTCTATCATGGTTGGATGGTAATCTGCTTGCCGATCTTCTAGAGCTGCATTGATTCTGGGTATGTTCCATGCCACGTCCCCCATAATCGATGCCTCTTGTAAGTTTTTTGCCACCCCACTTCTTCCTCGATGAGGACAGTTTTTAAAGTAATGCACCTCCGCACAACCCCAACATTGAAACCAAGTTTTTTGAGATGGCCCAATTTCAGGTCTAGAGGCTTCTATATGTCACTCTTCGCCAGCCCATTTGGTCTTTGATTGAATTCTTCCATTTGGTTTACTCAGTGGGTTCCTTGCAGCATTTCAGTAGTTTCTGGATCTCTTATTTTTGTTATTGCTGAAACTCTTCTGCCCTTTTCGTGGTGGAAAAGTTTTCCCAACTTCCCCCTTAACTTTGGACTGATGATAGCACATACGTGCTTTCCTTATCGCTTCATCCATAGTTCTTGGGTTAATGAACTCAATCTTTTCCTTCATATGTATTGGAAAACTACTCATGAAACACTGCACTTTCACCTTCTCATCGCACAGATACGGTACATATCGTAATAAATAAGTAAACTTGGTAATAAACTCATCCATGGAAATTTGTCCTAGTTTTATATCATTAAACTCTCGGGACTTTTCATCATAGAAAAATTCCGTCAGATACTTATCCTTGAAATATTGCCGGAACTCATCCCAAGTGACATTTTGGTCTTTTATTCCTCACACATTCCTAACCTTTTCCCACCACAATCACTACAAGGAAAAGAACCTCTAGTAGATTTTTTTGAGGAACCCCTTATAAAAATACCCCATACACCCGTTTCTAGTGGAGGTTACTTGAGGAGGTTAGCGGGCGGAGGGTTTTGTGGATGTTTTTCTCTCGGTGCGCTTATCATACAAAACCGCACCGGTGCGCTCAATAATAGAAAGCACCAGTGCCCACAAAACATTGGAACATCGGACACCATGTGCTCCATACACACCCGCCCGGTGCATTTTATTACTGTAGAGCACTGGTGCTTTACAACTCTTCCGCACTAGTGCATCATAAAACACCACACCAAAAGAGAAACTGCCTGGTGTGGTCGTAAGACACAACTCCAGTGCGCCTATAAAACCCCGCGCACCGGAACAGGGTTAAGTAAAAAAATATTATGGCCAAAAAACCACATTTTTCACTTTTCTCAATGCTCTAGAGCTCTCAAGAACTGCTTCAATTTATCGTTGTCTAAGCCGCCCTGACATCAGTGCTCCCATTGCACCCATTGCACGCATTGCTGCTATGCATTGCCCACCAATCTCCTGCTTGCATTTTGAAAAACGATGGGCAAATTTTTTTTTGAAAATTCTCCAGCCAATATGCCTCCTCGACGGAGAAATGTACAAGTATTTTTCCTGTTTTTCCATAATTAAGCTTTTTAGAGGATTATAATTTCAAATAACCTTAAAATTAACCATTTAAAATAAAAAAAAAATTCGCGTGGTGCGCATGAGCCGTTCAGCTCGCACTAGTAAGCAGTGATGCCTGTAAAATTTACAGGCCGCACCGCAACCAGTGCTAACAGTATTTGCACTGTTTCCAGCGCGATACCGAAAGACGCACCACATTATTTTAAAATTTTAAAAAAAGTGCGGTGCGGTCTTTTAGCCGGTTGCACCGTTGACCATGTGGAATAGCGGCAACGCAGTACGTTGATGGAAATATCCACCCTGATGTTTGTCAGTGCACTGCATTCGGCATTCCGACAGGGTCAGTGGTTCATCCTGGTAAAAGACCGCACTATTGACTATGTAATTAGTCACGAAGTCGATGTGATGACACAACTATACATGCCAGGGCATAGATTTTAGTCAGCGCACCGCACTCCTCGCACCATACATAGTCAACGGTGCTTTGAAAATTTTCAGGTGCACCACATACGGTGGGTTTAATGTCATCTGGGGCATTGCCCCTGGTGCATGACAAAAAAATGATGCACCGGAATTGGTGCATGACTATTTTTTGTGGCGCACCGACTGATTTTGTTTTTTTTTTCCAAAAAATATTATATATCTATATTCCTAAATACATGTCTCATTTAATAAAAAAAAATTATTTAATATGTCAATCATTCAAAGAGAAGAGGGGGAACAACAACAACAACAGGCGGAGGAGTATGACATGGTTCGCCTTTGGGAGGCATGAGAGAGGGAGAGAGATGCGTACCCTCACCCTATTATAGCAGCTACCCAAGGGATCCTAAGGCAACTAGGCCTCCTTAAGTTCTATGAGGAGGCTACTTCCCTAAAGGCCCATGGTGTGTTTTTGAGACATCTTATCTACGGGTGGAATGCCCACCGACAGGATTTCCAGGTTGGTCCTAACCAATGGTACACACCCACTGAGGAGGATATATATTTCATTATAGGGCCATCGAGGAGAGGGGTGGGTTTTCCCTCGTTCCCAGAGGTTCCAGCTGTTTGTGTAGCAGGGAGTCAGTTAGTGTACTCCCAAAGATACATTGGAGCATTAATACTGTCTCCTGCAGATTTGCAGGTCGCTCGAGGTCAGTTACGTATTGGTGCATTTGGTAGTGAGGAGGTGCAGTGCCTTTCAATTCTCATTTCTACCATTTCACACAACACCAGTGATGGGCAACGCATTATTTGTTCGCTTCTATATTATGTTGATTCTTTAGTACAGGAGCGACGACTTGTCAGGTGATTTGCCATTTTTTTGTGGCAGTTCTATACAACCTTAGATAGATGTCATGCTCATGCACAAGAGAGGGTCAACTTCCCTTTTGCTTTAGAGATTTTTTGTTTATTTTTTGAGAGGTTTCCAGAGATGAGGCCTAATTTTTTTCAGTAGCCTCGTAGGCCGATGGTCAAGGCACAGATGGACATGTGGGGGCAGATGATGCCCAAGAGGGGCAAGACTATGTTTCCAGTGAGGATATCACATGATGCATTGGAGTTTCTTTCCAATGTTGAGGAGCTGCATCCCTTCATTATGGTCCCCTATCCTTATGTTGGATTGGATTGGTGAGGGTGTGACAACATCCTCTTCACAGATGATTAGCCGCCAAATGATAGAGGTAATATTATTGTTTTATTTAAATTTATTCTAACATTTTCTTTAACTTGTTTTTATTAAATTGTGTAATGAAATTGTCTAATTATTGTTGTGTAATTGTATATATTTTTCAGACATTGGATCTTTTGATGGCGGCGACATGCCGACACCACCACATGATCCAGGTGTGGATACTGATGAAGATCAAGGCATTGCCAGATGCTGAGGATCATCAGGAGGTCGGTGCTGAGAGAAATGATCCTGCTGGTGCTATAGGCGCGATCGACTTGATACTAGATACAGGATGGAGTTGGGCGACCAACTCACTGTATTGATGGTTGAGGCGGGCATCAGGCCCGCTCATTACAAAGACATACATGCCGATGGTAGGCTATTACAGATGTGGAGAGGCATGTCGCGTGACATGTAGAGCCTGATGCGGCATGTCGTAGGAGCTACGACGTTAGTTACGAGGTTGAGGAGGACTGTTGCATGTTATAGGCATGGTCGAGATGTAGCACGTGATCGAAAGTCCATGAGAAATGACTCATCATCTCATGATCCTTCACCTCGTGTCGTGCCAGATGAACAACCTCCACTAGCATCTAGCAGCAGTCATCATGGAGATGAGGTTGGACCATCAACCACGTCCAGTCAACAGCCTGCAGCATCCATCAGTACTCATGATCATGAGCAGGCTGGACCATGGACCGTCGAGGCTGCACCATTGACTGAGCAGGCCTCGACTAGTACTGCTATTGATGTTGTACCACCAACTGATCCATGCCATTTATATTACAGTTGTATATTTTTAACATTATTCAGTTATATATATATATAGTCCATGTATTTTATGTTCATGTTGCAGTTGTACTTAATTTACATGTTGGTGATCATCATGATGTGTATATTGTTAGGTCATGTTACATATGTTCATTTATTGTGCAACTTGCAGATCGATGTGTATGCGATAGCATGAGTTATTTGACATGTGATGTATATTTGATGTTTGTGTTGTGATGATGTTATACAATGCTAATTGTGTTTTGTTAGATGATCATGATCATGATGATGTTAGCGAATTTGAATGTGTTTTTTAGTCAAATATGATGTTTTTATGATGGTTATCATGATCGTGATGTTTATTAATTAATTTAATATTAAATGACCATGATATTTATTAAATATTATGTCGTGATTATAATTGAAATTGAAATTTTAATTGTATGTCAAATTGTAAAATTGTATTTGTATTTGTATTTGTAATTTTAACTATAATTGTATGTAAAATATTTAATGTAAAATTTTAATTGTAATTGTAATATTAATTTTTTGTCAAATGATTGTAATTGTAATTGTATATATGACAAATTGTAAAATTGTAATTGTAATTGTAATTGTATGTAAAATTCTAAAATTGTAATTGTATTTGTAATTGTAATTGTATGTAAAATATTTGTAAAATTGTAATTGTAATTCTATTTCTAATTGTATGTAAAATATTTGTAAAATTTTAATTGTATTACTATGAAATGATTGTAATTGTATATAAAATTAAAATTGTAATTGTAATTCTAATCGTAATTGTATGTGAAATTATAAAATTGTAATTGTAATTGTAATTGTATGTAAAATATTTGTAAAATTTTAATTGTATTAATCTGAAAATTTTAATTGTATTAATGTGAAATGATTTTATTAAAATTTGTAAATTTGTAAATTTGTAAATAATTGTAAAATAATAAATCTAGAATAATATGAATTTTTGTAACATAATAAAGTTTAGAAAATAATGCAAATAAATTCATGTACTTTAGAATTATCATTATTTTATTATGATCTTACATACAAAAAAAAAAAAGAACTTTATACAATACACCATTTCTAGAGGAGATTCCTATTTTTTCATCCGGTGCTCTTATCATAATAACAGGGACCGGTGCATATTAGTACTAAGACGCACCGGTGCTTCATAACTCTTCCGCACCGGTGCGTCATAAAACACCGCGCCAAAACATAAACCTCGATATAACGAAACCGCACCGGTGCACCTATAAAACCCCGCGCACGGGAACATGGTTATTCTGTAAAGTGCAGTATTGGAGCAGTGGAGGGTTTGAATCGCGGGCAAGAATTTTTTTGAGGAGATGAGGGCTTGAAAAGTCTAGAGTTCAAATTTTGGATGAGAATTTTATAGCAGAGAAAATGAGTGATTCAAACAGAAAGACGGACAAATACTTTTACAGGGATGCAGATGACTACAAAGCTCAACATAGTACAAAAGGAGAAAATATTTATGAAAAATATGAGAACAACAGTCAAGAAAGCTTAGTTGAGACTGATAGATAGCATTCGGTTGAGGCTAGTGATAGGGTTAAGAGGTCCCATGATGGAAAAAGGGAGAGCAGAGTTGATAGCAGAGAAATATGTATCGATGCTCTTGCGACTAGCAAGGTGAAATGGTACTTTGAAAGAAAGGAGTCCTCTTTGATAAGGGATTTCAGAGAGAGATCAATTAAGTCTCTTAAACGGGCTAAGAGATCACATGAAGGTAATGATTCTCATTCTTACAAGGATGGCAGGGAAAGATTGGATGGTAGAGAAAGGTCAATCGAGGTAGTAGATAAAGCCAAGAGGCACCATTAAGGGAAGGATTCTCATTCCCTTAAGGACAATAGAGAAAGATAAATTGACGTTTTTGATCGGGATGGTAGGTCCCATGAAAGGAAAGATTCTCCAGAATGCGTTTAAAAGCCGCTGGGAGTATTGTATGAGCTTCGGTTGGCTTAGATAAACTTTTACCGGCAAAGCTAACGTCTCATAAAATCACATCTTCGACTTTTAATTGAACCTGAATAGCATCTCTAACTTGTCTGAGCTGTGGTCCTATGGATAAAGAGGAATATCTCATGGAAGGTACCCAAAAATCCAAATTTTTGAAAGTATAGGTGAATTAGCACTTATCAAAGAACGAAATTCCAAACAAAATGTGAATGGGATACACTTAAGGATTCCCTGGTTCCATTTTTTATTGAAAATGATGCTCTCTCTGGATGAAACCATTAAAAAGTTTGCTTGTATTATAAATGGAAATCCAGTAACCATTTCCATGGGAATAAAATCATAGATACCTGCAGCTGCCATATTTCTACTTGTAAATCGGTTTCCCATTGGAAAAGCTAATGTAATAGCCCATTTTGTAATGGCTTTCCTCTGCTAAACCCTATAATCATCTTCTATGGGAAACCATTGCCTCCACATGTAATAATTGTGTCGTCTAGTAAAAAATAGGTCTTCTTCTGCTAACAAATGCAGAATGAAGGACTTGTTGTCATTTCTCCTAGAACATTCAAGTTCAGTTTCTCGTAAAACAAAGATTGTATAAATTTTTTTTAATATCAAGATAGAAAGCACAAAGGAGAAAAGAGGAAATTGGATGTCAAGATGGAGGAGGAACTTACAAATGAGCAAGTAGATCATGGGTCAACAAGCAGATCACGGGGCACCTTTTCTTGTTCCAGGTTATGGAAAGGTTCAAGCTTATTTTTCTAAAAGAAGAAGAGGTGTAGTTTTGAAAAGAAATGGCCCAAATATTTTCACAAAAAAATGTAAATTTCCAACATGTCTAATTTTGGTGTACACTCGTAAAAGTAATTTCGGTGCCTCAACCACAAATCAATGCTAATGTACATATAACCACACAGGTGCGTTCTAGTTACTACGCACCGGTGTGTTTTAGTTACTACGCACTGATGTCGTGTTACCAATGGATGCACCGGTGCGGTGCTATTAAGTGACACATTGGTGAGAAATAAACACAAATAAAAAAAGTGCACCTCTATTTTCTTTAAGTGAAAAAAAAGAAGAAAATTGAAAAATGGGCAGCAAAATATTTTTGAAAATATAATTTCATAAAAAAAATCTTTAAATACTAAACACTTTTCATTATTTCACTATTTTTGCTAAAAATTTTAGCCAGAGATTTGTAGGAGATATACCTGGAGCAAGAGAGCATGAGAGCACTGTGGAGCAGCGAAATACATTCGAATATAAGTATTCAGATAATCAGAATCCAAACCTCTGGTGATTCAGACCCTATAACATAGAATTTCAAATGATCTCGTGGTTAAATTTGATTTTTTTTTTACTTTTTCTGCAGTTTTATCCATTTTTACCCTAAACCCTTCATTTTTTTGTTTTTTTCCCTTCCTTCTCCCTGTTTCTGTGATTTCAGAATTAGGGCTTTTCATTTTAGATTGACATCCAACCCACGGGACAACTTGCATAGTCGGATCCCAATCCATGTCGCCCCTTGTGTGAATTTTTGAAAAAAATGGATTTTTTTTATCGGTGCATCCTGCATAACTGAGCGCACCGGTGAGCTTAATTTTTTTTATCGGTGCATCCTGCGTAACCGAGCGCACCGGTGAGCTGATTTAAATCAGTGTGCCATATCTAAAATAGGGCATCGGTGCACTATGTTACGAGGATAACATCGTACAGTCTATTACACTTTTGTGCAGTGCGTTTATAATACCTCCATGCACCATACAGTCTATTATACTATTTGTGCGGTGTGTTTATAATACACCCATGCACCGACTTCGATGCATACAACATGAAAGGCGCGCCGGTTTATTGAGATTTATTTTTTACCTGAAAAGTTGACAATTTATTTATAAATATATTAATGAATGATATGGTATAGGTTTTAGATTGATAAAGAAATGACTGACAAGAGATAAAGTAACAAAAATACTGATAACACATCAAGAAAAGAAAAAAAGGCAAGTTATTTGTAAATTCTTTACAAAAGTTATTATTTTTAAACTATATATAAGTTTAACTAATATGTATTGTTTGTTTTTTTATCATGCAGAGCAACAAAATGACGAAGATCGATAATATTATTTCTGATCTAGTACCAGAAGAGCTTAAAATCTTGATGGAAAAATTACAAAAGGATGAATTAGGTGAATGAAAAAATACTATCGATCCAATATGAGTTTATTTTTTTAATTTTCATTAATAATATACTTAAAATTATTAGATAACATGTCAAACATTCTATTAATTCACATTTTTTTAATGTTTTACAGGGACCAACAACTTAGAAAAGGAATTTTGTTGTAAGAAAAGAAAAAAATAGAACATGCAAATAAAAATGAATTGCTCCTTAGCTCATCTGGAGTGGTGTTGGAGGTTAACGAAAGGGGGAAAAACTTTTACTAAAGTTTGAGGGATCTAGTGGAAAAAATATATAGACATTATTTCCACTTACAATACAAAAACAAATCCAATGATTCCAAGAACCAATTTTTATCTAAAGTACAAGAAGAGTTTCCAGAGAATTGGTCAATGAAACATGTCAGACTTTTAATAGCAAAAACGTACAACAACAAAAATGAAGGAATGGAAAAGTAATATTACTTTAAATGTTTGTCTAGAATTATTTATAAATATCACTTTTGTTATATTTACTTTTCATATATCAATATAAAAACTAAATAGTTTATTGTCATGTTACATTTTCAGAAAGATTATGAAAATCTCAAAAGATGAACGAGCTGATATCATAAATATGCCAGTAGAAATGCCCAAAAAGGTGTACAAGGAGATGGTCAAAGAAATGGACAAAATTGCATTGCAAGAGGAGCCATCTCAACAACAATGTGCTTCAAATGTAATATGTAATCATTGAATTTTTCGATCATTAGGTACAATAAATAAACAGTTTAACATTAAATGTTAATTTTCAAGAATTTTCATAAAAAAAAAAGAAAATGGAATCCATTCAGCACATATAACAGGACGACAAGGAATAAAAGTGTTGATATCTAAGTTTGTGAGTAATTTTTACTTCCTTATAACAACTTAACTAGATTTCATTTTTGTATTTTTTAAGTTGTTTTACAAAAATCATCATTTAATTTCTTCAAACAGGTGCTAACATACAAAGAAGAACCATCAGATGAATTGATTGAAATTGGGTTAAATATGGGTTGTGAGTATATGTTGGCATATTAGAAATTAATTGTAGAGTTTGTAAGCATCTATCGATCTTTTTTTACTTAGCTCCATCTATAATTAATAGAAAAAAATTATTTTATTTTAAATATATGATTTGTTATGGGGTATAAAACTTGTAGGAAACAAAGTATGGAACTGTGCCAACAGATGAAATTTTGAAAGATGGCATGGTACATGGTTTTGAAGAATGTGTATAGTTTATGAATCAGTTGTTGCTATGGTACATCATTTTTCTTTTTGATTTACATTGATGTATATTATTTAATATTGCAATTTTCATTATTCTCACCAATGTGTATACACTCATTTCAATTTATTTTTATGTTTGTAGATGGAAGGTGAAGAAGAAGAAAATAATCAACACCGTGAACAAAACATTTTTGAAAATAACCCAAGTCATGGAAGTAGCTCTAGCAGTGACAATAGTTCAGGCAAAGAATGATGATCACTATGTTTGGATATCAAAGCAAGGCGTTCGATTTTTTGAAATATTTGTTTGTGAAATCATACATTTTGTTTAATGTAATGGACATAGTGTCCCAATTGAAAGACAAAGGGATACCAATAATTGTCCCATTTTGTATGACAAAGACTCTTATATATATATATATATATATATATATATATATATATATATATATATATATATATATATATAATAAAATATGTTTTAATTTATTCTATTTCATTCTCCATTGTCGCTATTGCGTTCTCCATTGTCGTTCTCAAATTCACTAATAAAAATTTAATTCATATGAATATTGTTATAATATGTATATGTATCGACTTTTGATGAATAATGAATTTTAAAAAATCACAATAATTATGATATGATGTTGATGTAACAAATTAATCCAAACATCACATTCAAATTTATTAATAAAAATTTAATTAATATGAATATTTTTATAAGATGTGTCGAATTTTTATGAATAATGAATTTAGAAAAATCACAATAATTTCACTGTCACGGGTTGATGTTTCTAAAAAATAAAAAATGAACACCGGTGCGTTTGTATGCTGTAGTGCACTGACGCGTTTCTATGACCTATGGGCACCGCACAAATACCAAAACCAAATAAAATTCTCGGTGCATTTGTGCAATACTATGTACCATTGCTTTTATGTGAGACTATGCACCAGTGCATTTGTATGACGTATGGGCATCGTACAAATACCAATAACAATTATAAATATTGGTGCGTTTGTCTGATACTGTGCACCGATGTGTTTCTATAAGTCTATGCCTGGTGTGTTTCTATAAGTCTACGCACCGGTGCATTGAGACGACCTATGGGCACCGCAAAAATCCCAAGACCAATTGGTACGACCCCCTGCGTTGTATCACCAACACTGCGCCCGGTGCAGTTTTATACCTTGACAGTGCGGTGCAAGAACCTTCAACCGCCCCGGGGCCACTATCTAGATGACATGCATTGGTGCATTGCAACCTTAGTAGCGTACCGATGAGAAAAACATCTGTAATAACCTCTGGCTACCTATTTTTTTTAGTTGTGCTGAATTTCCATTAAAATATCCACTAAAACCTCCGTAACCATAAACGGATGTTGTAGAAAATTTCTTTTTGACAAATTGGCCAATTTTATAACACTAAAAACCTCCTTTATAGCCTCCGCTAGAGGGTCTTTTCCTTGTAGTGAATGTTTCTTTCTCTCGAAGTTGATAAATGGCTAAACGAGCTTTCAATTTACTGTTATACTTGTACACTTGAAAATAGTTGTTCACGTTTATGATCCAAGCTTATGCCATCTCTTCAGCCTCTCCATCAAAGGTTGGGGGCTTGATCTTCCTGCATTCACCCTATAACTCCAATTTTTTTTTCTTCAACTCTTGTTGTTCCAAAACATTTCTAGATTTAGCCTCATGGTAAGTTCAACTCTTATAAATTCGTGGTGTTCTGTTGCCTTCTGGATTATCATGTAGCGCTTGTTGTTGTTCACCTTCTTCTAGAGTGTTCCTTTCCAGACTAGGTTTTTAATTGGGGTGATTCTACCGGTCTGATAGAATTTTTAATATATTTTCCCGTTATATCATCAATATTTCATTTTCGCCCCAAAATTTGAGCATCTCTATTTGGAGTTGCTGCACAGTCTCAAGTAATCTATTTTTCTGATGTTGCTGATCTGCCAACATTCTGTTGGTTTGTTGGTGTTGGTATATGCTTAACTGCACCCAAATTTCGGGATTGACCTTCGCGTTGGTCATAGGATGGGTTTCCCCAGTGTTTCTAGGTGTCTGTTGACTAGAGCCTCTCCTCATTTTAGCTTTGGCACAAATATGTTCCTATAATTTGCACAAATCCAACATTTAAACTTTATGAATAAGAGATAACATCAAATGAGGAATTCTCCAGTTATTTTGTTTGGCCCATTTGGCCCCAGCGTGTAACCACGCTCTGATACTACTTGTAACAACTATCACACTTATTTCATATAAATTCCACAAGATAAACAAAATTAAAAATATTTACCATTCAATCATACTTGTAAATGCAACATAGTTAAACCCATATATATAAACCTTATTTTTATTCCTGTGTCAAATTTCTGAAGATAACTATGCATATTTATTTATTTCCATGTGAACATTAAACTAATCACGTTTGGTCCAGGTTTGGGTTGTCCTCCAAGGATCTTCTCACTAATTACATATTTAAACGGAAAACTTGAACAAGGATCTTCCTTGTTTATAATTATGGTACTTAGGACTATGATGAAATTAAAATATCTCTTAAGATGCCACTTTATTTCTATGTGTCTCAGTGATAAACCTCCACCTGTCCATGCTTTGATTCTTGAGCTATCGCTCGATTGTCTGATCCCCTCAGAGGAAATCAACGGTGCTAAAGACTAGGGAGGAGGGTTAGGGTAACTACCGACCCCCAGCCTCCCCTATTGATTCATTCCTTCCACCGCAGAGGCAAAAACTTAGCTCTGCAACTCAAGGGTTACACCCGGCTATCAGTTTGAGGCTCCTCCATGGTTAAGATGTTCCTGATAGGCAACTTCTGCTTGCTCTCGGCTGAGAATGAAGGTAAGGTTCTAGTTTTCATGTCAGTTTTAGAACCCTGACTATTTTTCCTCTTAAATAAAATGCTTGGGTGTGAATTTGAGTTTCTCTGGTGTGGGATTTCTCATTGCACAGGCTTTCTTAGCAGGCCTCCTGCTAGTTCTGTACCCCTCCTCACCAGAATGGATTCTATTAAGCTAGAAATTTTGCGTGTTAGCTCCAGCTCAGATGCTCGGCCACTTCGGCTCCCAAGGCAACTGAACTAGTGTTTATAATTTATGCATGTAATGTAATTTCATGTCTTTACCCTAAGGAGAGATTTTATTCTTTACTGGTTGTAACACTGTGTCTCTTTGTAGGTACAGGTTCGAGGGTCCGGAGTCGTTTGAAGAATTCAGGATTCCGTTGAACAGTCACTCCTGTGGGCACATGTAAGTCTTGTTTCCCATTATTCCTCGGTCAACCCGACCCTTGAATCCTCAGTGCAGTAATCAAATGTTATTCCCCTTTTCCATATGCAAGACATGGATTTTCCTTTACAAGGATGATTTATGGGCCCCACCGTAACTTGGCAGCTATGTCCTAGAGTTTTTAGTGGAGATTTGCCACCTGGGCTTGGCCTCTTTTCAGGATTACAAATATCCATGTTTTATGTAGAACCCTGGACTGTTATTATTTATGCATGAAAGAACTTGTTTTCTCTTGCATATATGACTGAAGTATTCGTTGTGTTTATTCCAGATTTTTCGGATTGGTTTATATGAGGGTTTGACCTAGTTTTCCTTTGTGGATGTAATATACAGTTTTAAATTCTTACTCATTATCATTAATGGTTATAAAGTTATATGACATAGTTCTGTGGGGCTCCATTCTTTGTTTTATTTTGCATAGTCGACCTTCTCACAGTTGGCTTAAGCTTCTTAGTTGAATGCGCGTGATATTTGTATTTCCATAGTGCGTTCTCTTACACTCCATTTACTGGCAGATGCGACCGGAATCCTCGACCCTCCTCCTAGGTCTTGGTTCTAAATCCACTGTTGTTGTCCTCGCACTTCTACAGACGTAATATATATACATAGATACTTAAGGTTTTCTGGTTGTTAATTCTTTTGGTGTTTACTTACTGTACCGTGTGATATGCGAACATTTGGTGTTGTATGTTCTTCATTTTATCATAGGTGGTAACCACCAGTTTATTTTGATTTGCTTCTTTCTTGAAGTGTTGGTAGAGTTATATACAGAGGTTGTACATCAATATTTATGACAGAAAATAGAAGACACTGCTTAATACTGTGGGATAATCTAGTTTTAGTTTTTCTATTTAAGCATGCATTTCATCACTGATATTAATAGATAATTATTCCAAATGTATATGAGAACTAAAATATAGCCTGAAATTGAAGTGCACCATGATTCTCATATTTCATCTTCATAATGTACATACATTTTTACTTAACATTATTTTCTATAACAAATGCACTATGTCATTCCTGCACTCTTTATTGTAATATAAATGGAGCATTTTTCTCTAGAATTTCATTTCTACAAATTAAAATGTACTGTTATCTAGTATTTATTCCTGTAGGTTAATACACTGTTAATCTATGCATTATTAATCTATCATTAAAACAGTAAACTGAGTACACTAAAATACCTCTTCTAGGGATTTGTTTCCCAGTAACTGTGGGTCCTCCCAACCTTGAGCAATGCTATTACGTCCTCGGCTCCCCCCTTTCTCTGCACCAGGACTCAGGTATTTTCCCGAGACCAGAAGTTAGACCTTGGAGTCACAATCTAGTATTCACTTCTCTGTGAAATTTTTGAGTTCCACTAGTTCATACACCAGCTCTGGACAACTCAGAGAAACCACCTTTTGCTTAACCCTCACCTCCTTATGCACAAAACCCCTTTCTCACTTAGAATTTTCCTCTTAAGCCTCTTGGAAAGGTAACTGCTAGAACTTTCTCAACCTCTTTTCCCTGGGTTCTTGGAATATCTACCAAACAGTTACTTTTCTTAACTCAAGGCAATTACCATTAAATTAATCTTTTCAAACAAAAATTTTATGTAATAAAGTATATTAACGAATACCCCATTCGTTATCCATTTATAATGTATCTTAAAAATTTTATAAAAGAAAGGTTAAATTAAAAATAGGGGGTTACAGTGTATTTAATTTTTTTTATATATAAATATATTAATTAAAAATAATATTTGTAAGGTTTGAGGTTGATAATATATGTCATTTTCACTTTTAATCATAAATAAAATATTTTCATATCAAAGTAACATAATTTTATATTAATTTTAAGAAAAGGTAAAATAATTAAAGATAAAAAAGATATATTTTTACTTTTGAGTATAAGAAAAATATATAATTCTTCAACGTTTTAACTAATTTTAAAAAAATCAAATACTTTTGTAATTTCTAATATAAATTAAAAAGTATTAATAATTATTAAAAAATTTAATGTGGATTAAAATAAAAAATTTCAACATAGAATTAGTAATTACGCTATAAGGCGTTCTTATTTGAAAACAACTCCCCTAGCTGCCACTGTGTCCATGTCTGAGTCATTGGATCAAATGTTAGATGATTGAAATGTTTTAGGCCATTAGATCCACAAGTAAATATTTTTATATATGTTTTTTTTTTTAATAAGTTAGATTGAATTTAGATTTTGGTGACTTTGTCAAATTACACAAAAATAAAAATAAAAGTAAATTAAATAAAAAAATTGACATCATGTAATGAACATTTTAACTAGGTCAAGATACAATAATATATATATATATATATATATATATATATATATATAATAATATAATACTGAACTATAAAAACAACCCATGGTATTCATGTGGAATGCAGTTTATCTAAAGGGGGGAATTAAGATGGCCTAGCTATGGATCTACCAAGAGCCAAGAGAATGTCTTGATATGCAAACCTCATTGATCCCTCTCATCAATAATATAGATCTAAACTAATTATTTAATAAAATTATTTTTAAATATTTATAACCATTATTCTTTTAAAATTTTACTTGCTAAAATGTATATAAATTTTCATACATCTAAGCATACATATTTTTTCTTGTTCTATATTATTTTTGTTACAACTATTTTATTATTCCAAAAATACATGTTTTTTTTTGTTATATATTATTTATGTTACAACTGATTTATTACTCATAAGTAATATTTCTTAATATATCAAAAATTAAAGTAATAATGATTTTTTTTAAAATATGTGATCTTTTTTAAATTTCCAAATTATTTCACACGACATGATTTATCTTGAGCAACAATGATGAATGTTCATAATTCTCATTTATTAAATAACACTAAATTTACCTTTAGTTACTTAATTATAATAGTTTTTAAGTACATAACAGTTTGTAGCTACATTCATACTCTTTCGGTTTTTTTTTGTTAATGAATATCAAATTTCTTCCATTAAAAAAAACTATATACATATCTTTAATTACCTAATTGTAGATAAAAAAAATCTTATATGTTTTTTTACTTTATAATCGTAAACAATTTTCATATTATATGATGTCAAACTTACTCAACTTTTTATTCTGAAAGTTTAAACAAAGTTTTTTCAGTACATAATTTTAGCTTTTATAATTTTTTATTTTTCAATTCCAAACAAAACTTACAAAAAAAAAACAGTACATGGTTTTTTTGTTATATATTATTTATGTTACAATTATTTTATTATTCATGAGTAGTATTTCTTAATAGATAAAAAATTAAATTAATAATGAAATTTTTAAAAATATGTGATCTTTTTTAAATTTCCAAATTATTTCACACGACATGATTTATTTTGAGCAATAATGATGAACGTTCATAATTCTCATTTCTTAAATAACACTAAATTTACCTTTAATTACTTATTGTAATAGTTTGTAAGTACATAACAACTTGTAACGACATACATACTCTTTCGTTTTTTTTTTTGTTAATGAATATCAAATTTTTTCCCTAAAAAAATCTATATACATATCTTTAATTACCTAATTGTAGATAAAAAATCTTACATGTTTTTTACTTTATGATCATAAACATTTTTCATATTATATGATGTCAAACTTACTCAACTTTTTATTCTGAAATTTTAAACAAATTTTCTCACTACATAATTTTAGCTTTTATAATTTTTTATTTTTCAATTCCAAACAAAACTTACAAAAGAAAAAACCCACTCAGTCGTTACTGTAGATTATAGTTTTACAGAATTGACACTATGTGATTAAAAATAGAGTGAGTTGAGACAACCCTAAGGGGTTTTTTGTACAATTTTTATCATAACCTTTCCCTCCATGCAATATATAATATAGAGTCTTCTCAAGATAGAGTATATTCTAGTTTATAACTTGATCCACAATCAAAGAAAATGGTCAGGGATTTCACGAGTTATTAGTTTATAACTTGATCCAGAATCAAAGAAATGGCTAGGGATGTCACAAGTTATCATTCACAAAGTGATGTATTGACATTCTCAGTTGAAATGGATCCTATTAGATGTATGGTGGTCAGAGACACTAAAAAATTCAAAAAAGATATTTGTTATGACATCCATATTGTCTACAAAGCATCCAAATTTCTTATCTTATACAACAATTTCTAACAATAACCACTCGATTTACTCTCCAATTTTTGAAACCCCCACACATGCTGGGGAGATCACACTGTAAAATGAAAGGTTCCTTTGGTTTTTTTAAAGGGTTCATAAACAAAACAGACAACAAGAAAGTCAATATTGTGGTATAATAACTGATTTTTGAGTCACTGTGACAAACAAAACATCACATTAGATCACAAAATATATCTAATGCTATAAATATCTAAGATGATAAGAAAGTTTTGAATCATGATAACTAGGTGAAAATCAAAACCAAGTTGTAACCACAAGCAAAAAATCACAACAACTCACATAATATATCCACCCTAAAATTTCTATACTCTTGATAAATTTAGAATAAACTAATATGTGTAAAATATTTTAATAAGAAACTAGATTTGTAATTATAAAATATAAAACTATAACTTAATTTTGGGAATTTAATTTGTATTTTTTTTCTTACATATATAGAGAAAGACTAAACCAAGTTTGGAGTTAAGAAAATAAACCATAAAATAAAGAACAATATCTCCTTCCAAAAATGTCTCCATATTAAAATGACATTCACTTTCTTGTATACCAAAGCTATTGTTCTTCATATACAATTTTTGATAAGTGTGCAATTGGCACTCAGATATGTAGATATGTAGATGAACTTGGAGTAAACTCTATTTTTGTTAATAAAAATTCTCTTTATCTACATCTATGCTAGATAGATTGTACTTGAATGTATTTAAAATATCTTATTTGAGTTACATGCTCATTTTATGCTTCTTTCAGAGGATTATTAATCACCAAAGGATTTTCACTCCCAATTTCCTATTTCAATATCTATAACAAATTTTTTATATACGTGAACATATTATGTTGGTTTACATATATGTTTTCAACCCCAATTTCCTATTTCAAAATATATAAATTTTTTTTCTTGTTGATAATGCTTATCATCAATATATTTGAAACCTCCACGACCTGCTTCCATGGGAGAAAAATTTTCCTTTCATTCCTTCACAATGGCTCCTTCTCTGCAACATCTTATTTTTTCTAGGCTACTCTTTCCTATGCTATTTCCTTCTTATTTCTTCTAGGATTCTGTTTTCTATGTTATTGCCTTACAACGTTTCTTTTGCAACATGTGGTGCAATTTCTAGTATTAATTTGTATTTAAAAATATATTAATTATATAAAAAAACATTTTAATGTAAACTATATAGTTCATAATTAAAATAAATATATGTCCAAATTACTTAAATGTTCCAATGTCAACTATGTATATAATAAATACTACTAAAAATGTTATGTATATATTATATAAAGTAATTTAAAAAATAAATGCTTGGCGTTAAAATGTTTCAAGTATATTTTGACTCTTTTTTGGGTACATTTTTTTGTCAATTTTGTCTAAAATAAGACAAAGATTTGTTGGAATTGCAAGGTTACATGATGTAGTCTGCACAATTTATGTTTCCCAAAATAATTTTCATACTCTTGAAAATATAATTCACACACACAGATATATATGTATGATTTGTGTGGATCCATCTCAATCTTTTAGGGAGATTAAATCTCTTGAGGTACAAGATTTTATTCAAACTTTGCACTCTAATATATATATATATATATATGATCCATTTTAAATAAAAAATTAACAAATTTTTAAAGGGATTAAATTTTTGGAGGTGCAATTTTTTCTTTTAAGTTTTCTATTTAAAAAAAAAAAAATGCCAAAAAATTTATAGCTCAAAATATTTTATCTCTAAACATTTTCTAAATATATTATTAACATAAATCTATATTGATATTATTTAAATTTTATATTATTCCATATATTTTTATTTATTTATGTCGTTGATGAAAGAGTCTTTTTATTTGTATTTTCTTCTAAACCATCATCATTGATGTAATTAAATAATTTTTTTAATGAATTACAATTGTTAATGCAGTGATGGCTACAATTTGCTTTTAGATATATAGAATTAGATGATTTAATAATATATATTTGATTTTATCTATATTAAAATATTGAATATTTAAATATAATATAACAATATATATTCTAATTTGTATATTTATTAATATAATATTTTCAAATGTATATTTTTTATTTAATAAGGGTGATAGTTGCATAGTAATTGAGTCTCTACTTTTTTGTGCTAGATTTGAGTTTAGTCATTATTTGAAAATGTTATGTTTCTGTAAACCACATCTCCACACTTCTCACAATAAAAGTTAATTTCTAAGATATGCACACTTTGCAATAATTATAGTAGTTTCTGTGTACCACTCAAGATATAAAGTAATTGGCCACTTATTACTGAAATTTATATTAAGTAGTTGGATTTTAAACGGAGTATTATATATCAAGTAAGTGCATACCTAGTGATTAACGATACGAGCAAATGTTGGTTTAAAAATATGAACTAATTTCTCTACGTTCAAAAGCATGTACCTAAAAACTTGTTATCTTTTTTCAATGGGTAAAATATATTCATTTATCTATTATGTGGTTATTTTGTGCATAAGCTTTCATTGTGTGGAAGCTTTCTCATTGTCTAAAGTGCGGAGTTGCAGAGAAAACTCTGCATAATGAAAGCTCTCTTCACACCTCCGCACGTCTTCACTCCGCATTGTGTAAAACAATGGAGCTACAATATTATCAATGCAATATTGTTCAAGACATGGCACTACATATAGGAAAACTATTAATCAAAGTTATAAATATATTATAGCTTTTTCTACAATATTTGAGTATTATATGCATCTTGCTCAATTTCCAAAAAGAAAAACTTGCATATACAAATAATTCTATGTTGCAATGAATATTAATATTGCAGACTACAGAGGAAGGTGCTTGATGGTTTCCTTCCACACCTTTGCACTCTCTCACCTCTGCCCTCTCACACCTATGCACTCTTGTACCTCCACACTTCCAGAAAGCTCTCTCTATGCTACATATGTGATCAGAGACTCAGTATTTAGCTCAAAAAATAAAGTGCTTAGAATTGATTGGAAATTGAATGACGGTGACCGGCCCGTCACTAGAAATCCAACACAACTCCTTTCATCGAAAACTGACTTCAGATGAAGAAGTCATAGCTTGTTGACCGTCATTTAGAACAGGCAAATTTAAAAACAAAAATTGTAGAACAATGACAAGTTGATAACATGGCAGCCTAGTCAGCATGCAAGGAATATCCTCCAGTTTTCTCCCAGTGGCACCATGAGAACTGTCACAATCGGATACGCAAGTTTGGGTTTGAGAAGGTGAAATTGCCCAATGTCCTCCAAGGTTAGATTTGGGTTTATGATGAATTATTATGTGTTGGAATTATTTTCTTTATTTATTTTATTCCAAAATTTATATTATAATTCCGCACATTATATATATCCAAACTTCAACAGTGGGCGTAATATTTTATTAAACCTAAGGTTTTATTATATGGTGGTTCAAAGGGTTGATTTATTGGAGTGTATAACCAAAGTCTGCAAATTCAAAGGTTTTGGGCTGCGTATAAGTTGGAAAAATATGTGCATAGGGGTGGAGGTCGAGGTTGAACCCGTGACCTCCCCCCAAACAATACCATGGCTTTACCAATGGGCCATGACATTTTTTTTTTAAAATCATATGTACCCAACATTTGTTTAAAGTTCATGTGTTCTCCAACAACGGGAATGGAGGGGGCCATCCCCCTCCCACTCGACCTCTCCATAAAAACCACAGGCACGAATTTAGTTTAATGGCGGAGTTAAAAGATAAGTGCGGGTTAATTAATGATAATCTAGTGTCTAAGTTAATTAAAATCGATTTTGTTAAACTGCACTTATGTGCAGATAATACATACTTATTCACATATTACCACAGTTAACAACTAATTAGACTCGATTATTATGGCAGCAGATTTAGCAAAAACCACTATTTTCGATGAAATTTCCAATTTTTTCAGGGTTATCTTGAATCTTCTCCAGATTTTGAGGAGGATTCTAGGGGAAAATTGAATTGGCCATAACTTGAGAAATTTTTGACCAATTTTGGCTCAGGAAGAATCATTCCTAGCAGATTGGCATGCTATGAACACATTGGCATAGGTCACAAAGACAGAGGAGAAATTATACAAGTTTTTTTGTCACTTTGAAGAATTTTTAAGCCTAGGGCCACCATGAAGGAAGGTCATGCCTAGATCACATGAAGGCCAAATTGAGAGAATGAATAGTCATTTCTGATATATTTTGGAATTCTGGACTCATTGGAGTATGTTTCAGGAGCATTTGATGCATGTAAACATACTTTTTTTCACTATTGAGATAATACAGAGGCCCGAGCCATGGAAGTTGGACCAAGGAGATGTAGCCCAGGAGGGGTGAACTCCTTCATAAAAACTCCTTGTTGATGGATCAATTCTGATGGTTTCTTGTTCTTTATGTTGGTGTTATTCAAAATTTAAATTTCATACTTTATGCTCTTGAATTCACTCATAAAAGCTCAGTTAAATTACATGTTTGACACACTTAAGAAACAAGGAGACATGTACATAAAGCATAAGATCAACAACTAAATTACAAATATGAAAATCAAATTAGCACAACAAAACTAACATTCATACTCAGATCAATATGACCACTTCCATGACATATTACATGACATGAAGTGCATTTTATGATTTAAAGATACATAGGAAACAAAAATGGAGTTTTTCACAGTCTTATTGCTTTCCTCCTCCAAAATATTTCTGGGTGTACATGTGTCTCAGGGATTATGCTAGTGATCATATGGTGGAATTTAATACCTTTATTTAGAAGAGCTTTAATATCAAGGTAAATTATTTCGTAGTTATGCTCCCACAATATTCTACTATTTATGAGTCACATTTCATCATCCCAATTGTGAGAGTCATTCTCAACACAATCAGCACTCACCTCAACACTCGCAAAATTTCCACCATTTTCGCTCACTCTCACATGAAGATTTTGTTGGTAGACTGCGTATTGAAAATAATTCAAGGTTGTTTCTTTCCCGTCCAACCCCTAAAATTCATAATCTAGTGGAAACACATATTTCACTTTTCTATAGTACTACATAGATTGAATGAAAAACACCATACCTGTGCATTTACACCCACCCTCTCTTAACTCTAGGCCCTCGACCAGACACCTCGGGATAGTAATAAAGCTAGGGAGTTTATTCTCCACTCTAGTGAAAAAACACTAACGTCAGACACCAATAAATAATGATTAATCTTAACCACATGGCATAGTGGTGTATAGGGATACATTCATATATTGTGTGGAGTGTAGAAGATGTTTTCTGCTGCACCTATGTACCATGGGAGATTTATCCACAAAGGAAGGAGGAATACATACACCCTTGAAAATCATGGTTGAAAGCATGTGTTTCTACCATTGAAATATTAAAGGGAGAAGGAAGAAGCAGGTCCAAGTGTTTTTAATATGACTAGGAAAGAACTAGTACAATAAATCAAGAAAAAGGAAGAGGTACAATTTCTTGTGTTTGGTGAGCCTAAAGTTGTACTTACCAATACAAACTTGAGTGAATTTCCTACTAAAATCCTAGCATTACTAGATGATTTTGTTGGCATTATTCTTGATGAGTTTCGAAATTCCTTACCACCTATAAGGAGCATCAATCACAAAATAGACCTGATTCTAGGTGAAATTTTACCAAATAAAGAATCCTACAAGATGGCACCCAAGGACAATGAAGAAATCATAACTCAGGTTCAAGAGTTGTTAAATAAAAGATTGATCAGAGAGATTATAAGCCCTTGTGTTATGCCAATATTTTTGATTCTAGAGAAGGATCGAGGCTAGACAATGTGCACCTATTATAGGGAAATAAACAAGATAACAACTAGGTACATATTTCCCTTATGTCATATGTATGATGTAATGAATTATTTGATTGATGCAAGATTTTTTTCAAAAATATATTTGGAAAGTGGGTATCATCAAAATAGAATGAGAGAGGGTGAAGAGTGGAAAAAACCCTTCAAAACCGATGATGGGCTATGTGTGTGGTTGGTTATGCATTTTAGCTTAACTGATTCCTATGGTACCTTTGTAAGGCTCATGAATAAGGTCCTCAAGGATTTTATTGGAAAATTTGTGATTGTCTATCTAAATGATATCCTTGTCTACAACAAAAATAGGGAAGAAAATTTTATGTTTTAATAATTGTGTTAAGAAAGCTAAATCAAGAAAAAAATTAAAAATATGGAAAATTGTTCTTTTTAAAGAAGAAGTAGTCTATTTGGGGTTTGTAATTTCTCCTCAAGGGCTAAAAATGGACCTAGAGAATATAAAAGTCGATAAATAATGGCCTTATCCAAAGAGTATCCATGAGGTGAGAAGCTTTCATGGACTGTCCAGGGTCTATCGAAAGTTTATTCCAAAATTTAGCCATATTTTTGCAACAATTGTAGAAATCACTAGAAGGGAACACCAACGCTTTAAATGGATAACAAAATCTAAGAAAACATTGACACTATTGAAGAAGAAAAAAACAGAGCAACCAATCCGAATACTTTCTAATTTCCATAAACCGTTTAAGGTGAAATGTGATGTCAGTGGAAAGGCTATATGTGTTATTCTTAGTGAAGATTCCAAGCCCATTTCATATTTTAGTGAAAAAATGAATGAAACCATGAAGAAATGTTCTACCTATGACACGAAATTTTATGTCATAATTCAATCTTTAAAGAAGTGGAGGCATTATCTTATTACCAAGGAATTCATTTTGTATATTGATAATCATGCATTATAGTTCATAATCAGGTAGGATAATTTGATTAGAGACATGCCAAATGGGTAGAGTATAAGCATTTTTTTTCTTTATTCTTTAAAACATATTAGTGGGATTATTAATAATGTTGGAAATTCTTTGAGCAAGAGGTGTTTAGTTCTACAGGAGAATAAAATCAACACTTTGGGTTATGAACACCTTCATCAAATGTATGATGACGATATGTACTTTAAAGAAATCTATTAATCGTACGGAAATCCCATAATCAATGACCAAAGTACTTGGATCAAAGACATGGTTTAGGAAGGGCTATTGATAAAAGGAAACAAGTTGTGCATTCCAAATGGTTTGATGAGAGAAAATTTGCTAGAGAAAAAACACATTAGAGGATTAGCTAGTCATTTTAGCCATGATAAAACATATGCTTAGTTAAGTTCCTTTTATTACAGGTTGGATTTGAGGTCTGATTTTGAGAAATTTGTGGAAAAAAGTAGAATTTTTTAATATGTTAAAGGAAAGAAGAAAAATTTTGATTTATATCAATCATTTCCCATATCGAATAGACCATGGGATGCTATTAGTATGGATTTTGTTTTGGGTTTGCCTAGAAGTCATAGGAAAAATGATTAAGATTTTGTAGTTGTGGTCAGATCTCTATGTGACACTATATACCCTGTTAAAAAACTAATGACACCACACACATTACAAATTTATTTTTTAGATAAATTGTGAGACTACATGGCTAGCTAGAAGCATAAACTTAGTTTGAGACACAAAATTTGTTGGGAAATTTTGGAGAACTTTATGGAAGAAAATTGGGATAAAACTTGCATACAGTTTAGCCTATCACCCTAAAGTTGATGGGAAGACTCGAGTAGTAAACAAAATCCTGGTAATTGTAAATAAACATAATAAAGAGTGGGATCAAGTTCTTCCCAATGTTGAATTTTCCTATTCACCTAATAGAAGTACAAAGAGGCATCCATTCTAAATTATATATGGCATGCATCCAAGAGACATATATGAACTAAGGAATTTGGGAAAGGAAGGAGTTCGAAGCATTGCAACAGAGGAATTTGCTACAACAAAGAAAAATTTACAAGAAGAAGTTAAGGGATGGCTTCAATACAACTATCAAAAGTACATATAAAAGGATGTCCTGAGAAAAAGAGGAATAAAATTTGAAGTTGGAGATATGGTACCAACCCATTTAAGGAAGGAAACATTTCCAAGAAATGAATATAACAAATTGAAGGTGAAGAAGATAAGGCCTTGTAAAATATCAAGAAAATTTCCAGCCAATGCTTATGATATTGAATTACCCGGTGATATTGGAATCTCACTAATATTTAATTATGTAAATCAGTGTCGTTACTGAGAAATTGAAATGGAGGATAGAGAGAATCAAGAGGTAATTTATTGAACTAAGTAGTTACCTATAGCTAATAAGTTGCAGATGGAGAATATCATTGATCAGATAATTACTAAAATAACTAGAAGGAAGGCTTACTATGAGTATATGGTCAAGTGCAAAGGTCTCCTAGAAGAAGATACAACCTTGATGAATGGTGCAGAGATTTAGAAACATGGCATTATTGTTGGAGAACTAATGGACAAGATTCCATGAAACATTTTTTTTTGTGGGAGTCTGACGCAGGAGTATCCCATGTAATTTTCCCTTTCTTTTTAATATGACCAATATTTCCTTTACAAGTTATTTCGAGTCACTAGGAATTTGTTAGTTAGATAAAGTGTCCTTATAGGATAGAAGTAATTAGCTAATGACATTAAGTGGCATATCACTTTCAGAGTTAGAGGACCAAGGAAAATTTTAGGGGCTACTATTCACAGGTGGGTTATTTTTTATGTTTTTTCCAAAAAATAGATTCGTAAATTTCAATTTTTTTCTAAAAATGGTTTTCCCAAATTTTATAGTATAAAATTATTTCACCAAAAAAATCACCATAATTTGATAGAGACTATATAGAATCATTAGAAATGTAAATATTCTTACAAAAATATCACAAAACATTTTATATTTTATGTTGTAGCTCCTAGAGACAGCCTTGAGTTGCAAAAGACCAGTGCCTAGGACATCTTAAAATCAGAGGTTAAAAGTGGAAAACAACATAAAATGCCTCTGACAAAATATGGAATGAGGAAACAATGGTTTTGCTGATCTATGGATTGAGAAGGTCTTAGAGTTGATTCATGTGAATCCTTATACTGTGAGAGGGCTCAAGAGGCTACAAGGCTTAGTGGATTTTAAGTGGGTCAAGTATAAAACAATGAGTAGAAATCTTGAAAATATGCAAAGGCGTTGGGAGAGAACGGAGATGGAGCCCACGAGAGACAGGCTTAAGAGATTCAAGAATATGTCCCCTATGAACTCAGAGGAAACACATATAAATGAAATATGGACAATAACAGAGGCTTGTGGAGCACGAATTAAGGTAATACAACAAGCTTAACTTCATGAGTGTTAACACCTAAACGTTATACAGATACAAATTCATCTATAAAATTTGCAGATCATCGACATCTACATTACACGAAACATCTAAGAATAATAGCATGAAATATGATTACACATCAAGAGGATATTACTGATAACAAAAGAAAACAAATACATATTTATCATAACTCCATCTGGAATCCAAATATCAGCTCTATCTTATATTGAGTCCAAACATCTCTCCCAAATATTTATCTGAGAGCATAGGGAGCACAATTGTACAAACTACACCCCAATTCTTCCACAATTCTAGAACCTTTCTTTCATATCAGTACTCACTACGTATAGAGTTCTCCCTGAGGGTTTTTGACTGAATATTCTGTCATGATTGACCCACACAGGTGAAACCAAAATATCCTAACAAACTATCAGAGTGTGCTTCAAGAAATCACTCCTGCAATAGAAAAATCAAAATAGAATGGGTAAAATTGAGATTTTACCTAGTGAAACATCACTATCTGATAGTAACAAGGAACAAAACAGTTGTTCTGGGAGGCCAAAACCCAGAATCTTCAACGGAGTGGCAAGAAGTAGCTGAAAACCGGTGAGCGGTATGATTTCTACTATTTCATTTCAGCTACTAACAAAAGGCCTTCACTCCATGTTCTCATGATTCACATTAACCAAAATGGAAAATCCATTTGTACTGTGCATGCTCCACTCTTCAGCAAAGGTTAATGGATGAGCTAAACAATCATAGCCGTGATGTTCCACCAAGAACTCATGCTGTGTTTTGACTAGTGAGAAGTAGAGACCTGACTTTAGAAGGGAATATGCGGCACATAACACATGGCGAAACAATTTTAATCACTGCAAAGGGCGAGACAAAGGCCATGGGGGAGGCTTTGATGAAGTGGTGAGGAAGTGGGGCCCAAAGTGCATCACAAAATCGCAATCAGAACATCATATGTTTCGGGAATATGATTTAAAATTCAAGATTTGTGAGGCGCGGTGGAGCATAAAGTTATAATATGCGTGATGTAATATTGCACATCGGTGATCGCAAAAGATAGATGTTGGCAGAGATGAAAAAATTATAATTATCAATTTGCAATGTGTTTCGAAGTGCGATGGCGATCGGGTCATGTCACAAGCTAAATTATTTAACTTATGGGTGCTATAATAAAGTTGTGAAATAGGCGAATTGCGACATGCGACTCACTGCAAGCAGGTAAGTGTGAAAAGGCAGAAGGCAAGGAAAATGAAAAATATGAAGGTTTTCATGCGGATGTGAGTAGTGTATCACGGTTGGATGGGTCCCACTAAGTTGCATCGGCGAAAAGATAGGTTTCGGTGAGTCTTTTAAGATGTAAAGGTTAAAACTTGCGGGGGGCAGAGTTGCTACTGAAGAAATGCGACACGAGGATTTATAAAAGGGAAAGTGAAGGATAAGAGAGGGAAAATGTAGGTAAAGGAGGGTAGATGAGATGAGGGATGGTGTAAATGAAGTTTGCTCACTATTTAAGCCTTATCAACTACATTTTTCCCCCATTTCTACTGATTTGGGATGCAAATTGATTCCTTTGAAGCTCTTTGATAGTTAGGATTGGCGTTCCTTTCTCCCTCTTCCCTTTGTGTGTGGTCACAGGCCAATAGTTTCCATATTAGGGACTAGTAAAATTCACTAAGGTTTCTAAACATTTTGATAAATTTCCATCCTTAAAATTTTCTCTGTTAGGGACATATGTAATCAAATGGAAAGGTTGTTAGGTAAACATTTTTGTCTTAAAGAGATATTTGGTTAATTAGGGGGATATAGAAAAGAGAAGTGAGATGTTTAGGTCTCTCGCTTAGGTCTGCAAAATGTAAAGCATGTATATGCAATTATTTGAAATTTGAAGTTAATAACATACTATGTGTCATGGCCCTATACTTGTGGTGCTCTTTCAAACACATATAGCGGGTGCAGAACCACTACATATTTTCTTTTTACCAATACTAGAGTGTATGGATTATGCCTATCTTCAACACTTAGTTAATTTTCCAAACAAGTGTTCTTAGCAGTGGAGTGGAATAACATTAATCTTCAATATTTAATATTTCACAATTAAAATTCATCAAAACCACACAAGTACACCCATACATACTTGGGAGGGGAAAATCCTAAAAATTCTACCCAATAATATATAACAATTCAACAATGTACATTTTACACTTATACAAGTTTTCCGAGTTTGTGCAGCCGCCTGCACACCTTGCCAAATTTTCCTGATAACCGTGCCTTGAGTTGTACAATGTTGCAACTCAACTGCACATCAACCTATCAAGAACACAAATTTATCCTCGAAAATTCAATGGTGAAGTCCTACCAAAAATACACATAGCCTGGGTCACTAAGGTCACTCCCTGCATGAGGTATGCCTGACCCGACTGGTTGTCTTCCAACTTGGGTTGGGAAACACTTTTTGCCCTTTTTTGACGTTGAAAATTGTAATTTTATATGTTTTTCAACTTCAACTCCACTAAACTCATATTTTTATCGCAAATTATGCTTTTACATAAAAACAAGAATTGTAGAGAATTGTCTTACCTCCATACCGATATTTAAAAAAAAAAAAATATTGACATATAGAGGGGTAAATTTGTTGTTTACTAACTGCATATACTTGAAATTTTCAGGCAAACATAAATAGTCACTTTATTATCCTTTACTTTTTTTAGGGAAGGTTATTCATTTTTTTGAAAAAAACCATAGCATCATAATCTGCATATATTGCACTAGTGCACAGACTATTTTTTGGTAATTTTCGGATCAAATCACTATTTTTTATTATTTTTTGAAATGGACGAAGACAAAAAAACAGTGATGTTTCAGTACATTTTATTATCCTTTGATTTTCTTTTCAATGTGATCGTCAATAAGAAAAATGAGAGTACCCTCTTGAAGTAGACAGGGAGAGGAAGTGCACTATGATTTTTTTAAATTTTTTGGTGTCCTCGTTTGAAAGTTATTGAATTTTCATTCAGTGCAATTTTTCGAACAATGAAATTCCATAGTGACACAGTTTAGTAAAAAATTAATAAAAATTTGAATTTTTTAATGAAACTCCATAAATCTCACATCATCAAAAACTAGATTTAGAGACGAATCTAATGGTACTTGGTCCGACATATAACATTTTGTTTTTGTAGGTGTTCTGTCCCTTCAAAGTTGCAGGTTTCTCAAAACTGCAGATTTTTCTGAGTTTTTTGTTGACCAGAAACTCTCGGCCGAGAAAAACTCTCGGCCGAGAAATTTTTAAAACTCTCGGCCGAGAGTTTTAAACCAATTTATGCGCGGGAAAACTCCCGTGCAAAAGTTTTAAAAACTCTCGGCCAAGAGTTTGCGTCGAGAGTTTACCCAAGAAAATTTTCGATCGAGAGTGAAAACCCGCCGAGAGTTTGAACAAAACTCTCGGCCGAGAGTTTTTCTAACTCTCGGCCGAGAGTTTGCGGCCGAGAAATTTTTCACACAACTCTCGGCCGAGAGTTTTGAAAACTCTCGACCGAGAAATTTTGTTGACTTTTTTTCTCGGCCGAGAAATTAAAAAACTCTCTCGAATTCTATCTCATGCCAAAAAGTGTTTCCCAACTTCGCGTTTTCGCCCAGTCCTACCAAAAATACACATAGCCTGGGTCACTAAGGTCACTCCCTGCATGAGGTATGCCTGACCCGACTGGTTGTCTTCCAACTTGGGTCACTCAGGTCACCGTCTGCACGAGTCCACTTGACCTGACCTAATATTGTGTAGTCAGGTCACCAGGGTCACCATCTTCACACACCTACCCAACTTGACTCGTTTTCGTGCATCTGAGTCACTGTCTGCATGCGCCTCCCGTAGTACTCTCATTCGATTGTTCCGACTTCATCCGCCCGCCTTGCGGCCTCATCCACTCGACTACCTTTTCTATTTTAGAATGTGACCTCTAACAAGTGATTTGATGATGCCTTCAAGTTTCCACGCTATCATCCATATATATGGTTATGTTATCTAGGTGGCTCCAGACACCCTCAGGAGATCAAGAGGGCTAAAAAATGGTCAAAATTGAAAGTGGTCGGATTACTCTAGGACCAGATTCAGATTGAATTACTCATCACCCTGATTCCAACAATGTAAACAGATCTCCAATCAGATCCCGTATGGAGAAGTTATAGGGAGTCAATTTTTTGGTCAAAGTTGGGCAGTAGGCCAGGATTAAGTGTCCCACAATCTCACTG
The DNA here is from genome assembly GCA_034641835.2 of Pinus albicaulis. Lineage (NCBI taxonomy): Eukaryota > Viridiplantae > Streptophyta > Pinopsida > Pinales > Pinaceae > Pinus > Pinus albicaulis. Next base: position 648,237,387 of record CM076577.1, on the reverse strand, counting down.
TTAACTAATAGGAAACTTAGCTTCTGAAAACGAGAAAAATTATGGCCTCTTTAATTTTCCCAATAACCCTTATTTTCGTTAAGTTTAAAAAGGAATAGTTTTATTTTAAAAATAAAAAATAGATAAAAATGGGGGTGGTTGGTCACCACCCCCACCAGCCCACTGCAAGGATCCATATTAAATAACAAATATTAAATACTTTGGGTTGGCAGGCCATGACACCCACCGAACCCCAGGGTGTAACCCACACCATATATCAAATATTACAACTTATATATAAACAAACAGTTATGCGGGTGGACGGGCCACCTTCGGTGGACCTAGCCCATGCCACCACCCATTTCACATTCGAAGGCCGAAGTTGATGGAACCAGTGGAATTTGAACCCATCGTCGGCAAGACTATCAACCTGCCCATGCGGCGGTCCCAAAATACACAACAACAAATAACAATAGGCCCATTTAAAAATATATTCCAATCTTTCTGACGTTGTTAACCGTGCCCCAAAAAATAACGTGAAACATTTTAAAACAACACATAAAAAATATAAAAAAATATTGCAAGTGTAGGGGTTGGTGGGGTTGGAACCCTTGACCTCCTGCCTTGTCGTCTCTGCACTTAAATGTTGGGACAAATGGCCATTACTTTGAAAACTCCACTCACTTTTTGTATAAAATCATTACAATTTCCCCATCCGAGGGGGAGAGTGCCAATAAAATGGAGGCAACATGAAAAATGAGTCTCCTTATTTGATTGCAGAGAGAAGGCTAGAGTAAAGTTTGAGAAATAATAATCTTTTAATTACAGGAGGGAGGAACCATGAGACATAGAGGTAGCAGAACCATGCACTAGGGAATCTTGAGGTTATCAAGAAGATTCCTTGAGATCCCTGAAGTTGCAAGAGTCTATTTTTGACAAAAGTTATGTCAATTTTACACCTATCAACGACATCAATCTGATGGCAATGTCTATTTCATGAGCAGAGCTTCCTATTTCTTAGCCACTTTCCATATTGGAGTGACGATGTCCGATTCTCATGTGTGGACAGTCGATTCTATGCCCCTTGATGCCACAAATTCAACGGTGCAACCAAATACAACAACTTAGCATCTGCTTCTTCAGCTAGCTTCAGGGGTTGAGGTGTATGTGGTTTGAACATGTGCCTCTTTTTGTTGTGAGATTTATTATGTGTCTGGATCCCTGATTAATGCATGTTGTGGGATCTTGTTTTTCTTCATGTGAGATTATGTCATGTTGATAGAAGGGCCATTGTGAGTGAGATTTCATGTAGCGGAATGTCTCATGGAGGGACAAGCCACTCATGTTGAGGGCACATCCTTGTATGGACATCATCCATGTACATCTTCCCATTTCCAGCAATATATGAAGCGACCTGCCCCTTTTTGACATCAGGCCTAGTGACATAGCCCACACCGAGTGAACTCTGCTATCAACATCTCGTGTTTTTTGTGTTTTTTATGGTTGTCTCGTTTCCTCTTTCTTAAGTATGCATACATTTTATTTTATTCTATTTTAAAATGAGATTATAACAACATCACAGAAGTAAAGGATCATGGGTAAATCTGGTAGTTCATGGACCCAGATCAAGTGGTATCAGAGCAGTCTTCATGCTGATGCGAATTGTGAGCGTGAAAAATGATTGAATGTGAAGCAATGGAGGATGAAAAGACATGTACCAATCCATGATGTGGATGTCCAAAATGGTGGACATGATGTATGAAGATTATGAGAGATGAGAGAAAGAAGAAGCATAAAGCGATGCTTCATCCACATCATCTATTGAATATTCATCACCTTCACCATCTTCTCATTATTCGAATGAGGAGATAAACCATAACCTTCAAGAAGATAACACTGAATTGAAAGTACTTCTACAAGAGGAGAAAGACGATAAGAGGAGAGTGTAGCTTCACTTGCAAGCCATAGAGGCAGCCATGGAAGAAATAAAATGAAATGACCAGAGCCTTCAAGCAAAGGATGCTAAATTAAGGAGGCTTATCCAAGAAGAGAAAGCAAAGAAGCAGAGATTGCGGCTTCTGTTGCGAGTCACGGAAGAGGCTTTGGAGGAATTTAAGCACAACAAATGCTCGAAGAAGCCATCTCACCTATTTCTGAATTGACATCTAAGGTAAAAAAATGTTGATGTTTCTTCAGTTTCATCTTCACATGCTATCATTTATGTGGGAAATGTGGATATACCCATCATAGGAACTGGCATGATACTCCTCACCATTATGGAATACAAAGGAGGAGGACTTGGCATTAATTGCCAAGGCATGATTCAACCATTGGAAGTTGTGCAGAGACCTTGATTAGCAGGCCTGGGGTACACTGAAGGACAGTGCTCAAAGGTGACAGAAGCTTCCAATGCATGATTGAAACCATTGGGGAAAGAGAATGATGGGAACACTTCACCATCATCCTATGACAACAAACATTGCAGATAAAGATCTGATCCAAGCTCTTATCACCATGATTTCACGTGAGACCAACAAGGAAGGTATAAGAAGTCTCGATACTCTAATTTCATTTTTATTACAAGCATGTGGATAAAAATTAACATAGATCATGGTGTCAGAAAAAATGTTGTTTTTGTGGATTACATAACCATGTATTTTCTGAGTGTTGGACAATAATGGCAACACAAAAGAGGATATGGCATGAAAGGCCTTCTCCATCACAGGAAAAGAAGAAGCTAAAGTAGGTCTAGAGGAAGAAGATTCATTAGAGTCATTGCGATAGAAGTGGCCATCAAAGAGCCACGTGTTGGAGGCTCCCTCTAGAGCAACGCCTTAGGGACAAAGCATTAGTGAGGAACCAATTGAACAATTGTTTGAAAAGAAAATGCGCTAGAGATATATGACCCATTCACTTTGATAAGTGAGAGATGCTTTTTTCTAGGTTTGGTAGTACGTTTGGCCTTATTTTGTAAATCATGTGTTGCATCCTAATATGGAAAAGTGATGATGTTTTTTCCATCACTTATGAAGCAACAATGATATTTTGGCCTTGTATAGATAGTTGGGGTATTAATTCCATTTTAATGTAAACTTGACCAGAGAGTATGGTTATAACCTCCTGGAAAGTGTGGGGAGTGCTTGGGTCATATATTAGTCACATAATTAAGCATGTAATGTGAAAAATATTATACTATAGGTTTGGAGAGGATGTAGGTGTCATCTCATCTCTTATGGATCTGAAGGACAAAGGCTAAGGAGAATGAACGGTGACCTTTCAGGACACTTGTGGTGCATAAAAGGTACAAATAAACTGCAGATTATGTTCATGCTTTTCATGGACCAAAAGCTCCTTAGTGGGGAGGATTGATCTAGGTGGCTCCAGACACCCTCAAGAGATCAAGAGGGCTAAAAAAATGGTCAAAATTAAAGGTGGTCGCAGGTGATTGAAGTACTTGTTGTCCTAATTCCAACAGTGCAAACGGATCTCCAATCCAAGCTCGTATGTAGAAGTTAGATCGAGTCAAATTTTTCGTCAAAGTTGGGCAGTGGGTCAGGATTAAGTGTCCCACAAATTCACCATCAACCCACCGGGAACTTAACTCCCGAAAATGGCTAAAATTGTGGCCTCCTTAATTTTCCTAATAACCCTTATTTTCATTAAGTTTAAAAATGAACAATTTGATTTTAAAAATTAAAAAAAGATATAAAAATGGGGGTGGCGGGCCACCACCTTTGCCACCCCACCGCATGGATCCATATTACATAATAAATATTAAATATTTTCGTTCGGTGGGCCATGACCCCCACCAAAATCCACGGTGTAACCCACACCATATATAAAAAATTACAATGTATATATAACTAAACGGTTACGTGGGTGGGTGGGCCACCTCCAATGGATCCAACCCACTCCAGCACCCACTTCACATTCGAAGGCCGAAGCTGACGAAACTGGTGGGAGTTGATCCCACCACCGACAAGACTACCAGCCTGCCCTCGTGGCAGTCCCAAAATACACAATAGCAAATAACAATGCACCAATTTAAAAACATATTCCAATCTTTGTGACGTTATTAAGCATGCCCCAAAAAATAATGTGCAAAATTTTAAAACAATGCACAAAAAATATAATGCAATATTCCAAGTGCGAGGGTCGGCAGGGTTGGAACCCCCGACCTCCTAACTTTTCGCCTCCGCCCTTAACTGTTGGGCCAACTGGCCATTACTTTGAAATCTACACCCACGTTTTATATAAAAACGTTACAGTTTCCCCATTCAAGGGGAGAGCGCCAAGCAAACAGAGGCAACACAAAAATCGAGTCTCATTATTCTATTGTAGAGAGAAGGCTAGCATGAAGTTTGATAAATAATAATATTTTAATTGCAGGAGGGCATAACCACGAGCCATTGAGGCAGTGGAACCATGCCCCAGGGAATCTTGAGGGCATCAAGAAGATTCCTTAAGGCCCCAAAGTTGTAGGAGTCCATTTTCGACAAAATTTATGTTGATTTTACACCTCTCAGCGAGAGGAATCTAATGGCGATGTCCATTTCAATAGCAGATGTTCCCATTTCTCAGCCATTTTCCAGATTGGAGTGACGGTTTCTGATTCTCAAGTGTGGGTAGTCAATACTATGCCCCTCGATGCCACGAATTTGATGGTGCAACCAGATACAATAGCTGAGCATCCACTTCTTCACCCAGCTTCAGGGGTGGAGGTATATGAATTTTGATCATGTGCCTCCTTTTGCTATGAGATGTATTATGTTTCTAGATCCCTGCTTAATGCATGTTGCGGGATCTAGTTTTTGCTTCATGGGAGATTATGTCATGCTTATAGGAGGTCCATTGTGAGTGAGAGTTCCTATAACAGAATGTCTCGTGGAGAGACATGCCGCTCATGCTAAGGGCACATCCTTGTATGAACATCATCCATGTACATCTTCTCATATCTAGCACTATTTCAAGAAAACTACCCCATTTTGACACCGGGCCTAGAGATGTAGCCCACACTGGGTGAACTCCATTATAAATGTCTCATGTTTTTATGTTGATGATGGTTGTCTTGTTTCCTCTTGCTTAAGAATTCATACGAGTTCTTTTATTATCTTTTAAAATGTGATTCTAAAAACATCACAGAAGTAAAAGATCATGGGTAAATCCGGTAGTTGACGAACCTTGATCATTATGTCATGGTCCATTTCGACCATGAGTCATGACCCCTTGACCTTCCAATCAGTTGGCTTGGCTACCTCCCACACGTCGACTCAACCCATAATGCTCTCGGCCAACACCTATATAAATTCGTCCACAACTCCACAATGTTGTCCATGCGTCGCTCGGGCTGTTCGGGTCAGTCGCCCATTCACCTGACTCTCTTGTTTGCACGTTCACCTGATGCCCACATGACTCGCCCTCCTGTTATGGGTGTGTGCCTGCTCGACGCCCATGCTCACCGTGCTCACCAAAACAAAGGACTTTCCTGACACTCTGCACATCTCGCCCAACAGCTATGGGCGCGCACTCCGCACTTTTGACAAGTGTTGTTAAACATCATCATCGCACATGCCCGAGTTGGCTAATATGGATGCACATCGCACATGGGTGCGTCCGCTACCGCTTGGTCACATATGACTCTAACTCGTGGGTATGACATCTTCCCCCACTCCAAATATGATTATCATCCTCGACAACTCCATTATGTCATCGCAAAGTGTCCCTAGGTCCAACATCTCTAAGATGTCCATGTTGCCCATCTCTGCTCAATCATTGAGCAAACCACCAAGATTCGTGACTCCATAAACATGTATATGGGTACACCTCCTCAATCCATGATCATCAACAACATCTATCACAATATCTACATGTTGACTCCATCGTGGGAAGTCAATCTATCCAACTCAAGCTACATGCTATCAATGCAATATATATCGTGTTGACTCATCATGTATCATAAATTTCATGTGAATCTTCTACCATGATACTCCATCCAAACAAAAAATATCTCAGTATATCCTCAATACATTTATCTGGCATAGCTCAGTACACTACTATAGCTCCCTGTGACTTGAACTAGTCGGGTGATCAATCCAACCATAACGCTCAAATCCTGAGAATGTGCATCCTCATGCCATTGTTAGTAGTATCTCTAACATTCTGTCACATCATCAACTCGATCAAGAATCCATCCCACCTCCATAAAAATGTGAGGTAATCCATGTCCAGGCCCATGAAGTGGCCTCCATATCATCCACAACATGTTTTCCATTAAGTATCAAACAGTCCATATCCAAGTTGATGAAGTAGTCCTCATCCATCTGTAATATGTTTTCATGATGCTAATGTCCACGTGCTGCAAAATTAGTCACATACATCCAAGAATCATCATCTATGTGTGAGAGGTCAATGTCCTCATATCAATCAAGAACTCCTCCTATCAAACCAATGTTCAATGTGCCATATCCAGGTCCATGAAGCTACCTCCATCTCATCTGCAGTATTCCATCTATAAAATCTATCAAAAGTACAAGTTTAACCTTGGCTTTCCATCCATCGATGTGATTCCCATGATCATAGACCAAATCAGCCACCATCTTCATCAAAATTGTGGCTAAGTCAAGAAGACTTAACCCATGCCCAAGTTTACCTCACCAAGGCATCTCCATCACTACAACTCCATCCAAGTCCAAAGTGTACTGTTTCGATCATATCTATTAAGTCACTCCTCATCAACACACCCCATAATGTGCCTAAGGTATGCATCCCATACTGCATCAAAGTCAAGAAACATCCTAAACTCAGCTCATCACGGAATCATATACTCCAAGACCATTATAATATGAAGTCTCCAATAGCTCCAACAATCTCCAAATCATCATGAACTCCCATACATCATCTCCATCCAATGATTCGGAAATCATACTTGACTTGGCCATTAATGTAATCCCAAGTTTCCTCTTCCCTCCAAGTCATATGAATGTCGTCATAGGCTACTCATCCAACCATGGTATTGTTGTCCAAATGTGAACGACATTCGCGTCAGCCGATCTATAAAATGTCTCCATGTCACACTAGCAACTCAAACCTAATCAACATACCTATCTTGACACTCCTCCTTGATGCTCATAAGTGGCATCTCCATAAGTGCACCTGCATAATGTCCCTGTGTAATGTCCCTGCATAATTTCTTCCATGCTCTCATGTTGATGTCCATGACTTGATATTCCTATATGTCCAGCAAGAGTGCCCTCAACACAACTGTAATCATCACATCCTTGTCCATAATATAGGTAAGTTCCCTCGGTCACTTCAACCTCCATATGTCATCATGGGTCCTTCCTTCACTGCTCCCTCCTCAACTAAAGGTCCACCAAGATTGTCTTATTGGTTTCAACCATGAATATGCCTACCCAACTATCATATCAGTGTGCCCTTTCTCCAATTAGTCCATGATTCATGACGTGGACTTAGACAATTCTCCATATGGATAAGGATGACCCATATATCACAAATCTCATCAAGTTCCACCCTTGTCACACGAATTTGAACCTTATAACACCAGGTCACAAATTTCCCTAACAAGTTCTGCAACAAACAATTCTCCTTACTTCTTCAATGCACAAGGTATCATAATAGTCATCTAAGGAGATATCATCCATGGGATCATAAAAAAGGTTCCTCCTTTTCTCATCCCTACATATGGTCCATCATCTAAAAGCTCGAATGAAACACAAGTCATATCAATACTAACACCTTCATGAGGTCTCTCCAAGTAAGTGTCCTCCATCATAAATATTTGTAATTTGCACGATCCGAGGACAACTTTGTCACCAAGTTTCTCTTCAATCATTGACACACCTGCAATATCCTTTTCTTCACATGCATCAATTTCTTCTTCTTCATCGCAATATGCAGCTCTATCCTGCTCCATTGCCCAACCAAGTCAAAGAAGTTATACCTCAACATTTTTCTCCAAGACTTCAAGTTCAACACGAATCCTTAGGTTCTCTTCTTTCATATACCTCAACCTGTGTAAGGTCTCAAAGAGCCTCCCTTGGAATTCTTCCCAACTTTCCATTTATTTATATGCAGTTTCGACCCTCACTAATGTCTTTCCCTTGCCAATGTCCCACTGAGACCAATATAAGTCCAAGATTCAATACCAACTTCAACACTGTTGTCGCATTCCTCCTTCATGAATAGTCAATGCAACTCGACTTGCCATGAATCAAGCTCTGATACCATCTGTCACGTCCCTATAATTGTGGTTCTCTTCAACCCGTATAGTAGGTGTGACACCACTTCACGTTTTTTACCACTAGAGCATATGGATTCATGCTTGCCCTCAACACTTTAAAAGGCGTGAACAAATTAATCTTCAATATTTAATCTTTCACAATTAAGAATTCAACAACATCACACAAGTACTCTCATACATACTTGGGAGGGGTAACTCTCGAAAATTATTTTTATTTTATTTTTAATAAATAAAAATCTTTAGCAAACATAATATTACATTACATTATAACATCTCTACTCTACATTTACATTATTTTTATTTTATTTCCTGCACGAGTAATATGCTAGTATTTGGATCGAGTGTTGTTTCGTTCGTTCTGAAAAGTATAGTTTCACACGGGACATCGCTCGTAATATGCTAGTATTTGGATCGAGTGTTGTTTCGTTCGTTCTGAAAGCTATAGTTTCATACGGACATTGCTTGAATTGAATTAATATCTCTACTCTTGAGGGATAAAAAAAAAATCCATGATCTATTTACAAAATGAATATTTTTTTCACTCTTGATATATGATAAATAATATAATCAAAATTGTGAATCGATATGGATTTTTTGTTATAAAAAAAAAAACCTCGAACACTATGATTATGTGTTATTCTCATGTCATTATTTCAGTAATAAAATGAAAGGTGATAATATACCAAGAATTAGGAATTTTGCTTCTGTGATTCATAAATTGTGATTAAAATCTTTTGATGAAAATCACATCAAAATAAATTTGTTCGACGAGTTTCGAAACCAACATTAGGTTTTAACATTTACTTTATATATTATTATTTTTCTCTTCTCAAATCTTTGATTTTTTCTAAAATAATTTAAAAATAAATTATGACATATTTTTCTCTCTTTTAATCACACTAATTATCAAACATCATTTGTAAGTTGTTAAATTAATTTATATAGAGAAAGCATTACTAATTTTAATGTTATCATTTAAGCATAATTCTTTGATTATATATATATATATATATATTTTTTTTTCTTACTGGATTATATTAATATTATCACTTTGTTATGTCTAGTTGAAAGATTATGTAGATTTTAGATTGTTCGAAATCCTTAACTACTCTATGATCTTATATATAAGTGTTTTCGAGCCAGATGAATAAAAGTGTGAGAATAGACCGTCTCCGTATTGAACTTTGTCTTGCCTAAAAGTTGCATCTCTCACCTTTTTATCACTTCATCTTCCATATTTGTTGTTTTGATATCGGAGCTAGTCTAACGTGCTCCCTCACTAGAGGGCCCAAAGAGCCCGAAATCCAGGAGAATATTCTTTCATAAAAGGACCCCAGAATGCACTAAAGTAGTTTCTCATGAAAAGGCCCAGAATCCAAAGAAAAGCCCAAGATCCAAGAAAGTATAGTTAGTTTTTTTGGGGAGTATTATGGTTATTTGTGTTATTGATTTTATCCCGTGTTTGACTTAGCTTTTGACTTGACTATTGCATAGAATGAATATGAAAAACTAAATTGGTGAACTGGGATGTTTCTTTGTGTAGCTGAACTTGTCATGGCTCAAGTAAGACGTACTCTAACAAAGTTGAAAATAGCGTAGTCCTCGTCATGCCTAAGGTAAGGTACAAGGTATATAGAGTAAAGTATATAGGGTAGTTTAAATAGTTTGTAAATTTGTTTAGAAAATAATGGAAATTTAAGTTAGATTTGATTTTTTTTTTTAAATCTTAATTACAGTGATCAAGTTTTAAGCTTTTTAGGTGTTTTAAAGATAATTTTAGAGAGTGTTATAATCTTTTTCACTATTAAGATTCAAACACTCTTACCATTGTTTTTTTTGTTTGAAAAAATTGACAAAATTCCAACGGATTTTACCTCTCCAGGCAAATTTTCCGCATTGGTGAATAACTCCAAAGTAAATTCGCATCGGGTCGGAATTGGCCATAGAGAATTGCAGGTCTTCGAGTATTTGAATCGGTGTACAATGACCAATCACCTTCTGTTTGTAGAATGAACTTTGACTCTCCTATTAAAAGTTCGTATGTGCGTAGCTCAATGGAATGAGGGGCCCGGAAATACTACATGGCCATGAACAATCAAAATTTTTCTGGCAGGAGCAGATTGACTCATCGATTTGGTAACGGGCAGGTTGGATTAGTTATTAGTTTGAACTTTGAACTTTGGTGTAGGTTTCACAGATCGACTTCTTGATAGCAATAAAAGAGGGAAAAGAGTGCAGGAGCGGTCGAATCGAAACCCATAACCTTGTGATTCCTTGCTCTTGATCCACTATCGTGGGTGATATTTCATCCATTTGTAGCATTTCGAAACTCCAGACGTAGCTACACCAATGAAATCCACAACGCTCTGTTTTTTTATCCATTTTCTTGGAATATCCATTCTCCTCTTCTGGAGTAAAAACCAGGGAGTATTTCTATGGTTTTTCAACTAAATCCACAGAGCCCACATGCTATCGAACAAATGTTTTTTAATCCATTCTCCTTTGCTATAAAAACCAGGAGTAAAAGATATAGGTTACGTTTCAATGGAATAAAGAGATGAAATGAATCTATTCATGTATGTTGTACTGTTACTCTGAGCTATTAAATATTGTCCATTGAGGTAGTATTGTCTCTTTTAAAGATCGCCGAAAGTTCGCCAGAGGTTCGCCAAATCTCGAAGGGACGCAAAAGCCGTTAAAAGGCGAAGGGATGTTGCAGTGAAGGCCGCGAAGGCGTGAAATAGAAAGTAGGTTCGTGTATGGGTTCACATAGGGAACTTTAAAGGATCAAGACAAGAAGAGACTCAGTGAGGCCAACCAGCCTATTGAGCTGTTGCAGTGCAAGCTTGTGAGAGAAGCCCCTACGTAAAATTGGTATCAGAGCCAGTGGTCTAGTTGTGTACTAGCAGTTAAATTCTGGTTCGTGAAAAAGGTCAGTACTTAAATCAACCTCTCTTTATTTCAGAAGATATAATGGACTCATTTAGAAAGTCAGTTTCTTTCCGTGAGTTAGAAGAAAAAGAAAAAGCTGAGCAAGACCCTCTCAGAGACATGTTTGCCCAGTCATCTAGTCATGTCTTAAATTCATCAGAGTTATTATATGAAGAGACAGAACCTTCTGCCAAATGGGTTCTACCCAAGATCAACGCAGCAGAAGTTTATGTTGATCTTGGTGTCTGGCATCTTAAAGCTGCCACAAGAATAACAATCAAAGAATCCATAAGTTCTATCCAAGATAACTTTGACTATGTATAGTCCATCCCTCTCTTAGATCCTAAGAAGTTGCAAGTAGAAGCAAATAAGCTGGGGACAAAGTTTTTACATTTGGGGTGTATCCATGTAGGAATCCATGCCCTCACTCATCAGGGCCTGAATACATATGTGCTAGCCACGGTCCGTGATCTAACACATAATAAATATACAGATTCCTTAATTGGTGGGATTGTAGCTCCTTTGTCAAATGGACCAATTTGGTTTGATTGTTACCCTAACTTTCCTGTTTATTTCTTTGATGAAACATTGGCTGATATTTTACAGCTTCAAATCCAAACCACAGGATTTGATATGAAGGGAAAAAGAAATAATATTGCCATACAAACACGGGGTTGTTTTCGTCATACCAATACTTTATATCCTGCAGTCCTCCATGCCCCAAGTAGAGACAGTAAAACCAGTGTTGCAGTCATCACTGATTCAAAGAATCATAAGGTCGAGCATCAAGCTATCAAATGGGAAGACCTTACCTTTCCAGAACACTGGACAGTCCCAAACCCCAGACTAATCTCTACTCGTAATATCACTTCTGCCAATATTTCTAAAAACCAGTCTGTGGCTATATTGTCTTTTCCTTGCAGATCCACTATTGACAGAAGAAGGATCGAAGAAATGTGTACAAAATCACCTCTGTATATACCTCCAGATTGTATAGATACTTTTTTTTCATCTGTTGTTTCTTCCTGTAAACATATTGCATTATTCGAGTTTTCCCAGTTGGTCAATTTCTAACCACTCAGTGTTGAATGTCCATAGTGCAATAATTTTGTAAATCTGAGTCACCTTGCTCAAATGTTAATCCATCAGAACCATAATCCCAGGACTGGTGAACCTCCTGCATCTACCTCTATTACTCCATGTCCTAACCCAAAATATTCTGATATACCATTTCCTCATGAAGATGAGCATGTCCTCATGATGCACCTTGTGCCCACTCTTGAAAATGAGGATCCCAGATTAACAGAAATGTTTTCCAACATGAGATCTCCAAAAGCTCCTAGGCATGGCATTGGATATCTTGAACAAAAAGATAAATTGATCCCAGATTGCAGATTCAGAGATCTACCTGCTGACATAAAAAAACCATCAGTGATGGAAATTCAGAAGTTTTATACTTTAATGGATGGTTGTGAAAGGCACAAGATCCCAGCTCAGTGGATGAAACAAATGCTTAATTGGGATCTCTACACCCATCCAGAAGCTGATGTTTTTGGTACCACACATACTCCAGAGGAGAAAAATAATGTAGCCTTTGAATGGAAAAGTTATATGGAGAAAAATAATGTTTGGATTTCTTTTTACTCCTGGAAAAAGGCTAAAGATTCTGAAGCAGTTTTGATGACTGACTCTACATCTTCCTCCTCACATTCCCGGTCAGCTATTAATGGAAAAAAATTAGAAACAACTACTATTTTTCCTCCCTTTAAAGGTATTTTCCTTGGAGAAGGACAAAATTATGCTAAAGCCTATCCTTTAGTCCAAAAGGATGAATCTGCTGTGGGAGTAGAAAAAAGAGTTCATCAAACCAGTGAACAAATAAATTGGACTAATACTTCCATTACTGGTTTGGAAAAAAATGTTGCTAAAGCTGCTGCTGTCAAGGATCAGATGGATAAAATCCAAGTGTCCATCAATGATGTAAATAATGCATTGAATTTTGTACAGTATAATTCTTCTCAGTCTAAAGATTTTTCTTTACATTCTTTGAAAGAGATTGATGAAGTAGAGACTTGTATTATAGAAAATTATATCTCTACAAGACAACTCATTTCAAACTTGTCTGAGAAGTTTGATAAAGTGAATCAGAAAAAATCAGACAAGCCTGTCCCTTCCTCTTTCCTCCACAAATGAAAAGCTGTTCAAATCCAAAAGTCTGTTGATAAGTTCCCCAATCTCTTCCCAAAAGAGTCTGCTCTAGAGTCTCCAAGATACAAAGTTACTATTGCCTCTTTATTTGAAGAACTTGAAACTGAAAGTCAAGTCCTTCCTGTATATGAACCTCTTGAAGCCCAGTATACCAGGTATTCCCCTCCAGAATTGAATGGTCTTGGCAAAATAACCCCAAGAGAGACATTTTTTGAACCTTGAGCTTGCCTGTGAATTCATCTTCAAGAGGACTGTCAGAGGAAAAATCTGATTCAGAGGAAGAACAACCACATTTGCAATTTTCTGAATCACTACATTGACAATAAGCATTCACCTCTTCAGCAGAGGAGGAAGAAGAAGAAATTTCAGTATCAGAATTAGAAGAATATTCTTCTACAGCTTGCTGAATGGCTAAGCGACGACATTCTTATGTAGAATGAAAAACATAACCGCATTTATCACATTTAGGTTCCGACTTAGTAGAGGGTTGACCTTTGAATTGCTGCTGAGATTTTCGGCCTCTGTTCTTTCTAGATTCTTTGGCGTCAGGACGGAGATTAGAAGTATATCCTATTTTCCCACACAGCCAACAAGTGACTCCTTTCATCCTTTCAACCTTTTGAGAACAAGGATGAATATCAGCAGACTCATAATAATGAGTCTTGGGAACATATTTAGAGTATCCCCTTCTGGTGCCCTTTTTGAAAGGTTTTCTCCTGGACTTAAAAGATTTAAGCTCAGAAATCTTCTTAGTACTCATATGATAGGTATAGGGCTGACTTCTCCTTTGGAATTTCTTGGATTTCTTCTTAGATTTCCGTTTTGTAACCAAAGGGTCATCTATGGTAATACCATATTTATTACAAAAGGATTTTGTACCAGGAAGTCTGTTCAACTTGTCAATAGACTTATTCATTTTTGAGCTGGTACAGAGAGTAATCAAAACTCTAGTAATAATAGAATAGACTTGCCCCCATAAATAAGTTTCAAGAGGCAACTGAAAAGCATCTTGTAGTTTCAAAATATCTACCAATTTAGAAGGTAGTGCTGCAAGATAAATCTGTTTCCACAACAGATTCTTGGGATCCTTAACCAGGAAGATTCTTTGCATCCAGTCCCTGTGGAAATCCTCATACTGGTTAATATTTCTACATTTCAAATTCATCAATATCAATTAATTCTTATCTGAAATGGTAGGCTCATCTCCACAAAAATGTTCCTGTATTAGTGCTGTGAGAGCACCAATCATGTTGTTAATGGGTCTACCATCTCGATGAAACTCAATATCACCATTTTCATCTTTCACCACTTCTTTCTCCATATTCTCAATCAGAACTAGAGATGATTCCAATTCCCACCATCTGGCAAGGGTACCAGTGAAACATGGAATCAGAGTCTTACAGGCCTCAACCTCCGCTTTATTATTCTTTAGACGAACAGATCTGTGTGGTTCAACAGCTGCAAGAAAAACATTGCCTAATATGCAGTCAACTGGAATATCTCCTACTGCAAACTTTAATTTAATGCAATGTGAATCAAAGCAAATGGCAGCTTTAGGAACTTCATAATCTAGGGTCACGTTCCATTCATAATGGCCTACAGGAACACTGAAAGCAATTTTAAACTTGTCTTCTTCTGCAATGGCCACTTGCCAAAATCCTGATTTCAAATCAAACTTGGAAAAAACCTTTGCTCTGGATATCCTACCCAGAAGACCTCCTTTATGAGGAATGGGGTAGGTATCATCAGCCAATATAGAATTAAGAGGTTTATAGTTTATTACCCATAAGTGTTGGACTGAATGAAATCTGAATTTGGAGATATGTTTGAATTCCCCTTGTCTTTCACAAAATCCAAAGTGGATAATGCTGCTTACAAAAGTTCCCTTCACGCCAAATTCAATGCAAATTCAATGAACATGGAGAGTGCAGGGACATCGACCGTAACTGATTCTTATCATATCACTTACCATAATTTGAAGGTGTTAATCAATTTGTTCATTTGCGGTGTTTCCTCTCGAAATTATAAAGTATTCATTTTTAAAGTTAGCAGGTTTTTTTAATCGGCCAAGGAAATCATTCAGAGCTATGAGAATTCTGTGTAATTTGAAAAAGTCTAATTAACAAAACAAAGTTAGTAAAAAATAAAAAAATTATTTCTTCCTCCTTTTTTTTGTTTTTTTACTTTTTGCAAGCGAAAACAATTTAAAATTTTATTAGTTTTCTATTACTTATTTTTTGAAATTTTTTTATACACATTTGATATGTCAACATAGCATTTCTTTGAGTATGTGTTTAACAATCAAATGATTCATAAGAAGTCATGTGAATACGCACTAGTGTATTCTTTGAAATTTTGTGTTTTTTAGAAACAAAATGTGTTACAACAATCTAGACAGTCTACCTCAGTTTCATTATATTTACAAAACCAACTGATGCATATCATAATTATTAGAATTTTTTGAACTGATCCAATATGAAAAAACTGCATATTTTGAATATGTTTCACAACGCATGAAATTTCTCAACATATAAGTTATAAACTAAAAATCTAAAAACTACCCATTATAGACAACAGACCAATGTAATGCACAATAATTTTTTTACAGTGTATTTTGGAAGATACAGAATATTGATTTCACTGAATCATAATGACCTTCAGAAATTGTTTGCACCCATTTTATTACAAAATTATTTAAAATTAGTAAATATTTATGAAATTCTATAAAAGTTATATTTCCTGAAAGTAGATTGAATTCTGAAAATGCTTGTCTTGGTTCCGACAGTTAATTCGGATTGTTTTATGGAGTTTAATCAAGCCAAAGTTGAAGATATGTATTCAAGGCTTGGATCTGCGTAATTGCAAACGTGTTAGTTCGGCCGAATTATTTTTTGCGTCGACGGCCCGTCAAGTCTAACGACACAAAAGTTCGGCCGAATTTATTATAAAAGTTTAGCCGAACATTTACTTGAATTTCTATCGGCCAGAAAATACAATGAAGCCCCTCAAAAAAAAAAAATTCACAGCAATATAAATTGATGTAAAAGCATTCATTATTTTCGCATAATTTCGCACATTTCTTCATTTGGTGTGATTTTGCAAAGGTATGATTTTGCAAATGTCTGATTTGGGTTTACATTCAAAGGATATTTTCGCAAATGATTGTTTTGGGTTTAAGGAATTTTCTTGGAGGTACATTCAAAGGACATTTTTGCAAATGATTGTTTTGGGTTTAAGGAATTTTCTTGGAGGTACATTCAAAAGAAATTTTTGCAAAGGATTATTTTGGGTTTAAAGAATTTCTTTGGAGATACATTCAAAGGACATTTCTTGGAGGTATGTGATACATTTTTTGGATGTTTTTTAGGCTTTTTTTTTATTTTAAGGTAATTTGTTTTTAGAGGTTTTTGGCTTAATTTTCATTATTTTTTATTAAAGTATTTTGTTTTTAGAAATTTTGGGTTTAATTTTAATTCATTTTTTTTTCAAGTATTTTGTTTTTAGAAGTTTTGAGCTTAATTTAAAAGACATTTTTTTGGATATATTTTGTTTTTAGAGGTTTTGGGATTAATTTTGAGAAGACATTTTTTGGTTTTAAGGTATTTTGTTTTTAGAAGTTTTGGGCTTAATTTTCATTGTTTTTAGAGGTTTTGGGCTTAATTTTCAAAATACATTTTTTTGACTTAATTTTGAAATGACTCTTTTTAGGCTTAATATTCAAAAAACATTTTTTGGAAGTATTTTTTAAAGTGATATTTTTTAGAGGTTTTTTTGAAGTATTTTTTAAAATGACATTTTTAAAGAAGTTGGAATTAATTTTCAATGGACATCTTTTGGAGGTATTTTTTGAAGTGACATTTTTTTAGAGTAGTGTTTTGGGTTGAATTAAATATTTTATAATGATTTTTTAAAATGAGTTTTTGTTTAACATTTTAAATGATTTTTTTTTTTAGGACTTCGAAGGAAATATTTTGAGCTTCGTTTCATTTTTATAAGACATTTTTTTCTCGGATTTTTTAAAGTAAATGTTTTGGATTGAAGTATATATTGTTTGCAAAAATTTAAAATGATTTTTTTTTAAATTAAATCTTTTGTGATGTTTTTTTTTAATTGAGTTTTTGTCTAAATTTTTGAAAGAATTTTTTTGAACTTCATACTCTATTATCATGGGAAATCTAAGGAATTGCG
Source organism: Pinus albicaulis (assembly GCA_034641835.2). Classification (NCBI taxonomy): domain Eukaryota; kingdom Viridiplantae; phylum Streptophyta; class Pinopsida; order Pinales; family Pinaceae; genus Pinus; species Pinus albicaulis. The sequence goes on along the minus strand of CM076577.1, from coordinate 648,219,821 downwards.
CGAGAAAATATGATCGAACAAGAGACCTTGAGGAACGTAGAGAACAAGGGAGAGAATCTTGCAAAAGAAAGAGAGAAGCACTCTCAAATATTGAAAAAGAAAATCAACCTCAACTAGAAGTTGAAGCAGGTATGCAAATGTAAATATTATGAATTTGATATTTAAAATTTTCCTAGTGTAAAATGTGTTCAAGCTTAATTTTTATTTGATGAACTAATTTGAAAAATATTTTGCAATGTAAATAGAGAGAAATATCCTTCAAAACATTAATGAAGAGATACACAATTTTGAAAGAGATATTGAACCAATGATTGAAGATGGTGAAAATGCTAAAATAAATTCAACTAAAGAAATTAAATCAAAAGGTATATATGTGTGTGTGTGTTGAACAAATGTATGTCTTATTGAAATTATACATATTTATTAATTTAGTTATTTATTGAATATGTAAACTTATTATGTACTATTCATTCGAATATGTACAGATGAAATCAATGTCGATGATGAGATGTTAGAAAATGACACTCACACATATGGAGATAAAAGAGCTGACTATGTTATACGATATTGTGTTAAACACATTTTTGATACGTACTTCATAAAGGAAAATGTGACAGTTCAAGCCCAAATTTTGAAAGGTCTCCTATCATTAAGGAAATTAAAAGAAGCTACCAATTTATTGGGTATTTGAAAATCAACAAAAGATAAAAAAAAAAGAAGGAAAATGTGATACAAAATATAGATAGTTCTATAAATTCAATTAGAAGATCTAGACAGAAAAATGTTTTAGTTGTACGTAGAGAAATACATATGGCAGTAGTTTCTTCAAGTACTAAAGAGAATCACTTGGTAAAATCTATGGCACGAGCATTAGGAACCACACGAAAAACTTTGCACAAAAATTGAAAATTTTAGTTGCAAATAGATGTAAATGATGAACTCGCTTGTTAGAGAGTTATTCGTAGGCAACCGTACAAAGATAGAGTTGGAGAAAATGTTAAAAAATAATATATGAATATTGGAAGAAAAATTCACGTGTTTCACCAAATGCAAGGGATGTGATGTGAAGAAGAATAGCATGAAATCAGTCCGAAGAACATGAAAAAAAAATCTAGGAAACCACTCAGATAGAGTTGTTCAACAATTTCAAAGAAGATAATCATGAAATTCATGTCTCAATCAGTGCTTTTGCTCAAAAAAAACCATGGTATGTAAAACCTATCACCGTACGCGACACTTCTTGTTGTCTTTATCATGTGAAATTTCAGTTATATTATGACACATTCCTTAATTTTGGTAGAAAATTTTGGAAAGATTCACCTTCTCCTTCCACTATCCACGATTTCATATCTCAAATTCTATGTGAAAGAGAAAGCGATGAATTACTTTACGAAAAGAAATGTGTTGGTGGTAAAAAATGCAATGATTGTGGGAATTTGATTAAATTTCAAAACAAATATCATACTGATATAAATGATCAATCATTGTCCAACATGAAAGTGAAATGGAAGAGATATGAATATATACATACATCGATTCAAGTTCAAATAGTGCTAAAATAATTGAATTACAAGAAGAAAAAAATTTTGTGATATATTTTTTGAGAAAGTTTGACGCAGAAATTTATAAATACACCAAGCATTCCCATGGAGCTTAATGGAAAGACTTGTAATTCAAATAATCCCATGAATTTTTTCCACCGGGGACCATTTTGTTAGTAATTGATTTTGCAGAAAAATACACATTTGTTCTACAAAAAGAAATTCAGAGCGAATACTATCATTCTGACCAAGTCTCCATGCTCATCCATATTCTATACAAACATGTTGAAGAAAACGTCGATCAAATAGAAAGCATCAGTGAAAATCGGCATGTTATTAAAGAATATCACTTTTATATTAGTGACGATCATACACATGATACATATTTGTACAACACTGTTTTGGAAATATTTATGACTCCTTGAAAATTAGTGGAATAAAATTCAATGAACATTGGATATGGTTAGATGGATGCGCAAGTCAATTCAAATATTCACGATCATTCTTTTAGTTGTGTTGTTGAAGCAGGGGCATTAGACACTAGCCAGCAATGTAAGAGGTTTTGTCCACATGTTGTGGCTAGGAGGGTTCAAAATCATCGAATTGTAATAGCTAGGTGTCAATACCTCAGCTGACTATTTCATTTAGATCAGTTAGAGTCGTAGAAGTCAAATAGTTCAGTTAGTCTATCTGTCCTATTTCAGTTAGTTGAATTATTGTAATTAGGCTTTTGGTTTTCCTAAACGGTCCTCACAGAGGAACCAAACAGAAAAATGTTTATGTATATAATTTTAATCCCTCGGATGTATTAGAAGGAGAGGAGGAAGGAGAAGAGAGATTTCTGCAATAAAATCTATGTTCACAATTATTTCCAATTAAATAGTTTCTATACGTGTTTGCCATAGAGTCGTTTCGAATCCAGGATTGTAAAGAGATTGTTTAATTGTGAGGTGATTGAACTCTGTGCATATGTATCTACTGGATCGAACTGTTGTATAGATTCTGCATGTCTCTGTCTATTGTTTCCCTCAGATTGCTCGAGCAGAGAAGCCTGCGAAAACCCGTGGTCATTTAACTCTGTTTTATGATAGTGGAAATCCGCTTAATAAGGAGATAACCTTGCTTTATTGTTAATTGCATCCTGAACCAGGGCCAGACCCGAGTTAAATGAATAAGAAGGCCAGCGCGACCCCGCATTAACCTCGGTCATTCACTTTAGCAAAACCACGAGTGGATTTATAAAGGCGGGTTGCCATATCGCATCGCTTTTGGTGCATGAGTGGTATTTTCCGAATTGGAGCGATTCCATAGAGTGTTTGACGTGTGGCGAAGTGGACCCCCAGAAAACTGCCATTTAACCCGCGCCATCGCACGTTATAGTTCATACCAGGACGCCGAGCGATATTGCCGAGAGCCGTTGATTTCGGAAAAGGCCATCGGATGGTGGTCGCTTGATGAAGATGTGCGAAGTTTAATAAAAGAGCCCAGAAGTTAACTAAAGTACGAAGCGTGAGTTCGATTGGATTGTTAAATATATGCGGGCCCAGAGCCAATGATTTATTATAAGTCATTTTTTTAAAAGGCAAGGAATATTAAGATAAAGTTTGAAAGGTATAAACGTTGGTTATAAGGTTGGTGGCATAATATAAAGCCGGGAGATATATTTAATTTTTCAAAGGTTGTCGATAGGATTTATTTACCAAATGATATTTATTTATCAAATTCCTCGAATTTGATAAATAAAATACCAAGAAAAGAAAGTAGACCACGTGGAGTAAAGAACGAATACACAGAGGGAAATGCTGACAGAGCCACGATTATAGTTGACCAGACTCTCCTCAGGGCGACTTTTGGACTTGTTGCGTCAGTTGTCTTCATAAGAAAACCTGTGTTAAGCATTGTTGGAATTTCTTTGAGACTAGCCATGGAAAAGGAGAACATGACGGTGCAGGGGCATGAATAAAACGAGCACTTCGAAGATATCAAATGAACCCCTCTGCAAACCGACCTGTGGACGCCAAAGAAGTTTTTCAATGGTGTATCGCTGCTCTAAGCCATGAGACTAACCGATCAAGGGAAGTGTGAAGGTACATTCAATTTAATTTTTATTGGATATCCAATTTTAAACAGTGTACATTTATCACAATGATTATCTTTGATGGTTTTTTGATATAATATTTACATTCTTCTTTTAATTTTCCATATATATGATTTTTTGGCATATTGGGATTGAAGATGTAGATAGATCAATTGAAAATGACGTTGAAATAATAAAAGGGACTCGAAAATTGCATTCAATTAAAACAAAGTTGTCTACAAATGTGTTTGCATTGGATAAAAGAAGATATTCTTGTTTTTGTCATGTTTGCATAGACAACACAGAATCCAATGACATTTGTGAAAACAAAATGTATGTAAAATATTGGAAACATATAAAGCTAAATACAAATGGGAACATGTCCGTTGCAATGTTTGAAGAAATGTAATCAGAGGAGACTATAATATCTTCTGATGGTGATCAAGTTTTTGATCTTGTTAGAGAATGTAACATTTGAATTGCTTTCAAATGATAGAGATCTAGAAATAGATACTAAAATTATTTTAAGGTTAATTTTTCGTGTTAACTATGATCTAAATTTAAATACATAAGTTTGTTAGGTTTGTTTTATTGTGCAGGAGATGTTTTCGCTGTAATTGCACCTACTCACAACGATGAAAATGTGAAGTATTATTTGATGCGTTGCACTGAACGAAAGATGAAATTATTAGAAAACTATAATGATCACGGGTTTCCATATGACAGAGGATCTATTATACTGAAAGGTAATTTTTTCAGAGAAACTAATCAAAGTAGGGATTTTGTTTACTTTGATGACTATGACTTTGATGTCATAAGTTGTCAATATAGTCACTTGGTGTGTGCAGCATGCATAAAGTTGATAGAGGTTCAATCAAAGAAAAAAACGAAAATTAAGAAATGGAAAATGTCAAAATATGATCATGAGCCGATCATTGAAGATGGAATTCCATTGGAATTTTTTTGATTGAACTGCCCAACAATTTCTTCTCTTTGGATTCATGTTTTAGAACTTCCGGAACTTGACTAAAAATTGAGCTGCCTTGTTATGATATCTGTGCAAGTACTTTCACATGTACATTGTTTTGGTATATGCACACTAGTATCAACTGAAAGTAGCTTTTCTATACATGCATTGATGAAAACATTTGCATGTATTGGATATATATATATGTTCTAGAATGCAATTCACTGAAAGTAGTTTTTCTATGTGCATTGATGAAAAATGTTGCAATTACTGGATATATATGTTCTAGAAGTATTGGATATATATATATATATATATATATATATATATATATCTGTGTGTGTGTGTGTGTGTGTGTGTGTGTGTGTTTTAGAATGCAATTAAAACTGAAAGTAGTTTTTCTATACATGCATTAATGAAAATTGTTGCAAGTACTGGATATATATGTTCTAGAATGCAATTAACTGAAAGTAGTTTTTCTATGTGCATTGATGAAAAATGTTGCACGTACTGGATATATACATATTCTAGGCAATTAACTAAAAATAGCTTTTCTATGTGCATGGATGAAAAATGTTGCACGTATTGGATATATATATGTTCTAGAATGCAATTAATTGTTCAAGTAGTTTTACTATGTGCATTGATGAAAAATATTTCACGTACTGAATATATATGTTCTAGAATGCAATTAACTGAAAACAGCTAAATTCTATTTGCATTGATGAAAAATGTTGAAGTATTGGATATATATGTTTTAGAATGCAATTAAATGAAAGTAGTTTTTCTATGTGCATTGATGAAAAATGTTGCACGTACTGGATATATATGTTCTAGAATGGAATTAACTGAAAGTAGCTTTTCTATACATGCATTGATGAAAAATGTTGCACGTACTGGATATCAATCTAATCAAAGTGAGGTTTTTGTTTACTTTGAAGACTATGAACCTCATGTCATAACTTTCCAATATAGCCACTTGGTGTGTGCAACACACATAAAGTTGATAGAGGTTCAATCAAAGAAAAAACCAAAAATTAAGAAATGGAAAATGTCAAAATCTGATCATGAACAGATCATTTAAGATGACATTCCATTGGAATTTTTCTGATTGAACTGCCCAACAATTTATTCTCTTTGGATTCATGTTTTAGAACTTCTAGGACTCAACTAAAAATTGAACCGCCTTGTTATGTTATATGTGCAAGTGTTTGCACATGTACATTGTTTTGGTACATGCACACTAGTATCAACTGAAAGTAGTTTTTCTATGTGCGTTGATGAAAAATGTTGTACATATTGGATATATATATGTTCTAGAATAAAATTAACTAAAAGTAGTTTTTCTATGTGCATTGATGAAAAATGTTGCAAGTACTGGATATATATATATATATATATATATATATATATATATGTTTTAGAAGTATTGGATATATATATGTTCTAGAATGCAATTAACTGAAAGTAGCTTTTCTATGTGCATTGATGAAAATTGTTGCAAGTACTGGATATATATGTTCTAGAATGCAATTAATTAAAAGTATTTTTTCTATGTGAAGTGATGAAAAATGTTGCACGGACTGGATATATACTTATTCTAGACAATTAACTAAAAGTAGCTTTTCTATGTGCATTGATGAAAAACGTTGCATGTATTGGATATATATATGTTTTAGAATGAAATTAACTGAAAGTAGTTTTACTATGTGCATTGATGAAATATGTTTCACGTATTGGATATATATGTTTTAGAATGCAATTAACTGAAAGTAGGTTTTCTATTTTCATTAATGAAAAATGTTGCAAGTACTGGATAGTATATATGTTCTAGAATGCAATTAACTAAAAGTAGCTTTTCTATGTCAATTGATCAAAAATGTTCCACGTACTAGATATGTATGTTCTAGAATGCAATTAATTGAAAGTATATTTTCTATGTGCATTGATGAAAAATGTTGCACGTACTGGATTATATATGTTCTAGAATGCAATTAACTAAAAGTAGCTTTTCTATACATGCATTGATGTAAAATGTTGCACGTACTGGATATATATACATTATATGTTAAACACACACATGGTGTATGAGAAGAATAAACACACACACAAGAGATTCAACACACAATGAACGATAAGCGTGAGGCTTTCTTATTTTCCATTATACAAAGATGTACATTTATAGTACAATGGTGTGACTCTTGGTTTCACATTCCAAAGTCACTTGGACTCCATTGTGACTTTTCGCATTCCACACCTACCCATGTAGGATTAGGTGTTTCAACATCCCCCCTTAATCCGAAGGGGTATGTGTGAGTCCAAGAAGAGAGTTGTAATACAAATCTGCAAAGTATACATGGCAGCACTTAGGCTGAATCAACTCTCTGAAATGTTTGAAAAAAAAGGTGGTTTAAGGATGACCACCAACACTGGAACGCAAAAATTGTTGCAGTTCCCGGAACTCTTCCAAAATTGGCAAGAAGCTGAAAGCTTCTGCTAGAGGAATTTTCCCTCATATAAAAAGGGAGACCTTCAACCTAAAAGAAGGGAGGTCTACTACCTGTGATGGTTTTAGGTTATCCACCAACCAAAGATGATGGTTTAAGGTTGTCCACCAACCAAAGGCATGCTCATGGGCATCCGTGTCTCTGGCTACATCTCTGAATCCGGAATGACGAATTGTGGCTCAGGCTCGCTTGAACTGCTGGCTACAACTCTGAACATGGAATGAGAGATTGTGGCTCAGGCTCGCTTGATCTGTCGTCAAAGCTTGTACATGACCACCATTTTCCCCCCTGTCAGGGACAAGGTGAGATGATGGCGAAAACTCAACTGCAAGTTTTCTCAATATCCGTGAACAAGTTCTAACATGTGTCGTATACATCTTCTTGGCTGCTGATGCCCATTGCCAAGAAGCAATCCATCCAAGATGAATCTTTGTTCTTGCAGGAGGCTTGTGTCTGAAGCATATGTGTGAAGAATGGTTGTGCCGACCACAATGCTTGCATGGATGAAGATCAAAATAGTTATCTTTCATATGGCCAACTCGATCACAGTGTTGGCATTTCTCAATCTGTTGTGGAAGTGGAACATGATCTGGAACAGCTGCAGGTGAACTGTCATACATGAATCCGACACTCTGAAATATGATGGGCTTTGTGTAATTGGAATATGAAAGGACACATCCTTTTCATATCCAAGACCAGTTCGGTGCTTGTTGTGGACAAGCTCTTCCCAAGGTCTGATGATGGGCTTGAGAAGTGCAGGTTGAACTGCTGCATCTGCATGTACATTTGCTCTAGTACAAGGAACTGAATGAGGATCAACTGCAACTTTATCTTCTTTCTTCTGATGAGAGTCCTTCACAATCTTCTGAACAGAAATAGGTTCAGAATGGTGACTCTTTTGCTGAAGTTCATCTTGTTGGAGCTGAGATTCCAACTACAAAAACTCAATCTTTTCTTGTGCATCTTGTAAACAAGTTTGAATGTTACAAAGAGCATCCTTGCTCATTTTTATCATGTCATCAACATTTGAATGAATGAGGTTATTCAACAACACTAATGCCTCATTGATTTTAGCCATTTCAACAACTTAGGCTCAAAAAATGAAAGGGTGTCGGCTTCAACCGAAAATGCACTCGTTTACAATGTGATTCAACTTCCTTTCAAAAATACAAATGACTTATAGAAATGTCAAAGTACAAAGTGTGCTCCTCAAATGAGGGAGGACAATCAACAATGAGCTACATCAACAACTCAAATTTACTCATTGCAACTATGAAGAAGAGGCAAATACAATGTCAATATCTCTGCAAAAATATTTTGTAAATGTGCAGCTGAAAACACTTGTGCAAGAGGCCTTTAAGGCAGCTGATTTTTCTTCAAAGAGTTGTTTTCAATTATGGCAAACTTGTCTTCAAATGTCAATTTCTTCAGAAAATCACCTTTCAAATCAATGCCACAAATCACAATGCAAATATCTCTATGTATTTAGTCCATTTGCTCACATGTCATTTCCTTCATTTCTGTTGTTTACTTTCTCTCTCTGCTACATGCTTCCTCTTTTCCTCTCTCTCTACTGTTTTTTTTTTTTTTTTTTTAATAAATAAAAAGGGATCAAATTATAAAATCGTGACAACAATGGTGTGTTGAATCTTTAATTAAACTGAGAGGGGGCGGTGAATTAGTTTAATACATACATTCGCCTTTTAAAATTTTCACCAAAGTTATTTACAGCTTAATATGTGAGCAATCTTATTTGCAGCCAATATTAATTTATTGTGATACCATACTTAAGTTGAAAGCAACAAGCAATTAAGCAGATTGAAATAATCACCTCAACACATAATAAGCACACATAGAGACAGTAGATGTAAGTGGACACCCATAAAGGGAGAAAACCACATCTTATTATTGTTGTGATGCAAAGGCAAGCTCCAACTTCCTCTCACCATTGTTTTCTGTAGGCACCAACCTACAGGAGGCTCTATCCTCAATTCTGCAAGCTACAACTTGCAAGGAAGCACCAACTCCCTTCAATTTTTTGCAGGCACCAACCTACAAGAGGCTCCAACCTCATTCAGCTACAACTGACAGCTATCAAGCTGCAAATTGATAGGGAAGCTCCAACTTCCTCAATTTATCAAACTGAAAGTTTGCTGATTTACCTCAGATATCAGCCCTGTTCTGTAGCTTCTCCTTCTGTTCTGCTTTTCTTAATCTTCTCTAGCTCACACTTCTATATTTTTCCTTCTTTTGATTAACTCTTTTTCTCTCCACTTTCTTTGCATATCAAGATGATATTATTTATAGATTTCCTCACATGACTGTTTGTATTCTACTTGGAATTCGAAATGGAAAGTCATGTCTCTTTGCCTTCTGCCTTCTCACTCCTTTTATCTGCTTACTCAGAAAATATAACTGTAGGTATCAATTTAACATTACAGTGGGAATTTTTTCTCTCTCGGAGACTTGCCAATGCATCACAAACAATAAAAAACAATTAAAATATTTACATTCGAATTACAAAGTGAATTCCAGCTCACTCATTCACCCTCTTGGCTAGCCGCGCATTTGTCTTTTCTTTGACTGTGTTTTGTCTTTTTCTGTGATTGTGTTTTAACTCTTTTCTTCTCTGTATTCTATTTTGTCCTCTACTGTGGTGTAATTGCTGTATATATGTAACAGTGCTTTTATATCAGTGCCTTTTAGAAAAATACGTGACTGCTGACTTGTAGCAAGTGTCTTGTTGATGTGGAACATTCCGCAGGCCGAAACATACATATATCACAATTGTATTACATTAATAATCGCCCTCCCCTTAAGCTGAGGCTCGTGGGTTTACATACCATACGGCTTATCACAACAACGTTATATATATATATGACAGCGCCTTTTTATATATATATATATATATATATAACCCAACTTTGTCTCTTGGCTTAATTATAAGATGATTTAATCATATAATCTGCCCTTTTAATGCACCTTAACATACTCTCGGCGCATACAATAAAGCCTGTTTTAAAACATATAGAACTCCTTTCGGGCCCACCTGACACGTTTTCAAATGCGATTGATCGCAATCGCAAATTTCTAATTTGCGATAGTTGCTTTGTAGTTTCAACCAACTGCGATATTGCGATGGTTGCGATAATGTGATAGTGCGATGGCGCAATGTTGTGAAGTTGCGATATTGCGATGGTGCGATGGCGCAATGTTGTGAAGTTGCGATATTGCGATGGTGCGATGGCGCAATGTTGTGAAGTTGTGATATTGTAGGTCCCGCCTTATAAAACTTTGTATTATGCGCTCCGTATAACTTCATAAATATGCTTTGGACCTTTGATTATATGATGCGCTACACATATACTCCAGCGTGGGTAGCGATTCCCGGAATTTGTGTTTATGTTATATGTAACGCCCGGCTGGGTAGTGATTCTCGGAATAACGGCTGTGTCTTTGCAATAACAGTTGTGTCTCTGTATTCGACTGTTCCTGTCTTTCGATAACGGTTCTTCCCTATGCCTTTGCCTTACCTACTTCTGTTGCTCGACATGTCTCTGTCTTTGCTGCCTCCATTGCCTTCGCTGTGCAATTCCTCAACATAGTTTAATTAATATACACCACTTCCACTATTACCTTATATGATTCCGCTTACCCCTGACTGATCGATATTACAATTAACGCACAACATATTCAATCTTGTTCGACATTTGCTTCCTCTGCTCCTCACTTAGTTTTTTTTTTTTTTTGGCTGCCTCTGCTACCTCTCTGTCGCCTCGCTCTATTGTTGGTTTCTTTGCTACTTCTGTTGTCTCTCTATTTCTTTCTCTTCTTCTTGTCTAATGCTGCTCCTTGCTTCCTTCATTCTCCTTTTGCTGCCTCTTCTTTAAATGACCCTGTCTCTGCTACTCGACCCTCTCTACATCTTGCTGCTATGCTGCTCTCTTTGCCTGTCTCTGTCTTTGCTGCCTCCTTTGCCATCAATGACAATATTTCCAACAGTCTCCCCCTTTGGCATTGATGGCAATCCACTTTTCTCTGTTTGCCTTCTCTTGCTTTTCTTGTTTGTTCTTCCTCCCCCTTTGACATCAATGGCAAAGGGTTGCTTTTTGCATTTCCTTTCTCTGAGTTACGTTTAGGTCCTCTTCTGCTGAATTTGTACCAAGCTGCTTCAGAGTGATGTATAAAACTTGTTGAGAGAACACTTTGAGGAATATGTTTTATAGCCGTGTTTCATTTGTAGTGCCTGTAATCTGTGTTAGATTGCAGACAGAGATGATGCATTTTTCAATTGAAGGGTCCTTGTTACTTTTCCATGCTGAATGCTGATAATACTGAGATTATGCTGATAATATTGATAATGCTGATACTACTGATAATATTGATCCTGTGGACCTGTTTTATGCTTTCCTTGCTGGCTGTTCTCCCCCTGGAATGATATTTTCGTTTTTGTTCTCCCCCTGAAATTGTGCTTTCTCTTTATATCATAGAGTAGCATCTGCAGATACTACCCCTAGTCTATCTCTCAAATATTGAAATGGTTCTCTAGCAAGAGGTTTAGTAAATATATCAGCTATCTGTTCTTTCGTTGGTACATATTCCAATTTTACTATTTTCTGAGCCACTTGTTCTCGGAGGAAATGATAGTTGATTGGAATATGTTTGGTTTTTGAATGAAGCACGGGATTTTTAGATATACTTATAGCACTTGTATTATCACATTTGATTGAAATAGGTTCATCAATGCTTACCTTCATGTCTTGAAGAGTTTTCTTCATCCACATGACTTGTGTACAACATGATGCTGCTGCTATATATTCTGCTTCAGCTGTAGACAGAGAGATGGATGTTTGTTTCTTGCTTAACCATGCCACCAGACTTTCTCCTAGATAGAAAGCACCTCCACTTGTACTTTTCCTGTCATCAACACAGCTGGCCCAATCTGCATCTGTGTAAGCTGTTAAAGTGAATATTTTTCTTTTAGGATACCAAAGTCCATACAGTGTTGTTCCTTGTATATATCTGAGTATTCCTTTTACTACCAGAAGATGGTTTTGTTTAGGTGCTGCTTGATATCTTGCCACTAGTCCTACTGCTAGCATGATGTCTAGTATAGATGCTGTCAAATACAACAGGCTTCCTATCATGGATCTGTAGAGTTTTTGGTCTACATCGGCAGACCCATCATCAGCACACAGCTTGCATCCCGTGATCATGGGGGTAGTCACAGGTTTGTAGTCCTCCATTTTGAATCTTTTCAGCATTTCGTTTAAGTACTTTTCTTGAGAGATGAATGTCCCTGTGTTCTTTTGCTGAATTTGCAGTCCCAAGTAGAAACTGAGTTCTCCAATCATAGACATTTCAAACTCTGTTTTCATCTCATCAACAAACCCTTTTGCTAGTTCATCTTTGTTGCTTCCAAACATAATATCATCAACATACACTACAACAATCAGGAGTTCATTTTCATGGGCTTTTATATATAGATTGTTGTCTACTCCACCTCTCTTAAAACCTTGTTTTTGCAAATATTTATCTAGTCTTGAGTACCAAGCACGAGGAGCCTGTTTCAGTCCATATAGGGCCTTCTTCAGTCTGCACACATAGTCTTCTTTGTCTGTCAAGGAGAAGCCTTCTGGTTGTTCCATGTAGACTTCTTCTTCTAAGTCTCCATTCAGAAATGCAGATTTTACATCCATTTGATATACTTTGAAATTTTGGTAGCATGCAAATGCCAGAAACATTCTGATAGCTTCCATTCTGGCTACAGGAGAAAATGTTTCATCGTAATCCAGTCCTTCAATTTGTGAATATCCTTTGCAGACAAGTCTGGCTTTATTCCTGATTACCTGTCCTTCCTCATTCATTTTATTTTTGAATACCCATTTTGAGCCTATGACATTTTTCTCAGCAGGTCTAGGAACTAGTTCCCAGGTATTGTTCTTTTCAATTTGTTCTAATTCTTCATTCATTGCTTTTACCCAAGACTTGTCCTTGCTAGCTTCTTCAAATTTCTTTGGCTCTATTTGCGACAGCATGGCTATGTATACCTCCTCAGTTTGTTCTGTTAGTTGCCTTCTTGTCTGGACCCCTGCTTCCTTGTCTCCTATGATCTGTTCTTCAGGATGATTCTTCTGAGTGTATCTTGAGGGGGTTTTCGAGCTCAGCTCTGCATCTTCTGTTGTCTTGCTTGTTTCATCATCATTCTGGTCTTCCTCTTCATGGTTGTCTGATGGACTACAGCAGTCTGTATTTCTTGTATTGTTTGGAAGTTCTTCATCAAATCTCACATCAATACATTCAATTATTTTCCGAAGAGTCTTGTTGTAGCACCTGTACCCTTTACTTTTGGAAGCATATCCTAGAAAAATCCCTTCATCTGCTCTTGCATCTAATTTCCCAAGGTTTTCATCATTATTCTTTATGTAACACTTGCTACCAAAGACTCTGAAATGTTTTATTGAAGTTGGCTTTCCATGCCATAGTTCATAGGGAGTCTTATCACTGCTTGGCCTTAAGTGAGCTTTGTTAAGGATATGTACTGTTGTGTGCACTGCTTCTGCCCAGAAGGTTTGAGCAATATTATTATCTTGCATCATGGCTCTGGCAATTTTTTGAACAGATCTGTTTTGTCTTTCTGCTACTCCATTCTGCTGAGGTGTTCCTGCAATAGTGAATTTTTTTTTTATGCCATGTTCATTGCATAGGTCAGCAAAGTCATAATCTGTAAATTCTCCTCCTCTATGTGATCTGATACATTTTAGCTTGCATCCAGTTTGATTTTCTACTAATGCTTTGAATATCTTAAACTTTTCCAGTGCTTCTGATTTGTTCTTGAGAAAAGCAACCCATGTCATTCTAGAGAAATCATCTATTATCAGCATGAAGTAGGATTCTCCACTTGGTGTCTTAGTTCTTGTAGGTCCACACAGATCCATGTGCACAAGCTGGAGTGGTATTCTTGTTGATAACTCCTCTTTGGCCTTAAAGGATGTGCGGGTCTGTTTACCCAATTGACAAGATTTGCATATGGTATTAGAAGGCCTCTTAATTTCTGGCATGTCTCTGACAGCTTTCTTCTTACTGAGTCTGATGATGTGATCGAAGCTTAGATGTCCCAACCTTTTATGCCATAACCATGACTCTTCTAGCTTGCTAAGATGGCATGCTTCATCTCCCTCTTTCACAATGTAAACATTACTCTCTGTTCGAACACCCTTGAGCAGAGTCTTACCTGTTGTGCTTGATCTGACTACACAATCTTGTGCTCTAAAAAGAACTTCACAGCCTTTGTCACACATATGACTGACACTTAGTAAATTTGCTTTCAGCCCATCTACAAATAGTACATCTTGGGCCTTTCCTCTGCCATTGTCTATGCTGACTGAGCCTTTTCCTTTTATTTTTCCTGATTTATCATTGCCAAAGGTAACATTTCCAGATTTCTTTCCATCAAGAGTTATAAACTTGCTTTTGTCTCCTATCATGTGTTTAGAGTAGCCACTGTCCAAATACCATTGACTCTTCAAATCTTGAGCAGTTAAAGCTAAGTCACACTTATTCTCCTTCTTTATCCACTGGAGGCATCCTTTTGTTTGGTAGCTTTTGTGAGTTGATGAATCACATCCTTTCAGAGGACATTTGGAAGGTGTATGTCCAATTTGATTGCATATACAACATTTGATCATAGTTTTTGCAGAATTGTGAGTATGAAAAAAATTTCTTTCATTCATCAACCTCCTTGAGGTGTTGAACATCAATCTTTGTCCATACTTTCTACATTCAATAATTTTATGGCCAAATTCCTTACAATAAAAACAATAACCATAGACATTATTTGCATACTTGATGTAAGGTTGTTTTCTCCATTTGTTTGTTTGAGACAGTCTCTTCACTGTTTGCATATTTTGCAGGTCTGAATTACTCTTCCTGCATAACAATATGCAGCAATGTGTCTCGGCTTGTGGCAGACATAACAGGTGGCATTCTTCTTAGGAGGGAAGAATCTCCTCTGATGGCTTCCAAAGTTGACATACTCAGGGGCATATGATTCTTTTTCTATCATCTTAGTATTTATTATATTCTTTGTTACTAGGGATTTATTCTGATCTCTGTCATCCTTATTACATGTTTCTTCTTTTGTAGAAATTGTCTGGGCTTCTTCATCAGTCTTCTTTGCTTTTACAAAAATTATACTTTTGTTTTCCTTTTCTTTTCCTTTACTCAATTCTCCTTCATAGCCTATTCCTGTTTTTATCATTGGGGATCTTTGAACAACCAGGATTTCATTCAAATTACTAGAGCTTGTTGTTTGAGAAGAGTTTATAACCATTGTCCTTTGAGCATTTTCTAGTTTCTTCCTGAGACATACTACTTCTTCTTCCAGTTTCTCTTGTTCTCGGTTTTATCCTTGATTTGCTGAAGTAACATGTCTTCTATCTTCTTGGATTCTTCAAGCTCTACCTTTAGCTGCATGAGGACTTCTGAGTTTTGTTCTTCTTTCACATATTTGAGCAGGATCTCTTTTTGTTTTCTGCATTTTAGTTTGAGTCTGTCAATCTCCTCCAGTGCACTTCTTAACTCCCCCTCAAGGTCGACTTCCCCTTCTTCTTCTTCTTATAGCAAGAGTCCTTCAAGATCTTCTATGGCCATCAGTAAGAATTCAGAGGTTCCCTCTTCTCCTGAGGATTCATCTGAGTCTTCAGATGCACTGCTATCTTGCTAAGCATAGAAGGATTTTCTGCTGAATTTCTTTCCTTTCTGCCAGTTCTTTGATGTGTCTCTCTCTGTTTCTTGAGCTTGATTTCTTACTTTCTTGTGAGGACACTTAGCAGCATAGTGTCCCACTCTTCCACAGTTAAAGCATTTGAAGAGGAGTTTACCTTTTTATTTACCTGAGCCTCTATCCAATTTCTTCACAAACTTTGCCTCTTCTTGATCTGAGCAAGAGCATATGTCTCCCTCTTCTTCTTTCTTCTTTTCTGTTTTAAAGGCTGCTTCCCTTGTACTTGGCTTTTCCTGTGGGAGCCTCATTTCATAGGCTATTATATTTCCAAGCAACTGGTTCATGGTCAAGGTCTCCACATCAGCTGTTTCTTCTATTGCAGACACCTTGGGATTAAATCTGGATGGAAGAGATCTTAGAATCTTTTGCACAATTATACTCTCTGGCATTTTTTCTCCAAGAGCTTTCATATTGTTAATAATTTCTGCAGATTTTAGGAAGAAACTGACAATGTCTTCATCATCATTCATTTTTAAGTTTTCAAACTGGGCTCTATAGACTTGAAGTTTGGCAGTCTTTACTTTCTGGTCTCCCTCATGTATGTTTTCAAGAGTATCCCATATTTTTTTGGTAGTGTCTTTGTGCATTACTTTAATAAACTCTGCTTCACATAATCCATTCAGGATGGCATTCATGGCTTTTGCATTAGCCACAAAATCTTGTTTTGAGTCCTTTTCTATGTCAGTTGCCTTCGGGGCATATCCTAATTCCACAGCAGCCCAAACTTCTATTCCTAGAGACATTATGTATGTCCTCATTCTGATTTTCCAGAAAGCATAATTTTCACCAGTGAAGAAAGGGGATTTATTGGTTGAGCATCCTTCTTTACTAGCCATATTGGGAACCTAGGATCTCCTTTCAGTTGTTAGACTTGTACAAAGGAAACCTGCTCTAATACCAATTGTTGAATCTTTAATTAAACTGAGCGGGGGGGGGGGGTGAATCAGTTTAATACATACATTCGCCTTTTAAAATTTTCACCAAAATTATTTACAGCTTAATATGTGAGCAATCTTATTTGCAGCCAATATTAATTTATTGTGATACCATACTTAAGTTGAAAGAAGCAAGCAATTAAGCAGATTGAAATAATCACCTCAACACATAAGAAGCACACATAGAGACAGCAGATGTAAGTGGAAACCCATAAAGGGAGAAAACCACATCTTATTATTGTTTTGATGCAAAGGCAAGCTCCAACTTCCTCTCACCACTGTTTTCTACAGGCACCAACCTACAGGAGGCTCTATCCTCAATTCTGCAAGCTACAACTTGCAAGGAAGCACCAACTCCCTTCAATTTTCTGCAGGCACCAACCTACATGAGGCTCCAACCTCAGTCAGCTACAACTGACAGCTATCAAATTGTAACTTGATAGGGAAGCTCCAACTTCCTCAATTTATCAAACTGAAAGTCTGCTGATTTACCTCAGATATCAGCCCTGGTCTGTAGCTTCTCCTTCTGTTCTGCTTTTCTTAATCTTCTCTGCCTCACACTTCTATATTCTGCCTTCTCTTGATTAACTCTCTCTCTCCCTTTTTTTTTTTTTGCATATCAAGATGATATTATTTATAGATTTCCTCACATGATTGTTTGTATTCTACTTGGAATTCGAAATGGAAAGTCATGTCTCTTTGACTTCTGCCTTCTCACTCCTTTTATCCGCTTACTGAGAAAATATAACTGTAGGTATCAATTTAACATTACAGTGGGAATTTGTTCTCTCTCGAAGACTTGCCAATGCATCACAAACAATAAAAAACAATTAAAATATTTACATTCGAATTACAAAGTGAATTCTAGCTCACTCATTCACCCTCTTGGCTAGCTGTGCATTTGTCTTTTCTTTGACTGTGTTTTGTCTTTTTCTGTGATTGTGTTTTAACTCTTTTGTGCTCTGTATTCTATTTTGTCCTCTACTGTGGTGTAATTGCTGTATATATGTAACAGTGCTTTTATATCAGTGCCTTTTAGAAAAATACATGACTGCTGACTTGTAGCAAGTGTCTTGTTGATGTGGAACATTCCGCAGGCTGGAACATACATATATCACAATTGTATTACATTAATAATCGCCCTCCCCTTAAGCTGAGGCCCGTGGGTCTACAGACCATACGGCTTATCGCAACAGCGTTATATATATATATATATATATATATATATATATGACAGCGCCTTTTAATATATATATATAACCCAAATTTGTCTCTTGGCTTAATTATAAGATGATTTAATCATATAATCTGCCCTTTTAATACACCTTAACATACTCTCGGCGCATACAATAAAGCCTGTTTTAAAACATATAGAACTCCTTTCGGGCCCACCTGACACGTTTTCAAATGCGATTGATCGCAATCGCAAATTTCTAATTTGCGATAGTTGCTGTGCAGTTTCAACCAACTGCGATATTGCGATGGTTGCGATGGTTGCGATATTGCGATGGTTGCGATATTGCGATGGTTGCGATAATGCGATGGTTGCGATATTGCGATAGTGCGATGGCGCAATGTTGCGAAGTTGCGATATTGTGATGGTTGCGATAATGCGATGGTTGCGATATTGCGATAGTGCGATGGCACAATGTTGCGAAGTTGCGATATTGCGATGGTGCGATGGCGCAATGTTGCAAAGTTGCGATATTGCGGGGCCCGCCTTATAAAACTTTGTATTATGCGCTCCGTATAACTTCATAAATATGCTTTGGACCTTTGATTATATGATGCGCTGCACATCTACTCTAGCGTGGGTAGCGATTCCCGGAATTTGTGTTTATGTTATATGTAACGCCCGACTGGGTAGTGATTCTCGGAATAACGGCTGTGTCTTTGCAATAACAGCTGTGTCTCTGTATTCAACTGTTCCTGTCTTTCGATAACGGTTCTTCCCTGTGCCTTTGCCTTACCTGCTTCTGCTGCTCGACCTATCTCTGTCTTTGCTGCCTCCATTGCCTTCGTTGTGCAATTCCTCAACATAGTTTAATTAATAGACACCACTTCCACTGTTACCTTATATGATTCCGCTTACCCCTGACTGATCGATATTACAATTAACGCACAGCATATTCAATCTTGTTCGACATTTGCTTCCTCTGCTCCTTACTTAGTTTTTTTGCTGCCTCTGCTACCTCTCTGCTACCTCGCTCTATTGCTGGTTTCTTTGCTGCTTCTGTTGTCTCTCTGTTTCTTTCTCTTCTTCTTGTCTAATGCTGCTCCTTGCTTCCTTCATTCTCCTTTTGCTGCCTCTTCTTTAAATGACCCTGTCTCTGCTGCTCGACCCTCTCTACATCTTGTTGCTATGCTACTCTCTTTGCCTGTCTCTGTCTTTGCTGCCTCCTTTGCCATCAATGACAATATTTCCAACATGGTGGAAGGCCGAATTGGAATTAACAAGGGAAAATAATTGTAAAACATTAAAAATTCGAATTTAAAAAATGGAGTGGGGGGACGGTTTAAATAAAAAATTAAGGCAGAAGCGAGGTAGGGAGGGCCAGTTAGGGAGGCAAAAAGCATGGTGGGTATGGGGTGTAGTGTGGAGAGAGGGGTGGAAAGGGGGCGTGGGTAGTGGAGTAGGCGGATACGCTGGGTAAGATAGGCGTGTGGGAGCAGGAGAGTAGTGAATGGAGCTGTTTTCAAGGCGGTATTAAAAATATAAAAAACGAATTTAAACGAGATGGGAGGGCCGGCGTTTGGGATAAGCCGTGAGGTAATGGGAGTGTATGAGCCGCGTAGAGTGGGAGGAGTGAAGCGTTGGGAGTGTAGAGGGAGTAGATAGTGGAAGGGTTGTATTGAGAGCGGAGGTTGGGAGATAGGCAGTCGTAGAGCGGGTAGAGGGGCGTTTGCAGGTGAAGAATGGGGAGAGTTCGAGTTCGATGTGTTGAAGCCCGTGGGCAGAGGGTTGAGAGCGAATGCGAGGGGGGATGGTTTTGAATTTGAGAGGGGGCGTAATGTAGGAGTGCAGCAGATAGTGCGCGAGAGTTGGTAGTTCGATTGGTGAGAGGAGGGATTGAGAGCAGTGAAAAAAAATGCAGGTTAGGAAAAGGAAGAGGGGGCTGAAAGGCCTAAATCAAAATTTTTTATTTTTATTTTTATTTTTATTTTTATTTTATTTTTTAAAACAACAGAGAGCAGAGGAGTAAGAATAGCAGTAGAATTTTTTCTTCTTCCAAATATAGAGCATAATTTTTCTGGAAATTATAGCAGTAAAAAATCCAGTAGCAGAAAATGCAGATATGAAGAATTTTCCAGCAGAAAAACTCAAATTTATTTTGCAGTAAAAAACTCATAAACTTCTTCAGAAATCCAATTTAAACAATATTCCAGCAGCTCTCCAAATTAAAGAATTTAATGGGAAGAAATTGCAGGAAGAAATCAACCTTCAGATGTGCAATGCTGCTTTTTTTTTTCAAAACCAATGCCGGAATGCTACCAATTTCTGAATGCTGCTCCTTCTCCAAAACCAGTTTCTGAATGCGGCAAAATTTTTGCTGCAGAAACTCTGAGTGCTGCAAAAATGTCAAGAATTTTTGCAGATATTCATAGGCCATAAACACAAATGGCTCACTCAATTTGGAGCAGGGCCAGCAATCACCCGCTCTGATACCATGTTAAACACACACATGGTGTATGAGAAGAATAAACACACACACAAGAGATTCAACACATAATGAACGATAAGCGTGAGGCTTTCTTATTTTCCATTATACAAAGATGTACATTTATAGTACAATGGTGTGACTCTTGGTTTCACATTCCAAGGTCACTTGGACTCCATTGTGACTTTTCGCATTCCACACCTACCCATGTAGGATTAGGTGTTCCAACATTATAGAATGCATTTTTAAAATTTTATGATTGTTTGACACATCTAACAAGACCTAGAATATTATCATTTTGTGTGTGTGTGTGTGTGTGTCTATATATATATATATATAGATATATATATATATATATATCTGTGTGTGTGTGTGTGTGTGTGTTTGTAGATAGATACATCAATATGTATTGTACTTCAATCGTTTTAACATATATATTCAAACATGTGTACTTAAATCATTTCTACTTGTACATATATTCATGCGATTTTCTTTTGTTTGGAAAATGACAACTTGAATTTTAAAAACAAAACATTATATCATAATCACATGCCAAATGTAGTTCAACCATCTAAAACTGGAGTTTTAAAAACAAAAACCTTATATCACAACATTACTTGACATGCCATTGTAGTTCAACTATACAATAAAAACAAAACATTATATCGCATGCCAAATGTAGTTCAACCATCCAAAACTTAAGTTTTTAAAACAAAACATTATAGATCACAACATTACTTCACATGCCAAATGCAATTCAACCATAACACTTAAAAAAAAAAAACAAATTATAACACGACTTCACATGCCAAATGTAATTCAACCATTCAAAACTCAGGTTTTAAAAACAAAACAAATTATAATACTTGACATTACTTCACATCACATGCCAAATGTAGTTCAACCATTCAAAACTTGAGTTTTAAAAACAAAACAAATTATATAACACTGTAACATTACTTCACATGCCAAATGCAATTCAACCATCTAAAACTTAAGTTTTAAAAACATTATATATCACATTCACATGTACCAAATGTAGTTCACATAAAATATGTCCAAAATTTGTAGATCTCATAAGTATAAAATATCAAGTATCAAGTTATATATAAAAACATTATATATCAAATTCACATGTACCAAATTTAGTTCACATAAAATATGTCCAAAATTTGTAGATCTCACAAGTATCAAGGATCAAGTTATATATGACTGCATCTAGATAAGACTATATATAAAAAGTAAATTTAAGACTAAATCTATTGAAAATATAATGTTGCACGTGTGCATGTGCATCATCCATCAGATAGTGCATGTGCATCATCCATCAAATGCAGATGGATGTAGTGTCTCTTCCAGCAAAGTCACAATCCTCGAATTGTCCTACAAAGCATGGGGAACATGTACACAATGTGTACAAACATTAAAATTTAATTTTTTAAAATTGAGTGATAATATATATAATTTCATGTAAAGAAAAATCATGAAATACCTCATGAGGTTCCCTCTCCATTTGTTTCTTGTCCACTAAAACTTCCCCCACGAGAACATCTTCAATAGTAAACTATACAATATACATATACAATTATATATATATTAAAATTTTTCAAATGAAAATGCATATATAAAATTATTTTCAATAAAATTAAAAAAAAGTTAGACAACTTATTCAAATGGTTGAAATGGTGTGGATGTTCCTATCTCCATCGCTAGAGTTCGTGGAGAAAATAAATCCTCTATAGGAAACTAAAATTCAAAAAAAATTAAAATAACTCAAAATCTCTAGATCTCAATTTATAATAAAACTTTTACACTTCAATTTATAACTTATAACTTAAAAACATATATATATATATATATATATATATATATATATATATATATATATATATATATATATATATTTATATATATATATATATATGTATATAGATATATATATATAGACACACACACACACACACAAATATATATATATATATATAAGTGAAAATTTTAATACTTGTGCTGGTGGATTTGGCACATCTCCTAACAGTGGCTCTGAAAGAAAATCTCTAAAAACCTAAAATACAAAAAATTAAAATAACTCAAGATCTAGATATATCTCATTTTTTAATGCAACTTTTTGAGGTGGAATATATAACTTAAAAACATAAATTTTAAAAGTGAAAAATTGGCCATACTTGTGATTATGGATTTGGCACATCTCCTAAGGAAGAAGAAAGTACATCTCCTAAGGATGTAGAAGGTACCGACATCACAAAAACATCAGATGGAATCGGAATATGTTAAAACATTTTATTATATATATGTACATGTACACATGTGCACAATTATTTATTTTAAAAATATCTCATCATGTTTCAATATATATAATAATATATAAAAAGTAATTGTACATCATCATGTTCACTTAAAAAAAACTAACATTTGCCAACATATCTTGATAGTGAGAACCATCTTGATTGTATGATTGATGGTGAGACCCATCTTGATTGTTTGAACCAAAGGCTCCGACCGCGATATTAACATTTTCTTCATTCATCAAGCGTGATAACTGCAAATGGTTTTAACATATAATGATAAATTTTTGTTAGATTAATGTATACAGATAAATGTATGTATATTTGTATTCATTACAAATATTACATGTGTTAAAATAATTGAACCCTAACCATTAACACATACCATTCTCATGCCCTCTTTCTCATGAACAATTAGGTCCTGCCAACCATTGCGACAATTCTTTGTGTTTTGAGATCTTCAACACTCATGTTTTCAATCTCTTCATCTATATAATACACAAAATTAGCGTGTGAATTCTCACATACTTTTTGTCGATTCAGATAAACATCGACTCCACCCAATCCACTGTGAACATTGTTAATGATAGCATCCCTTGCTTCTTGACTAATTTGAGAAGTGGCTTCCATATATGACCGTAAAGTTTCGACAGGAAAAGGTCGACTAACCAATGGTGGCTCAGGGCGAGGCAACTCAACATCACGCCTAGCACCCCTACGGTCACACAATCGACCTTTCCCATGACCAAAAAAGTCAAAGGGAAGGTCATTGTAATTGGGTTTCATTTGCAAAAATAATTCTGCATAGAATAATTTAATAAAATAAATCGAAACCTCGTTGTTCCATGGGAGTCTTCCATAGGCCGCAAGGTGTCTATCATACAAATAGTGAGCTATATGAGGGAGCTTAAAATATTACACCTTCAACATCTTTCGTTTCAACCCTTCTTTGAAATTAAACATAGACTCGACCATTTCTGTTCTAACTCTTTGTTTAAAAACCTCCCATTTATTGAGGCCTATCACTATTTCCTTTCTTTTTCTCATGACTTATACAAAAGTATCAATGGTTGGCCCAAGCCTTCGGTACACATCTACTAGTTCACCTAAAAAGTGTGTAACTATTTCAAAACTTTGTCGACTCTTAGCAGGTAGAGTCAAAGCCACGATATCTCTCTTCAATTTTGCATGAAGATGTTGACACCTTTCTAAGGTGCATTGCTGCATGTTTTTTTCCCAAGTTATATCGGAAATGTCGGACGGATAAGTCATGGTTGGTGGACAACCTTCTAATTGAATGACGTGTTCTGTGCTACATCTTCTTTGAGCAACATTTGGAGCAGCATTTTCAGCCTCTGTATCAATATGTAAAATTTTGTATATTAAAAAAACACATGTAAACAAATTTGTACAAAATGAATGAAAATAATATTCAAATTGATGGCCACCTTGATGTTGTTGGCTAGCATATTTCCCACCCTGAGACTGTTGAGAACTAGAACAACCCTGCTGAGAACCAACACGACCACTGATTGGTTGAGAACCAACACGACTATCCATTGATTGGCCTCTCGGGGAATACATATCACCACCTTCATGCAATCTGCCAGCACTTATTGATGGCCCTCTAAGGGAATCTGAACCACCACCAACCTCACAAGACGAGAGAGAAGCTTCATAAACAAATATGAATTTATAATCAATTCAAAAATACATTCATACATATAAATACATGTACATATTCAATGATTAAATGATGTGAAACATACCACGATTGTGTGAGCCATGGCCATGCTCCATTGATGGAGTAGACACCCTTCTCCTCTTAGCTCCTAAAAAATAAAAAATGAAACTTATTAACAACTAATTTAACTTACAAAATTGATTAAAAATCAATTCCATATGTACACACATCTATGTATATGTATGGAGATTTAAGATTATATTTAAATATGAGGAACATCCCTTGATCCCGGATCCCCTTCTCTCATAGACATATGGTATTCTGTTGATATATTTGTTGTTCATCCTTCATGATATATATATCTACACTGGACATTTACAATTATTTTTTAAAATTACTATTTAAAATAAATTCAAAATAAATTTCAGAAAATTAATGTAATTTAGTGTACACAAATTATGTAAAACACAACTTTCAAAGAACTAATTGATATGTGAAACTCAATTAAAGCAAAAAAAAATATAAAAATTTTAAGTTCACCAAATTGCGCTTTACATGGTGGGAGAAAACTTGGTATAAAATTGAAAAAAACACATTATCATTAAAAATTAAGCATGAAACTCCATTTAAACAAAAAAAATCTGAAGTCCTCACATTTTAATTTTATAAAAATTTGAAGTTCACCACTTGTTGCAAATGTGAAGTTCACCAAGTTGCACTTTACATGGTGTGGTGGGAGTGCACTTGGTATATAATTGAAAAAAACACATTTTCATTAAAAAAGACGCGTTTATAAGTACAAAACACACACATATCTAAGATATGTTACAATTTCCATCAATAAATTTTGAAGCAGAGTGTCTCCAAACTAATTCATCTTTGAGAGATGAATCTTGAATTTTTGAAGAAGAGCGTCTCAAAACTAATTCATCTTTGAGAGATGAATCTTGCATTGGCATTGCCCCGTATAATTCTAATTCATCTTTGATAGATGAATCCTAAATTGAAATTTCCCCATGTAATAGATCAGCATACATCTTATTCACATTTGTACAATGTCTTATACTAAAAAATTGAAATTGGCTAACAATATTGTTTGCTATTCCATGCAGTTCTTTTAATCTCTCCTTCTTAACTTAGTACACGCCATTCATCTGGTTGCACACAAGTTTAGAATTGGTGAAAACTACAACTCCATTTGATCCATACTCCATCACTATTCCCAAGCCTTCTATCAATGTAATATAATATGCCTCATTGTTTGTTGTTCTTCCTGATATATTCATTTTCCTTTGGACGACTTTGCTAGTCGCAATATTGGAAAGCACATATGTAATCATTGTTTTCCCTGGATTGGGATAGCAAGAAAAATCTATGCATAATTTCCATTTTTCAACCATATTTAGTGGGTTTTTTTATCCCTAAAAAAAACAAATTCAATTAAAATATATTAAATTGAAATTTATTGAAAATGCATGGGAGAAATGACACATGTGCATGAGATAAATGACATGTGCATGGTTTATATTAAAGTTTGACTTAAATTTTATAGTAGAATTCACATCCAGAAATGAGATGCATTAGAAATGATATATGTTAGAAATAACACATGTACAAGGTTTGCCTTAGAGTGGTAGTGGTTTATGGATATTAAAATGAAGAACTTCTATTTCTATTCCAGAGATTGACTGTAGGGGCATTTAATGGATATGTCACCTTTGAGAAAAGATGAGATACAGAGGCTACCTATCCCTTTACAGACTCTGCCTTTAGAAATTGTAGAATTTAACACTCAACAGGTAGACTAAAATCCTATGGAAGTTCAAAATCCTATGAAAGTTCAACCACTTTAGGTTCAATTTTTAGGCCTTAAAGTTTGTCTTGAATTAATGAGAGAAAGCCTTTAGTTTGTGGGAGAAATTACATTTACATGGTTTGCAAAATTATTTTATGCACTTACTATAAACATGCTTTAAATTTAATGGGAGAAAGAAAACATGACACATGCTTTAAAAAAATTGCCTAAGAATTTATGGGAGAAATGACACATGTACACAATTTTACTTAAATTGGTTGTGGTTTATGGATATTAAAATGAAGAACTTCTATTTAGATCTGTTCCAGAGATTGACTGTAGGGGAATTTACTGGATATGCCACATTTCAGAAAAGATGAGATCTAGAGGCTACCTGGCCCTTTACAGACTATGCCTTTAGAACTTATAGAAGTTAACACTACCTGGCCCTTTATAGACTCTGCCTGTAGAACTTTGTAGAAGTTAACACTCAACAAATAGACTAAAATCCTATGGAAGTTCAGCCACTTTAGGTTCAGTTTTTAGGCTTTAAAGTTTTCCTTTAATTAATGAGAGAAAGCCTTTAGTTTTAGAGTAACCTTATAAAATGCTTTAATGTGAAGATAGTACTTTACCTACAAAACAATGGAATTGAAGATTGTGCTTATATATCAGAGTTCTATTATGACAAATTAGTTATGTCCTTAATAAGAAGTATGATTTAGCACTTATCAAATTGTTCAATAATTTATAATAATGTCATTTTTGGCTTGTACTATCATTCATCCTTGATATGTACAAGAATTTTACAACTTCAACATCAGCCTACACTATCATCATAAATTAGTTATGTCCTTAATAAGAAGTATAATTTAGCACTTATGAAATTGTTTAATAATTTATAATAATTGATATGTACAAGAATTTTACAACTTCAACATCAACCTTCACTATCATCATACCACTATAGCCATGTCAATCTAGATTATTTATATCCATTACATCATAAAACACTCCACTTTTAACATTTTAAAAGAATAAAGAAACATGGAAGGTGTTAATCTAGGTACATTAATACACTCCAATTTTAACATTTTACAAGAATAAAGAAACATGGAGGGTGTAAATTTAGGGACATTAATAAAATACAGCCATGTCAATCTAGATTATTAAGATCCATTACATCATATTTAACACAATGTAGATTATATATATCCATTACATCCTAAAACACTCCACTTTTATCATTTTAAAATAATAAATCAACATGGAAGATGTAAATTTAGGTACATTAATAAAATACAGCCATGTCAATCTAGATTATTAAGATCAATCACATCATAAAACACTCCACTTTTAACATTTTACATTTTACTCACCTTGAGTTTGGGAGATACTATCCTATGGAAGTTAAATACAGCCATGTCAATCTAGATTATTAAGATCCATTACATCATAAAACACTCCACATTTAACATTTTACATTTTACTCCATTTGAGTTTGGGGGATCCTATCCTATGGAAGTTAATCTACTTTCAGTTTTTAGGCCTCAAAGTTTGCCTTGAATTAATGGGAGAAAGCCTTGAGAAATGACACATGCTTTAAAGTTAATGGGAGAAAACCAATGACACATGCTTTAAATTTTGCCTTCAGAGTTTATGGGAGAAATGACACATGTATGGGAGAAATGACACAGGTACATGATTTTCCTTAAAGTGGTTGTGGCTTATGGATATTAAAATGAAGAACTTCTATTTAGATCTATTCTAGAGATTGACTGTAGGGGAATTTACTAGATATGTCACCTTTCATAAAAGATGAGATCCAGAGGCTGCCTAGCCCTTTACAGACTCTGCCTATAGAACTTGTAGAAGTTAACACTACATGTCCCAATTATACCCTATGAAGTGTGTAGAGGATCCATGGAATCACTCACACTACTTTACGTAGACATAAGGGTGTGACAAGGAGAAAAATAGTTCCACTTTTGTGTAGGGATTGTGACAACATACTATAAACAGGAAGGATCTTACTCTCCATATATGGGATATTGATCACAAAGGAGGAAATGGTCATCTTGTTTAATATTTTTGGAGATTCCATGGACGTCATCAAAGGCATCAACATTTTGTGATGTTGGAGGACAAGGACTTGACAGACATTATCAATATGTTTAAAAATTATTCCTATTTCCTTTTACATTCCTCTTTTTTCCATGTCAAAATACACCTCAGTCATGTGGCCGACAAGCTAACATAGATTCAGACCTTGAGATTGAAATACTATTGAAAATTGGGGTTAACGCAACATGTTATATCCCATAGCTCTAAGTCCAAATTTATGGTTTCACATCACAATGATTCTCTCATGAGTTAGAAAATAGTTCATAATTCCATTTGCATTAGTTTGGGAAATTGAAGGATCCTTTGTAGTACCTTAAGCATGTGTTCATTAATTTTGGTTGTGGCTATTGAAGGATCCCATTATATTATGTGTTTTATTAATGATATAATGTAGTGTGTAGGTGTTAGAATTTGGTAGCAACACATCCTTTTTTTGGTCGGGATAACAACCTTAGTATACCTGTTAATTATGTTTAGACATCCCATCAACATTGTTGATGCAAGTTTAGGGAAAAACTACATCTATAAAGATTTGGTCTAAGGGGAATTTTATAGATTTTGTGGAATCAACACCAACTTATGAAATGCATTTCTCAATTTGATGATTCTTTAGTCTCCATTTCCTTTCCTAAAGCTATAATTTGTCCTTTTGGGTAGGAACATCAATCGATTGGTTTTATAAATTTTAGGTGAAGTGATCTTCCCATATTAGACTAGCTCCTTTCCTTTTCTAAGTCATTATTTTTTCATTTGTGGATATCTTTAATTTCAATTCCTTTTGTTTTTTCAATCCTTTATTTTGTATATTCTTAAGCCTACTAAGAAAAAATTGGGGACAAGAACTTTAAAAAGCTTGTGGAAAAATGTAGGGAACGAGATAAGGGTCTATCTTGAGGCTTTTATAGTTTGTGGAAACCCTAATTATTTCTTGTATTCAAATAGTTGTATCTCCTAAGTTTATTTCTATTTGGGTTTCATCTTTAGAATAAAACTTTTATTTTAAATTCATAGAAGTATATAAGTTTGTATTACAAAACCCTATTTCAAGTTCTTCCTTGCTCTACATATCCCAAAGGGTTTCTCTTTAGAAGCCAAAACAAAAGGCTTTCCTCATTAAGGGTGGAGATCATCTCCATTTAATAGAAACTCAACCCAAGATAGATAAAAAGGATATGAATGAATCCAAAAGAATTTTGAGAAGTTTCAAAGGGATAATTCATTATAATAAAAATACTCTTTTTTTTTTTTTTTTGAGAGTGTAAACTTCTGTGATCCATAACAAATTAAAATAAATCTTCCGGGAAATCACATGAGAAAATTTTTGGACCGACGCATTTCGAACTATTGAATTTAGTTCATCATTAGGATAATGAAGATTGGTTGTTTTGACTATCATATAAATATCATGCAGAGAAAAGCAACGGTCAAGACATCTGGAAAATTAGATGTTAAAAACAGTAAAAAACAATAAAAAAATATGAATAAATCTCATCATAAAGTATTAAAAAATAAAGACCAAGTCAAAAAACAAATAGTCAAGATAAAAATAAAATGAAATAAAATAATCAAAATAGTCAAAATATTATAAAGACTAATTAACCATAAAATGGAAAAATTAACATATAAATAGATTAAAATAAAATCAAAATTAAAAATAAAGAATTAAATAAACTCAAAAAAATAAATATAAATATAAATAAATAAAATAATAATAATAAAGATTAAGTCAATAAAGATAAAAATAAACATTAAAAATGTATAAATAATGAAATAAATAAATAATATATATAAAGAAAGAAAATCAACCTTAAAAGTTAAAAAATAAAGAATTAAATAAAAGCAATTAAAAACATAAAACTTCCTCAAAAGAAAAATATACTAAAACTATGTCAGTAATAGAAATAATATTTAAAGTTTATAATAAAAAAGGGAACATTAAACCCCAAACAACTATTAAGTAAAACACAGTGAAACAAAAGGAGAGAGAAACCCAAGAGGAAGGACCACTACTTAGAGCAAAGAGATGGAATCCAACAACTGCTCACATTCCACCTGTCAACCCTATTCAACATATGTGGCCTTTTCTCAATCTCAATAGCTTCCCTAAATTTCCAGTGATGGAAATACTCAACCCTAGCAATGACTCTGGATTCTTCCATACAAATGTGATGCTTCGTCTTCTCTGCATGCTCAGCGAGAGCTGAGGTCCTCATTCTACCATGCCTGCTATTCACAGTATGCTCTTGAATCCTTTTATTAATCGACCGACTAGTTTCTCTAATGTAAGGAATCCCACGGGAACATGGGTCTTTAACAGATCTAAGGCAACCACGAATGGTGTTCAAAGGTTTAAAAGAGGAAGACATATTATGCTTCCTTAAAATCCGAGCAATCTTGTCAGTAGTACCTTGTATAAAAGGCAAATTAACCCTACCAATAAAATCCTCTTTTTCTTTTTTCTGTTTCAAACCTCTGCTAGCATCCATGAAAGCCTTCAAACCCTCACTATTACTATAGCCATTGTCTTCAAAGACCCTAAGGATGGGTCTTCTCCTCATCCAAATGATCCATATCTGAAATTATAAGCGCTCTCGTGGCCAAAGTGTTAAGAACTCCAGCTTTTTGAGCAGGATGATGATGAGAGCAAGAATGCAAACACTGATCAGTGTGATTTTTCTTTCGAAAAACAAGGTGCGTGAAAGAGCCATTATTATTTCTAGAGATGAGAACATCAAGGAAAGGAAGGCTTCCATTAGTCTATTTTTCCATCATGAACTTGATGGAGTTAGATTGATTATTCAGGTGCTGATGAAAAGAATCTAACTCTTGACGACCATGAGACTAGTTTATGAAGGTGTCATCCACCAACCGCTTCCAAACCTTGGGTTTAAAAGGAGCAGAAGCCAAAGCTTTAGATTCAAAATCTTCCATAAAAAGGTTAGCAACAATAGGGGAGAGTGGCAAACCCATGGCAACACCATTATATCTCCCCTAATGTCATTGAATTAGATCACCATTATATTAGGTAGCATGTCAAAATTATGAATTTGTTGGTCTAATAGAATCAAGGGATGGTTCTATTGGAATTTTATAACATGGTTGTCATTTTTACATTGAAACATCAAAAATACAATGTGTCATTAGCTTTAAATAATTAAGTCACACATATTAGGTCATGCACTCAATGGGGGCAAGGATTTCTTCTACGAGGAGGATAGAATATGGTGTACACTTTCAATATTAAGATTATAAATTATAACATTCTTTTGGATTTGATCTATCCTTATTAAGTATTATTTAGAGATACTCCATCTCCATAATTCACACTCATATAATATAACAAGTGTGATGAGAATATCACATATGAGTTTTTTCTCTTATCCATAATTGAAGATTTACTAATTTACACTTGTTTGCAATCCCATGGCAAGTTTTTCGCCCTCCATTTATCCCTTTCCCAACAAAATAGTTTCAATTGAGATTATGATGAATATTGATTCCACAAACTTTGTATGAAGGAAATTCCTCTAAACTATTATTTTCGTATATGAAAGTATCATATGTTATCTCTTTGGATTTGATTATCATAACCTTTATTTTTTCTATGCTTATATCCATATTCGGACCAGAGAAGAATTCCTTTAGAATTGTTAGATAATGATTGAGGTCATATGGATTCTATTCCATAAGAGAAATATCATCATCATAAAGAAGAAGGATTATTATTATACTACCAACATTCAAGCTAGTACAATTAATTTCCTCTAACCAACATTCTATCTTATCACTGCAAATACCAAAGAGGGTAGGGCATACGAGACCATGGGAAATTTTAGGGGCTAATATTCACAGTTGGGCTAATTTTCCATACTTTCATGGAAAAAAAGATTTGCCAATTTCCATTTTTTTGAAAATTGATTCGCCCAAATTTTATGGTATAAAATTATTTTACCCTAAAAATCGCCAAAATTTTATATACACTAATATCAAATAATTATAAACCTAAACATTTTTACAAAAATATCATAAAAATTTTTACAATTTACATATTGGAGACCAGTAAGATTCAACAAAATTTCTAAACTTTAACATAAACGTCCATGCTTCAAATTTTCCCTATACGAGACATCCTTGCTTGACTTCTGTATTACAATTAATTTCTTCCAAAAACCCCGCAATGTGCTTAAACTTGGGAATAACACTTTCATATAGCCCTACAGTATTAAATATTAACTCATTAGGAACTTCCAGCTCTTTTAACCTATTCCAAAGATTAGTCATGGGAATAGTATCAAAATATTTTCTAAATTCAAAGAAACAACCTAATAATATTGGTTTTATTATTGCAGAATTCTTCCATAATGATCCTTAACAAAAAAATATGGTCTAAAATCGAATGATATCCCCTAAATCCAAATTGTCCTTTAACTATTTTCTGCGACTTTCAAGGCATGCACTTATCTTTTTTTCCAAAATAATTTCTTAAAGCTTCGATAAGACAATTTTTATCATAATGGTCCTATAATTAGAGGGATCATCTTTATCCTTGCATTTAATGATAAGAATAATGATGCTTTGAGTCTATGGCTAAAAAAATTCCTACTTAATTGCAAAATTGAAGAGCTTCTATATATCAAGGATGAGGATAGGCCCTCAAATTTTCAATATTTCACCATTGTAGTTTTGATGTCCTCACATGTCCCTTTTTCAATTTTCTTAACCCTAAACATTAAGTCTTCTATAAAAAAAACACGTCATCATGTATATGAACATTTGGAATTTTTCTCCACAATAATAAGATATTCATAAATAATTTTGAAGTAGGAATTCCATTAATTTAGGGGTTTATATTATTTTCATTTTAGATAGAAAAACACCTCTAGAATTTCATAAGATTGATATTTGATAGCTAGATAAGATTTTCTTGATATCTATCAACATAGTGCATCTTTCCCTTTTAATTATGGTTTTGCATATTTTTATCTGGTCCAATTTTAAGAACTTGTAGGAAGAATCTTACATGGATTTTCTAGCAATTTCACATTTGAAGAATATATTTCAGGAGTTTTATCCACATTTTTCATTTGTAATCGATGTTTCGAGTCTAGACTAGCTCCCAACATCAGTTCTCTTGATGATAATTCTTGGTTTGGACTTGAAACGCCGATTAAAAATGAACAATGTGGATGAAAATCGAGAAACATATTCTTCAAAATTCACATTGTTTTCATATCAAGGGTTGGCTATATTTTTTTTTCCCTAACACTTTGAAAGAGAATTTGTGAATGGAAGTAGAGATATTTGTCATAAAATGCTGATAAACTCTCCTCAACATTGTGCTTATGTGATAAGATATTTAGTTCAAGTCCCTCAATAAAATTTAACTTTATTTTTATCAAAATGAAAGTATCTTTGGTTACTCAATTTTCCTCAATAGATTTCCTATGCAAGATTAATTTTAGGGCTAGGGATAAAGGTCTATGATGAAATTTAGGTTCATGGTCATTTAAAAGGTGAAAATATATCATTTGATTGTATATAGTGATATCTAAAATAACATAATCTTTTCGCAACCTATGGATATAAGTCACCTAGTAAGAATTTTAGTCATTTCATTAGAATTTGCAAACTATTAAATCTTAACAATTACATAACCTGATTAGCATGATATACAAATGCTTAGTAAAGTTTTCAAAGTTTATTTTCTACTTATTAGCATGAGAATACAACTTTTGATTCTGCAATATAAATATGTTGTTCAAAGCTTCTCCAGAGATAATTCTAATCTAAAAATATGTTTAAAAAGTTCTAAAAAATTAACTATTATTATGGAGAACCATTGTTAATTTTTATGTAAATAAAATTTAAAATAAAATTGAATATTTAATTTCATAAATTATGAAAGGAACAATAAAAATGGTTTAATTTCACTTTATATTTATATATTATTATATTTTATTAAATAGAAATTTATAAAAAAATTAATTTATAGTTATTTTATCCTAAGAAAAATATTTTTATTTATAATTATATTTAATAAATAAGAATAATCAACTAGTATTATTTATTTCAATTAGCTAGGTATTTTTTGAAAATTTAATATTTATTTATAAAAAAATAAAACGATTTCTTTTTTAATTTTTTAAAATAAAATTAATTATTTTTTTAATATTATAATAATTGTTTTCCAACCTATATATAATTTAATTATATAAATTTAGTTTAAAATTTTATTTATATATAAAATTTAACTTCCATTATAAAAAGACAAATGATTATTTGGTTATCTATATTCAATCTACATTTATTCAAAAATAAAAATGGAAATACAAATTATTCATAAATTAAAAAATATAATAATTTAACGTACTAAAGTGACATCCTGAGAATCTGCAATCTGGATAAAGGGTTGCCCAGCAAATTCGGTGACCGGAGGACCAGTATGTGGCAGTGGCCATTCCTCGAGCTCCTACGTCGTCTTCTAATCCTCTTGGAGCCCTTGTTACTTGAGCTGATTGGGACACATCGACAAGTACGAAGTCGACGCTCAGCACATTCAGAACTCTGCAACATGACTGTAGGCTTTTGTTTCCGGATCTAGTGTTTATTGATCGTTCGAATTAGATGGCTCAAGTGAACAAGTTTTTCTTTTGTCTCTTTGATTGATTTTTATTGACATAAGGAATCGGCTACAATAGATTTTTATTGAGAGAAGGAATTGGCTACGATAGGCAGTGACAAAATAAATGGTTTAGAAAACCAAAGGTAGTGAAAGCATTGGAACTGCATATGGAAGCTGCCAACGAAACATTTCATGCCAGTGGTGGTATCAATGTCCTCAACCGTGACCACATTTGTGCCATATGCGGATCACCGAAATACACAAGTGACTGACTATTCATGTAAAATTAATTAAGGTCCCTTCCTCCTCACAAGTGGGAGCATTAGCTAGTGAGTCCTCCACTGTATAATTGTGCCTTAAGATATGAAACCATGTGACCTCTGAAATGGATTGAAGCCTTCATCGAATCCACTTGAATATTGAAACCAATTTGGGTTGTGTATGATACGAACTCACAAGCAAGTGGGTAACGACGAGCTTTGAATCTCCAATTCTTGAAACTTTTGGAGAGATAACTTCAAGGAAAGGGAGCTTTGGCTTCACTTGTACTTCCAAGATTTCAAGCCTATTATATTTTTATAATTCCTCGGGGGGCGTGATAAATCATTTCCTCAAGCACTTGTCACTCGACCCTCTCCTAAACTTACCTTAAAATTAATGGAATAATTATCTTCAAATAATAAAGGCTCTCACCATCCACATACAACAAGATTAATTCGAGATTTTTCATAAAAAAAATACTGGGGTAATTACTTATCCATTTGTTATATATCCACTGGGCTAACTAAGTTTTCTTCTTTATCATGTGGAAGATGGCTCATTATGTTGAACCCATTAGCTGCACAATTTATTGGAGTAGTATTTTTCTTCAAAAAATGAAAGGTTCCTAGCTAATGATATCCCCTAGGCCACTATTAATCGAAGAATTGTAAAATCATTTTTTTTTATGGATTCTTTTCCCATTTCTCAAACTTATTCAATAGAATCACCTAACTAGATATTTTTCTTTCATATTAGAACCTCAATCATGTTGAAACCTCCACTTCCATCCATACTCTTTTGAATGGTCGCAATCCATGATCCAATGACCATTTTGTCACATCCCTCGGTAACCTCATGTAAAAACACATAGGATTAGAATTTTTTTAAATAATTTACCAACGTATAACTTTCCGAATTACTATTTCATATTCCTTCATTGACCATTAGACAAAATCTTCATGATTACATAGGGTAACTTTAGCAAAGGAATAATAAGTAACATAACCATCAACAACCACTATTGTAGCATATAAACATATATTTTCTTATGTAACCTTGCATAATTTTCATGATTCTTTTAACTAGGTTCATTTTTTTTTTTGTAAGTTTAGTATGTCCTCTCTATTTTCTATTTATAGGAAAAAGAAGGTTTGGTAAATACAAAAATTAGGCCTTAACCTGCCCATAGGAAACCAGGTCTGTTGGCCATCTGAGTGCATTGAACGTCATCCAAAACATGTACTTC
This sequence comes from Pinus albicaulis, assembly GCA_034641835.2. Taxonomy (NCBI): domain Eukaryota; kingdom Viridiplantae; phylum Streptophyta; class Pinopsida; order Pinales; family Pinaceae; genus Pinus; species Pinus albicaulis. Next base: position 648,183,315 of record CM076577.1, on the reverse strand, counting down.
CTTAGTCTACCTCGAATAGTCTTTAAGTAGTTGATATTAAATTTCGATCTTACTAACATTTATATAATACAAAAGAAAAGATATCTGCTATCAAAACTAAAAGGACTTAGTCTGGCTAATCATCGACTGGCTGGCTAATCGTCATTTGACTCCACAGGGGCTGGACCTTTGACGCTTGAACTAAGCATATCAACCTGATGCATGGCCTGGATTTCCTTCTCATTTTTTCCAAGACGAACATACTCGTGGTGTTGGCGCAGGTTCATTTCCTGGATGCCATAATTTCCTTAATCAGAAGGCATTTTATCAACGAGTATGTTTTGATAGAGTGGTAAAACAGAGAAATTCTGCCTCGAGTTTGACCCGGGTCTGTGATAATCTGGTGTAGTTCTTCCTCTGCAGTGTCATCCTCCTCTTTGATTTTAGTTATAGCTTCCGTCTCCCAACCATGAATGAGGGATTTTATAAAGAATGGTGTTTCCTCTGAATAAGCCTGGAACAAGGGTTCCATGATCTCTCTACTAGATTTCCTGCCTAGCTTGGTTGGCGGACTTGAAATTTTGGCCTTGTCGTTTTTCATGTCTACCTTTTTCCCCCTATTCTTCTTCACCATAGTTGGATTTCGGTCCGACAGTGATATGAGACTAAATTGAGTAACTACAATCCCTAGAGCAGAAACATAATAACAAGTACCCAACAAGTTTAAGAACAATTCATAAGACATAGACAATTTGGTGACAACAACAGTGGGATAATGTTGGTCATGAACCCCATGAAAAATTGTGCAACAGCTTTGAAACTGTTCCTATGACTGCAAGCACTCTGCCCACCCACCATGAAACTCTTAACATTATTAACACAGCAACTACCTACCCCATTCTCTACCGGAGGAAGACTAACAAGCGAGTTCAACTGATCCAGGTGGATATTGGTGGCCACCCGCCTATTCCACTTGGGCCCCCACCATTGTCTCTTTCAGTTTTTCCGTTTTGGCATAACTTACTATTTTTAGCAGTTTTTCGGGTCCTGAACTTCCGGAGCCGTTTTGAGGCCCTAGCGACGTTTTTTGGGAGGTATGAAAGCACCGATGAATTTTTCGAAGTATATTCACTATTAGCGGTATAGTCCTTGGATAGAGCTTTCTAATGATGTATCATGTGCGTCAAACGGAGATAGTATGCCAAAGTTACGTCCCTGGGAAGTTGAAACACCAATTTACCCAAACGGGGCCCATAGTTTTGGCGCTTCATCTCCTAGGGTTAGGTTTTGGGATGTTTAGGGTTCTCCATTGTTTCTCAATAATAAGTAGGCCCTCGAGCCTCATTGTAACACAGTTCAGAGGCCTGCAGCCGCCACATCTCTTCTCAGAGATAGCTACCAGTGCCCTAGCTAGTTTTATTTCCATTCTGTCTGTAAGCAAATTTCAGTTCTTTGATATTAATGAAATGAAGTGTTATTTCCGCTGCATCTCTGTATTTATGGTTATGTGTTTATTCTGTTGCGTTTCTGCATAAATCCGGATCAGTGGTATCAGAGCGGTCTGCTTTTTCTCGATCCTTCTTTGCATGTCCCCAACGAGGTCGGGGTATAAGGAGCTAGGGCTCGATCAGGTGGAACCTTTGCAAGATCAGCCTCGCAAACCTCGACGGACGCCCATGGGGGACGAAAAGAAAGATGAGGGAGCAGGAGATCCTATCAAAATATTGCTCAAGGAGGCCCTCCGGCGCATCTGCATCCAGTAGCCACTCTGGAGTTGCGACTCCCTTTAAGGTACAAGTAAATTTTGACATTCCCATATTTGAGGGTCAAATAGACGCAGATGTCATAGATAGATGGTTGAATCTATTAGAAGGATATTTCTCTGTTCATGACTTTTCAGACCGGGAGAAGATTATTTTTGCACTCCTCAAAGCTACCCCCATGTTAAGGACTGGTGGGAAACCTACTGTGAGAACAAGGACCAGACAGAACCCTCTCTGTTCTCGGCCGTACCAACTTGGAATTCTTTCCGAGACGCCATCAAGGAACAGTACTATCCCGTGGGGAGCTATGAGGACAAGTACATACAATGGACCACGCCGCGACAACAAAGGGATCAAGATGTGCATGAGCTGACGAATCTGTTCCATACCCTGCGCACAAAGTTGGGTATCAAAGATTCAGAGAAACATCTGGTGCTAAAGTATCGCAGCTGTCTGCACAGATACATTCAGGAGGAAATGGAGTTCCTCGACATCTCCTCGCTTGGCACGGCATACCGGTATGCTGCCAAGATTGAGCAGAAATTCAAACAGAAGAAGCGAGACTTTGGATCTGTGAATCAAAAGCAAGGAAAAGGTGCTTCCAAACCGCAGAACAAAGGACAGAGCATGGCGGCTAAAGACAACCCGTCAAAGCCACAAGAAAAGAACAACACCGTAAAGCCAAGGAAGGACACGGGAAAGTGGTGTGAGTTCCATAAGAGCTCCACTCACAACACAAGTGAGTGTCGGGCCAAGCAGTCGCTAGTGGCCGAGATGAGGGCTTCTGAGTCAGATGCATAATCCGACTCCGAATCAGAACCTGAAAAGGGGAATGAAAAAGGGAAACAGATTATTGATGCGGAGCCCAACGCCACCGTTGCCACTACAAAGGTCCAGAAGGAGGAACCGGAAGATCCAGAGGAGGAGGAACGTCTCTTCCACTCCCAGATGTGGGTAAAGGGCTCCCCGGTATAGCTCATTGTCGACAATGGGAGCCAAAAGAACCTCATTTCAGCAGACGCCGTGAAGCGGTTGGGCTTGCCGACCACAGCTCACCCACATCCATACACCATCAGGTGGCTTCACCAAGGACGAGATCTCCGCGTCAGCCGGCAGTGTCGCCTTCCCTATAGCATCAAGCCCTTCACGGATGAGGTACTATGTGACGTTGCTCCTATTGATGTTTCTGATGTATTATTAGGACAAACATACTTGTGGAAGCGTCATGCTGTGTATGAGTCTCGACCTCGTGCTGTTATTGTTACTTTGGGAAATAAGTTGTACAGGATACCAGAGGTACCACCTCCTGCCGCTATCTCTTTGGTTACTGCAAAACAATGCAGTAAGCTCATTTCCCAAACCAGGAAATTCGTTTTCCTGATGATCCGCCCCCAGGGCAAGAAGAAGACCGTGGCCACGACCTCCAGACAGGGCCCCTCTGCACGACAACAACAAATGGATAAGGTCGTGGAGGAGTACGGGGACATCTTCACCTCACCCACAGGGGTTCCTCTGCACTGCCAGGTCAAGCACCCGATTGATCTGACCCCAGGTGCGCCGCTACCCAATGGACCGATCTATCGATGCTCTGTTCTCGAAAATGATGAAATCAAGAGGCAGATTCAGGAGCTGTTGCAGAAAGGTCACATCAGACCAAGTTCATCGCCCTGTGGGAGCCCGATCGTGTTGGTACATAAGAAGGATGGGACGTGGAGACTCTGTATTGACTATCGGGCGCTGAACAAGATCACTGTCCGGAATAGGTACCCAATCCCACAGATTGATGACCTTCTGGACCAACTCCAAGGTGCAAAATATTTCAATAAGATCGACCTGAAGTCTGGGTATCACCAGGTACCAATTGAACCCTCTGATGTGTGGAAGACTGCCTTCAAAGCTAAGGAAGGCCTTTTTGAATGGCCGGTCATGCCTTTCGGGTTGACGAATGCTCCCGCAACCTTCATGAGGATGATGGACGACATCTTGCGGCCATTCACCAACTCATTCGTAGTGGTGTACTTGGATGACATTCTGATCTTCAGCAAGACTGGGGAAGAGCACCTTCATCACATCCGACAAGTCCTCCAAACACTGCGGCAACACAAGTTGTGTGCCAATTTGGAGAAGTGCACGTTTGGCATGACCCAGGTCCAATATCTGGGATACATTATTGATGAAAGGGGGGTGCATGTGGATCCAGCCAAGATCCAAGTCATTCGGGATTGGCCAGCCCCGAATACTATAACTGAGCTTCGCAGCTTTCTGGGTCTTGCTAATTTCTACCGTAGATTCGTGTCGGGATTCTCTCATATCACTTGGCCCTTGAGTCAAGTCACCAAAGGAGGAGCGAGAGCAAAATTCTTTTGGTCGGAACCTCAACAGAAGGCGTTCAAAGAATTGAAAAATCGCCTCTGTTCTGCCCCAGTGCTCACCTTACCAGACTTTCAGCAGCCATTTGAGATCGAGACAGATGCCTCTGACTATGCTATTGGGGCAGTTCTTACTCAACAGGGACATCCAGTGGCATATCACAGTGAGACATTGTCTGAGACAGCTCGCAAGTATCCCACCTATGACAAAGAAATGTATTCCATTGTGCAAGCCTGTCGACAATGGAAGCATTACATTTTGGGGAAGGAAACAATCATCCACACAGACCACCGGCCCCTGCAGCTCATACAGACACAAGGGAAGTTGCAGAATGATCGCCATCAGAAGTGGTCCACATATCTGCAACAGTTTCATTTGAACATCAAGTACAAGAAGGGTAGCACCAATAATGTTGCAGACTGCCTCAGCCGACCACCGATCGTGGCGCTCACCACCGTGCTTAACTCTTGTGGGCACGAGACTTCTGATTGGCCGCTTCTCTATGAGAGTGACCCAGAATTCGGCCACACTTACAAGGCACTCTTGGGGGGCACACAAGTTCCAAATTTTCACCTCCAAGATGCACTTTTATGTCACCTGTGACACCTTTGTGTTCCTTCAAGCGAGCGTGCCAAGATGATATGGGAAGCACACTACAGTCGAGTCGCTGGGCATTTCGGGGTCGAGAAAACAGTAGCAATACTACAGAAGTATTTCTATTGGCCGAACCTTCGAAAGGATGTCGAGAAGCACATCAGATCCTGCACCGCTTGTGCCATTGCCAAACCGACCATCAAGAAGCAAGGCCTATATACTCCACTACCTACCCCTAGTCGACCGTGGGAATCCATCTCCATGGATTACATGTCGGGCCTGCCTTCTACTAAGAATGGAAATGACTGTGTTTTCGTGGTCGTTGACAGATTTTCGAAGATGGCCATCATGGCGGCCTGTAAGAAGAATATCACAGCAGAAGCCACTGCTAAACTCTTCTTTGAACGAGTGTGGGTGCACTTTGGGATCCCACAGTCTATCATATCAGATCAAGATAGCAGGTTCCTCAACACATTTTGGTCCAGCCTCTGGTCAATGTTGGACACAAAGCTCACCAAGTCCATAGCTTTCCATCCCCAAACAGATGGCCAGACAGAGGTCGTCAATAGAATGATTGTACACATTCTGCGCATGTACAATTCAAAGCATCCACGCACATGGGACGAGAGCCTCCCTTATGTACAACATAGTTATAACCGGGCTCTCCACAGTTCAATTGGCCATAGCCCCTTTCACGTGGGCTTGGGATTCCAGCCACTATGTCCCATTGACGTAGCCATGCCATTTGCAGCTGCTCAGGCCGATTCAGCGCACGTCCAGTCTGAAGTTGACAAAGCAAGTAGCTTCATCGAGCGTATTCAACACATCCGCCAACAGGTTCATGATATATTGGACAGAGCCAATGCGAAGTACAAGCAGCGCCATGATCAACACTGGGTGCCACACAACTTCCAGGTGGGCGACAAAGTATGGCTGCATTTGCAGAAGGAGCGCCTCACTGGACCTCACCGCAAGCTTCGCTCGCTCCGATACGGGCCGTACACCATCACCAAGGCTGTAGGGAACAATGCTTTCGAGCTTAGTATTCCACCATTCCTTGGTCTGCACCCAGTCTTCAATGTGGATCGCCTTCGTCCTTACTTCCCACCTCTACTGGACACTTCGGACATTGCAGAACAACTCACACCAACAGAGTTAAACCCAGACTGCATGGAACAAGCCACCACAGATTGTATCATGGACATGCAAATCAAGAACACTCGTCAACAGCAGATCCAACTGTATCGGGTTGTCAAAGCTGGCCAACTCCTGCACCAAGGAAAGTGGTTCACCAGGGACCAAGTTCGGCAGAAATTTCCTCATCTCATGGAGGAACTTAACGCAATGGGGACCATTGCTTCCTAAGGGGGGAGGAATGATCCAGGTGGATATTGGTGGCCACCCACCTATTCCACTTGGGCCCCCACCATTGCCTCTTTCAGTTTTTCAGTTTCGGCATAACTTACTATTTTTAGCAGTTTTTCGGGTCCTGAACTTCCGGAGCCGTTTTGAGGCCCTAAACGACGTTTTTTGGGTATGAAAGCGCCAGCGAATTTTCTGATAAAATTCGTCCCGACAGCTGTAGTCCTTGGATAGAGCTTTCTAATGATGTATCATATGCGTCAAACGGAGATAGTATGCCAAAGTTACGTCCCTGGGAAGTTGAAACACCAATTTACCCAAACGGGGCCCATAGTTTTGGCGCTTCATCTCCTAGGGTTAGGTTTTTGGGATGTTTAGGGTTCTCAATAATAAATAGGCCCTCGTGCCTCATTGTAAAAGAGTTCAGAGGTCTGTAGCCACCACATCTCTTCTCAGAGATAGCTACCAGTACCCTAGCTAGTTTTATTTCCATTGTCTGTAAGCAAATTTCAGTTCTTTGATATTAATGAAATGAAGTGTTATTTCCGCTGCATCTCTGTATTTATGGTTATGTGTTTATTCTGTTGCGTTCCTGCATAAATCCGGATCATCAACAGTAAAACAGAGAAAGACAAATGGTGAATTATCCCTCCCTGTCCCTGTCCAATATTAACATCATGCAACTTCATATAGGCATTTTCCCAATCCCTGGAAAACTTTTTAGTTTTATAGTAAGACAATTCTGACCGAAACTGGGGGTGGCTAACAATTTTAACTAGTTCCGTTAATCACACACTTGATAATGTAAATGTCATATCATGAAACACAGCAACATCATTAGAATGACACAAAAGGAAAATACATCATTGAACACGAATATTCCCTGAAAACCCCATAGGGTGAAAACCAACAAACATTTAATTTTATAAAAAAATTGTGAGGGTGTTCACCCCTCACTCAATGGTTGTAAGGGATTTCATCCCTTGATCATTTTCATAAAATATTAAAAAGAAATATCATCTTAATTACAAGATAACCAACTAGAATTTATTACAATAATCATGATATCATTACCCACAATCCTTGACATTGTATCTTTCTGGCCTTATTCAAATTCCTTTAATTTGTGTGGACGAGTAGCTCATTGTCTTCCATAATGTTAAACATAATCCATCTTTCGCATACCTTGAAATCTTCTCTTGCAACTTGTTTAAATTTGCAACAAGAAACTGTGAAATTGGCATCCAGAAACAACACACACACTAGTGTGGGATCACAGGTCATAGAATGATGGATCCTAGTGACACATTAGTGTGCAACCAATATTTAAATAAATTGGAAAATTAATTGTAATCTTATCTCATAACAACTTGTAATAGTTAACTAAGTGTGATAGACTTATTTAGCTCAAGAATTTCGATTTGAGGGTCTAAGGATAGGCATGTAGAGTGATTCTATTATTAACAGGGTTCAGTTGCAATTGTAGCACTAGTGTAGTGTGGGTGGGATCAGTTAACTCACAATAATTGAGTTAAAATAAGTTTAAATAGTTCTAACTGCTTAATGAGCTAGTGGAAGATCAAGTGAATTAAAATAGATTTAATTCACCGGTAGTGATCTACCAAGTAACTGATGATTCACTATTTATAGCTGCATGCATGCTAATTCTAGTGGATACCCAGTTGAGGCAAAGGTTCAAGGCAAGTAAACTATCAGTTGTATTTTTAGCAAATTGTCCAGATGAAGTTATAAAACCATGAGAAGCCCATGATGGATTGCAAAATCAAGGAAGGATGAATTTCCTATTTAATAGGGGTTTAATTCTTCAGGGATTACGTAAGGAGGGTAGACTGATAATTGGCTATGTGTTTGTTCAATTTTTCCTAGAGTAGTGTGAAGCAATTGTTAGAGTGTATGAGGTTGTGGTGATCACAAATACATTGTATTGTTTCATGTTTCCTTTGTTGATTATACAATAAAGATGGAGGGGTTTTGAGCAGTTTCTTTCCCCAGGAATATCTGGTGTTGTGTATTGATTTAATTCTTTCTCTTACTTGCATGGGATTGAGCGATTTTTTTTTTATATTTTGAAAATATTGTAGAAGGATTTAGTATCTTGTTTTAGTAAATTACATGATCAGATTGAGTCCATTGATATAATTTCTACATGGTATTATAGATATGTTAGAGATTTTCTACACAACTGCTACTATTAACAAATTTTGATATCATCATCAAATCAAAATTTAATCAAACCTACAATAAATATTTATTAATGATGTTTCAACATCTATTTATGTGCATTTAGAAAAAATAAACAAAACATCATGACATCCATTATTTAACGATACTGCATATTCATTAATTAAAAGTACTTAACTAACAAGGCATGTCCATTTGTTTTTACATGTGTATGGTTATAACATGTCTATCCATCCATAACTCGCATATGTAATTAAGCACATAAAGATAACCAAGGCACGCTCACATGTCCCTAGTTCACATGTATCATGAGAAGGGAAACAACTGCATTCTACTTCTACCCACAAAACATAATAATATTAAAAACCTCCATGGTTATTACCCTCTCTTCGCATAAGAAGAGGGAAAATATTTCCAAGATAAATATCAAATTAAATATTATTTCTCTCACACATGCATACATTTTTATCCAAAGGAAACAATTACAACTATCCATATTCCTTTTTAAGGATACTAGCACATTATCTATGTGCATGTGATTATATCAACTTTATTCAAAAGAAATTAGCCCCTCAACTATTTTTCCTTTTGCATGCAATTATGTATTCTTTTCCATCAAAACTAACATAGTAGATATTATTCTTATGCATGCAAATGTGTGTTCATTTTCAAAAGAAAACTAACGCAATAGTTGTTATTCTTGTGCATGCAAATACATGTTTTTTCCAACAACGTCTTTTCCAAACCAGAGCTACTCACAATCGCAATTATACATGAAAACACACATACTCAATTCGAAAAGAAAGACATCATAATAGTTATTATTTCTTGCATGCAACTAACTGATCTTTCTGAAAGAAATTAACATGATAGTTATTATTTTTGCATGAAAAACACATGTTTATTTCCAAATAAACTAACTAAATCTTGCATGCAAAATTTTTGTTTGTTTGTTTGTTTTGTTTTGTTTTGTTTTGTTTTGTTTTTTCTCTCAGGGGATTAAGTGCATAACAACCACTATTTCATGCATGCAAACACACTTTCCTCTTTTCAAGATTGTAGCAAAATAGACAATGTTCTTTATAAGAGAAATTAACATGATGGCTATTGTTTTGCGCATCTCACACATATTATTCTCCAAGAATTTAACGATATAATTGTTATTTGTGTGCATATAAGCACATGTTCTTCTTTTCAAGAAACTAATAAAAATAATTGTATCTTCTTTTAAATAAATTTAACTCAATAGTTGTTCTATCCATGCATGCAAAAACACATTTCTTTTCATTAGCTATTGTTTTCATGAGTGAAAATGCATGTTCTTGGTTCTCAAAAAGAAACTAAACATAATAACCATTAATCACATGTACTTTTGAATAAATATGACCAATAGACGATATTTTCATGGCTTCTTTATCTTCTCATATGCAGGGTTTCCATGTATTATTTTTAAAGAACTCTTTCAAAAGACTAGAAAAATGAACAGAGATACTTATCTTTCTATGCCATTTCAATTTGCATTTCTCACTTCACTTTATTTAATGTTGTTATTTTCTTTCATGAGAGTTTGGAAAGCCTTTCAGAAGCCTATATACACATACCTTTAATTTTCCAAAAAATTACAGAGAACTGCAGAGCCATTAACCTCGCATCCCATGTCTTGTATCTTGTCGAATGCATTGGTGTATTCTTGTTGGCTTCCATCCATGTTGATTTTCTAGCAAAACTACCAAATTTGCAGTCAGTCTATGACTATTGTTCTTCTCATTTCAAGTTTTCCACTAGCAACAACAGTACACAGAAATATTGCATTCAAACAAAGGGTGATATAATTTCTTTTGCCGATGTTTCCATAGATGTGGTGATGATGTTCTAACCACCAACCTCTTGTAGATCTTTTCTCATATTTATTATCATATTGTTCATCGTCACCTTCTCATTTGTTGGAACTAAAGTGCATGAAACACTGCCTGAAAATATGATCATTGCAAGGCCAAAAATATGCTTCATTGCCTCATCCTAATCAATAGCTATTTTAAATAATACAACAACATTTCCTATAGAAAAAAAAAAAAGACTCCACGACAGTAACCAGGAGAGTAGACTAATATTCTCATCCCCTTTCTTCACAAACCCTCCTTCGACTCCTATTTCTTGAACCATATGGTTATCATATGGTAGTAATAATTCATTCCATAAATACTTCTTGATTTCGGACGTCGACAAGTTAAACAACAATATTTTCATATTATGTAAATGGTAAATGTTGTTATGAATATTTAGGGGAATTACACATTTGTTCCCTCACTCAGTTTGCAAAGAGAATATCTAAGAGGCACATTGCAATTCATTAAATTATATAATCTGTCTTAAGTTAATACTTTGATCATCAATCATACACCACATAAAACAAATTTTCTTTAAAATGACATTTCAACTTCAAAATGTAGCACCATGGCCATTGAACTCTTCTTTCTTCCTCTATACTATAAAGAATATATCCAAACCTAAGCCTGTAAATAACATAAGGATAAAATGATCAAGCTATGAAAAAATATCTTTCCTTTTGTGAAAGAACCATTTTTTATAGCCCTAAAAGGTCTCTTACACTCCCAACCAAGAAAACTCCCTAATCCGAATGAGATTTCCCTAACCCACCTTAGAATTTGGGGCTATCCCAAGCAAAAGAAATGTATTCACAAGTACCTTCCCATTATTGAAATATTACTATTATTTTAATATTGATACATATTTTATTTTTATTCTATATCATTTTTTTGGGTAACTATTCATGCAACGAAAAACATGGTCACCCCTCAAGGGATTTAAATACAAGTGAATGGGAGCTAAATCCCACACCTTACCACATGCAGTATCAAAAAATACTATCAAAAAAATTATATAATAAAATAAAGTAAAACACACACGCACACACACACATATAAACAAAATAATGCACAATATAGATAATACACGAAATAGTTTTTTTTTCGTAACCAATGATATAATTACGAGCAAGACTGTAATTTATTGTAGTCTAAAATTCATTCTTGAAATCATAAATGAATTAAACATCTTGGAAAACTCTGAGAATACTTGAACTTTACAAATTAAACAACTTAAACTTGTGATTCTTGAAAATTTCTAAATGCCCCAAAAAAGTCATTTTATTTATTAATTAGACCACCTTATATATTTTACAATTTATTGATAAAAATATTATTAATAAAGAAACAAACAACTCTCCATATATATATTGAATTTAAAAAAATGAAGGTTACAAGATAAAGATAATTTAAGATCTTTTAATTTTTATTTTTTAAATTGTCCTCGCCAATTTAATAAGTGTTACCAGGAAATATAAGTTCTTAAATATTAATTTAAACTAGATAGATAAATATGCATATATTAAATGTTTTAAAGATGTTGGAACTTTTTTCGATGTTGTTCCATTCGAGGCGAGGAAGGAAATATTTCCTTGGAATCAAAGGAGTCTGTGATCGTTCGTATCATTCAGATTCAAATTTGGTTGATGAATATATGTCCAGGGTACTTGACCTTGGTAGATTTAGGAAGTGTAGGCTTTATTTTTTGAATTTTTTTGGTTCTTCACCATTTGATGAATACTTTGTTAAGATTAATTATCAAGGATAAATAGGTTGAGAATTATAATGTATTAATTCTCTTGAGGACATTAAATATATGCTCAGGAATTTACATTTCTACTTGGAAAATGTGGATTCGAGAATGACCATGGTTAAAAGTTTTATGGTGTCGGATTCTAGTTTAGGTGATACGAATTCACTTGGTGACCCTCCTAATCCCCTAGTGGATAGTGTGCAATATTTTAAAATTATCTCCTCTGATTAGGACTAGTTTTCACTAGTCTTCTTGTTTCTTGTTTTGATTTTCATCATCTATCATCAACAAAACATATTCAGTGTTGTTATGTTAAGAATGGTTATGGATGCTAGAAGTGAACCACTCTTTTTGGTTTGTTGGCAGGTTTAAACTCTTAATTTTTTTCCAATTTGGTCATGTTTTTTTACTTGCGCTTCCTTCATGTGGTATGCGTGAAATTAGTATGGTCATTGTGGGCATTGAGTTTGTTCCTTTTGGTGGGTGTTATGGTATTTTCCTTGTTCGATACTTGTTCGTGTTGGTGATTACATGTCTCTATATATTTTTGCAGCTTTAGCTTATATTACCGATTAACATGCATAGTGATTGCGCACGATAGAATTGTAAGTTTTCTTTGGTTGGGAGGCATTAATGCTTTACTCATTTCAAGTGTTTGGGTTGTTGGGACATTTGGTGGTTCAACAACTTTGTACTTTGGTGGGTTGTTGTATGTGTTTGAGTTGTTTTAGTGGGTTTTGTATTTGATATAAATTGTTACTTTGGGAAGCCACGTGTTCAATTTCCCTTTATGATAATGTGAAATTGTTACTCTTTGTAAGAAGCTAGTAATGATTACTGTTTTTTTCTTATTAATGCAATGAAATTCTAAAGCAATTAAAAAAAAAAGTTATATGGATAAACATGGAGTTGTCTATCGAGGCGGAGGAATTGCTCGGATAACCAAAAGTGACCAGAATCCGGACAAAACAATTTTAAGAAATATTGGAGTAGCAGGGTTTGAATCATGTTTTTGATGGTGGAAATAGATTTAGCATCATCAAAAACCTCTAGGGCACCCAAAATATTGAAGTTTGATAGCTATAACCTGGATTTACAAATCTAGTTAGACTATGACGTTAAATACAACTATCTTAAATAATTTATATATGTAAATTCAAATTTTGCACTTGGATGAAAAATGTTTTTTTTTTTTTTGTAACCTTGGTAGATCCTTTTATTTTTCTTTTTTTTTTACTACATTTTCATCAACATGTCCAGATACATCACCCCGATTTGGGAAGGGAATTGAACTTGTGATGAATGCTATAACAGCCTGCCTCATCACCATTTTTGCATGTGGATGAAAAAAGTTTTAAACCAAAATATATAAGTGATTTTTTTTAATAGAATAAATTTATAATTTAAAATATAAAAATATTAGAGAAAAGTGAAAGTAAATTAAATTAAAGATAATAAAAGTTATAATTATTAAAATGACAATTAAATTAAATTATTTTATTATTATTTAAAAAAACATTTATTTTAAATATTTTTAAATATAGATAAACATTTCATAAAATATTATATTGAGATGGAATGAATAAATTATTTTCACACCTAGATGAAAAAAAAATTAAAGCAGAGTGATTTTTTTTAATAAAATAAATTTATAATTTAAAATATACAAATATTAGAGAAAAGTGAAAGTATATTTAATTAAAGATAATAAAGGTTATAATTATTAAAATGACAATTAAATTAAATTATTTTATTATTATTTAAGAAAAAACATCTATTTTAAATATTTTTTAAATATAGAAACATTTCATAAAATTTTATAGAGATTGAATGAATAAATTATTTTATGGTAAATACATTTTTTATTACATGGAAAAATAATGCATTCTAATTATAAATATGTAATGTGGAATATGTAATGTGGTTGCACCTAAATGTGTTTTCAGTAATATAAAAGTCATATAACATATTAGAAGAAAGAATAACTGGATTTATATAGTATGGATATAACATAAACTTAGAGGGATCAAATTTTTCTATGTACAAATTTCTTTAGAGTATGTTATTTTTCATTGTTTAAATTGTATTTTTGAATGCTAAATAAAGTATATATAAAACCAAATAAAAATTTTAACCATAATTTTTTGCTATACAGATATATATAAAGCTAATATCTACATAAATTAGTTAACATAAATCTTCAAATAGTTTATTTAAATATTTTATTCAAATATTTTTTAAAAGTATAATTAAACAACCGATTCACACATTCTTTTACTTTTAATTACTTTACAACATATTCATTTCTGTTTACTTTACAACATATTCAATCTTACACATCCCTTTTTTACTTTTAATTACTTTACAGCATATTCATTTCTTTTTACTTTACAACATATTCAATCTTACACATCCCCTCAGACTGCCTCTGGGCTCAATAATCAGATAAATAAAAAAATATCAAAACATAATCAAAATATTTATTTTGATAAACTTTAAATATTTTTCTAATTTTTTAATAATAAATTTATATAAATAAAATTATAATTTCCAAATTATAAATTTAAGTCCCTAAAAATTTATCAAAATATTTACATGATGTTATTTGAAATTTTTTTTTTAAGCAATGATAATTTTGTTACAAAACAACTTGAATAATATATCCTTATTATTAATTATATATATTTTATAATTGTACATTTTTTTGTAAGTTTGGGTGACATGTTCATGAGTTTGAACTTCTAACTACTTAGATTCATAAGGGCTTTACCAACTACCATCATCCGACATTTCATAATCATCCATTAAATACTATATAAATCAAGATATACACAATTGGGTAAATACGAGCCTAGATCCATCTTAACTCCGGACCTATCAAGCGTCGAGAAGAATCAAATCTCTTGAGGTACAAACCTTTTTTTTTAGTGTAAAACTTGACGAAAGGTTTTCACCTCGAGAGATTTGATCCCTCTAGGCGCTTGATAGATCCGGAGTTAATATTAATATAATCATTTTAAATATGCCAAATATGTATGAGATTAACTTTGTCATTTTAATTTTAAAGTTTCTTAGTTACCTCAAATTGTTGAGATGATAAATATTATTAGTAACTTTAATGATGAAATAAAGATTTTGAATGCAAAGTGACAATAATACTATTGAATGATAGAAAATGTGAATAATAAGGATGTAGTCAATTACAAATAGCCTTCATTGTGATCAATCTCAAACTATTTTCTTATAATATTTTTATTGTCACCCTTGTTAGTTTTGTCATATTTTCATATCGATTATATGAAAATGACAATTAAAATTGTAAATCATTTAAATATTTAGCCCGAGTTGTTGTAGTACACATCATACCTTGTCTCTCTTGCTCTCCAATATTAATAGGCTGAAGTACTATAACACAAAAATAAATGTACATTGCCAATAAATTTTTGTGTTTCATTGAAAGCAATGCACACTGTTAATCCAAACACTTTAAAATTAATGTAGCATCATACATCTAATTACATCAGATAAAAAATAAACATGTACACTGAAATCAATGCATCTAATCGAATCAATCAAATAAGATTAGGAAACAACTTCTACACTAAAATCAATGCATCTAATGTAAGCAATAAAATATGATTAGAAATCAACACATACAATAGATCAATGCATCTAGTGAAAGAAAGAAAATAGGATTAGAAACCAACATCTACACTCAAATCAATGCATTTTATGCAAGCAATAAATATGATTAGAAATCACCATCTACACTG
The DNA here is from genome assembly GCA_034641835.2 of Pinus albicaulis. Lineage (NCBI taxonomy): Eukaryota > Viridiplantae > Streptophyta > Pinopsida > Pinales > Pinaceae > Pinus > Pinus albicaulis. The sequence continues at coordinate 648,167,633 of CM076577.1, read as the reverse complement.
AAATCAATGCATTTAGTGCAAACAATCAAATCGGATTAGAAACCATCAATATTTAAATCAATGCATCCAGTGCAATCAATCGAATGTGATTAGAAATAACCATCTACACTAAAATCAATGCATTTAGTGCAAACAATGAAATATGATTATAAATCATCTACATTGAAATCAATGCATCTAGTGCAAGAAATCAAATAGGATTAGAAATCAGAATCTACATTGAAATCAATACATCTAGTGAAAGAAATCAAATAGGATTAAACATCACCATCTAAACTGAAATCAATGCATTTAGTGCAAGAAATCAAATAGGATTAGAAATAATCTACATTGGAATCAATGCATCTAGTGCAAGCAATAAAATATCATTAGAAATCAATATCTACACTAAAATCAATGCATCTAGTGCAAACAAACAAATAAGATTGGAAATCACCATTTACACTGAAATAAATGCATCTAGTGCAAGTAATCAAATAAGATTAGAAATAACCATATACACTGAAATCAATGCATCTAGTGCAAGAAATATTATTCCCTCTCTCCCCGCTCCATATCTCCTTCTTTGTCTTTCTATATCACCCCCCTAGACACACACGCCCTCCAACTCCATATCTATCAATCTCTCTGTCCCTCCATGCCTCAATCCATCTCTCTCTTTTTCCCTCTCTTCACCTTCCATCTATATCTTTATCTTCCCCTTCTCTCACTCTCCCAACTTCTCTCTCTCTCTCCTCCTATTGCACTCTCTCCCTTTATATATATTCCTTATCACTCCCTCTCTCTCTCTCCACCTTTCTCTGTCTATGTATTTCTTATTACCTGATCCAGGTGGCTCCAGAGACACACATGGGACAAAGAGGGTTAGTGGAAGCTCAAAACTCAAAGTGTTCAAAATTCTTTCGAACTAGGGCCAGAGCATAGATCTCGTCATTCTGATTGCAGCGGTGTGAACGGTTCTTCAAACCGAGCACGTATGCGAAACTTAGAAGCAATCAAAGTTTTGGGTTGACTTGATGACTTGGTAGGCTTAAAGGAGGCGCAATTTTGCCGAAATCCGGCCACCGAATTCAGGCTAGCTTCGACCGGATTCTGGGAAAAAATTTGGGACACTTAAAATGTCTGTTAATGCCCAAAAACCGAATTTTTTAGTTTGAACAGTTTTTTTAAAAAATCATAAAAAAAGATTTAAAAAAAAGGATAAGGCGAGTCGTGCCCCCGCCCTACCCCAACCACGTAACAAAAATAAATTAAAATGGGGGTGGGCAGTGGTCGTGACCCCACTGCCTAACCACCCGACCCCACCTTATGGAACACCATTATGTATATGGGTGGGGCGGGGCTGTCAACTCCGCCGCCCCAGCCCACACTCCATGAACACCATTCCAAATACGGGTGGGCGGGGGCTATCAAACCCACTACCCAACCCAACCCCTCTCCACGTAAATTTACAACGAGGGCGGGAGTTAAGGGGCAGGCCGCCCAATGCAGGCCTGTCCCCCCTCCAAAATTACCTTAAATACATGTGGTAGTTTAAAATAAGAAAATGGCACGGTTTGTAAAAACAATTTTGCCTAATTACGAAGGGGCCGGGGTTTGACCACCTGACCCCATCCAATAAACCAAGGATCTTAACCAACTGTGCCAACCCATTGGGCTTTGACAACTCCTCCCACATGTTAATATTTAAACCCATAATTTTCCCAGTGCGCCCAGGCAAGGGCAAAGCAGGAGCGCGCATGCAGATCGAGGCAGTGAATTTTTTATTACAGGTGGAACCATGAGCAGGCCCAGAAACAAGGAGCAAAACCATGATCCTTGAAATTTTCCCCAGGAGGTAATTTTTCTCCATGTCGGAATATAGTCAAGTTTATAGTAATTTTTCACGGTTTTTCGCAGGGAACGCACTGGCGAGGTCGAATTCGCCTTTTGAGTTGCATATTTCCAATCCACCCATGGAGAAACATCTTTAAGGAATCTAGGGGGAATCTAAAAGATTCTTTTTTGCCCCGGATTGTCCCTTTGTCAGAACTCGAAAATTTTACAGTCGATTTTGCACTATTTGACGTCACGAATCTGGTGGCATATTCAGATTTTCCATATGAGATTTATATTGTTCGGGCACTTTTTGAAGTGAGGTTGCAGGTATCAGCATTCAGTGAGTGAGAAGTCGATTTCACACCTTTGGACGCCATGATTGTGATGGTGATTTCAGATCGAGTAGCAGAGCAACTCATTCTTCAGTCATATTCAGCATGAGGCATGCAATGCATTGATCTCAGGTACTTCTTGGTTTCTTTATCTATGAGATGCATTGTGTTCTACAAATCCCTATTGATGTTTGATGTGGGATCTTGTTTTGTTCTTGATGTGGGATGTACTTCCTATCATGGATTTTTATTATGTTTGAAATCCCTTTGCTTCAATGTTGGCGGGATAATCATTGTCACATATATGTTGTTTGAGAACCCTTTATTTTCCATGTTGGCAGGATACTCATAGTCATTATGTGTGAGTTATTTTCATACTGATAAGAGTCCTTTTGTGAATGAGAGTTCCAGTAGTGGAACATCTCGTAGAGAGTTCTAGCCACTCTTGATTGAGGGAATTTTCCTAGTGTGATAGTGAAAACACCATCCATGTACATCTTCACTCCTTACAACACTTAATGAAGCGGCCTACACCATCTTGACACCAAGGCTCGGAGATGTAGTCCCTCTTGGACGAACTTCGTTATCAATGTATTATGTTGCTTATGCTTGTTATGTTCCTCTTCTTTACAGCATGCAATTTTTCATTTATTTTCATTGACGCTTTAATTAAATGAAATTCTAACACATCAGCCGAAGTAAAGGGTCTTGGTTAAGGGTATTAGGAATTTACTCGGATCAAGTGGTATCAGAGCAGGTCTTCTTGCTGATTGGATTGCAGGCGCGAACTATTGAACGTTCGTCAAGTTGAGCCATGGAGAATGCCAAGGACATGTACGAGACCATGCTCAGGGTGGCTGAGAAAGTGGACATGTTGTACGAGGCTTATGAAAATCAAGCAGCAAAGAACGTTGAATTGAAGACACTCCTACAGGAAGAAAAGGAGGTCAGACATCGATTGTAGCTTTAGTTGCAAGCCACGATAGGGGCATGGGAAGCATTGAAGCACAACAATGAAAGTCATCAAGCAGATCATGATGCCTTGAAGGAACTCCTACAGGAAGAGAATGAAGAGAAGCAGCGATTGCAGCTTCAGCTACAAGCCGCGACAGAGGCCTTGGAAGAAGTGAAGCACAACAAAGGCTTACAAAAGCCTTCTTCACCTATGTCAAAATCGACAGTCGAGGTAAAAAGTGTTGATTTCATTTCAGTTTCATCTTCGCCTGATATAATTTATGTTGGAAGTGTGGAGATACCCATTACAGGAACTGGCATGAGACTCCTCACCAAGATGGGGTACAAAGGAGGAGGACTTGGCGTTCATGTCCAAGGCATAACTCAACCATTGGAGGTTGTGCAGAGACCTTGCTATGCAGGTTTGGGATATAATGAAGAAGGATGTTTGAAGGACATCAAGGGAAAACTGACATTGATGAACTATCCAGGGAAGAGGATTTATGGGAACACATCACCATCATTCCATGGTAGTACATGTTGCAGTGAAAGAGCTGAGGCGAGCTCCCATCACCATGATCACACCAGAGACCACGAGAGAAGGTATAATAAGTCTCATTATTCTAGAGTGAATTTTGATTATCAGAATGTTGATAACCACAGTCGTAAATCATGGCATCGAAAAAAGTTTCATTTTTGTGGTTTACATAACCATTTGTTTTCTAAGTGTTGGAAAAGGATGGTAGCACAAAGGAGGAAGTGATCAGGAGCTCAAATCTGAGCTTGGGAAAAAGCTCAAAAATGAAAGTGCTCAAATTGATTTGGGACCTGAGCGATGGGATAGGCCTCGGCGATAGGATCCCAACGCCATGAATAGCACTAAAATACGTTACCATATGAAGAAGTTGTTGCATTTTGAAATCGCCCAATAACCTTTAATGTTGAAAGGAAAAAAAATTTAATTTATGTATTGGAAAATATTTTATTTTTATTAAGGTTTAGTTATTAAATTAAATTATATATTTATTAATATTGTATATGGTTTAATTAATCATGTATTATATTAATTTATATATGTTTTAATTAATTTAAAAAAAAAAAACCTTATTAAAAATAAATTAAAATACCACAGATATAATTAAGAAATTTGAATTATTTTTAAAACCCATGGTTCTAATGTTAAGGGTTTAATATATGGCAACGTAAAGGTTTAAGCCATATAATACATTTTATAAAGGTTCACGTGAAGGGCTTGTAAGTTTTAAAGGCAACGTGTGATAAAGTGGGTTTTGGTATACGTGCTACAAATGTTACGTGGCAAATGAAAGGTGAATACATGCTATGGTATACGTGTTTGAAATCACGTGAAAATAGCGTTTATGATTTGGAGCGGAGGTTGAAGGGGCTTCGGGCTAGCCCCCCCCATATTCCACGTGACCACCAGTTGAACCAGAACCCAAAGCTTAACAACAAACGGTTACAGTTTAATGTTTGGATAAGACTGCATGTGGCCATGTCAACCTAGCGTTTAATGATAACAGAAAATGATCCGCCGAATTTAGCATTGGTTCATCCATTTTAGGCGGAACTCCAATTTTATCCGCAGTTAACTAAATGTGGCCCACCTTTTTTGGGATTTTTGCCTAACATTGGGCAAAACACTTTTTGGGCCATATCTTTCACATGGGAGATCCTTTTGGAGGGAATTTTTTTTTTTTTTTTGGGTCTCTTCGACCTTCTGAACTCAATGGAGCAGGTTTGAAATCTAACAAAGGTCATCTTCAGAGGTTTAATCATTGAAGAAGATGAAGGAGCCATCAGGGCCTAGAAGGAGAAGGTTGTTTATTGGACTGTGTTTCTATGTTTAAGGTAAATGAATAGGCATTCTTAGCTATTTCATGTCTTTTGAATCTGTTTAGATGGTTTGCAAAGCCTGTTAAGAACTTTAGAAAGCCAAAAAGCTTCATTTAAGTTCTAGAGGCCATTTTCCAAATAGAGTGTGTAGGCAAAACCGGAGCAGCCGAAGGCTGTTTTTGATGAAAAAAACTCTCTCTTGACTATTTCAGTCATTCTGGAACCAATGGAAGTGGTTTTAGATCATTTTTAGTACTTATATAGCTCGATAAGTTGATATGAAGTCGTGGGCAGCCTTGGGCAAACCGTGGAGGAGAGTCATTTTTGGGGATGTTGTGCTTAATGTAAGCAATTTATCAGTTGATATTTGATGTCTGCTCATTATTGGATGCATCAGTAGTGGTATCAGGGATAGAAATAGAAATATAAGGGAGTTTGTGCCATTTAGAAGCTCAGAGAATCTTAGTGCACCGATAGAAGGATGTGTGTCCATGGAAGCCTAAAGTTGTTTGCAAGAATTGGACAGCCATTAAAGGGATTTAAAATGGTATTCTCATCCCTTTGAATCATTTTCGTATTCATTGTGGCTAAGTGTGGAGCTTGTAAAAGAATTTAAGTACCTTAATCCCAAAGAGTCTAGTCATGTTGACGAAGCTCAAAGGAGATGTAGCCCAAGAGTTGGGGTGAACTCCTATATTATATTGTTGTCTGTTTTGTTATTCTATGGCTGAATTATGTTGCTGATATACATGTTAAGTTTCAGCAAAAACAAATAAACTTAAAACACATAAACAGAAGAAAAGACATACACCTCTTCCAAGCAAAAATTATGCATAATGTCAAGTTTGAGTAAGGTCATTTTAATTAAGTCTGAGTGTTTACTTCTATTATTTCTTTAGGCAGAGTCTGTAAGAGGGCCAGGTAGCTTCTGGATTCATCCTTTCTTTGAAAGGTGACATATTCGGTAAATGCCCCTACAGTCTATCTCTGTATTAGAAATAAGAAGTTCTCACATTTTCAGATTTAAAATTTGGAGTATTTGCACTCATTTACATAAATGAAAATGGATACCTTGCACCCTTTTCAAGTACATTCCATTTTCAGATTAGGAAGAGGCATGGAAAGTCTTCTCCCTAGCAAGAAAAGAAATCATTTAAGCAGGTTTGGAGGAAAAAGACCTCACTACAAGGAAAAGACCCTCTAGTGGAGGTTATAAAGGAGGTTTTTCGTGTTATAAAATTGGCCAAAATTATCAAGAAAACATATGCTACCACATTTTTTTCTGGTAACGGAGGTTTTGGCAGAGCTTTTAATGGAAATTCAACACAACTAAAAAAAAAATGGGCGGCCAGAGGTTATTACGGATGTTTTTTCATCGGTGCTCTTATCAGCTTTTAACGCATCGTTGCGTATCAGTAGATAGCACACCGGGGCGGTCAAAGGAGAATGCACCAGGATGTTAAGGAAAACAACAGCACCGGGCCTGGTGTTGGTGATACAATGCACGGGGTCGTTCTAATTGGTCTTGGGATTTGAGCGGTGCCCATAGGTCTTATAAGCGCACCGGTGCATGTATCTTTCTGAGGCACCGGTGCTCTGTATCACAGAAAGGAACCGAGATTTATAATTGGTATCGGTATTCATGTGGTGCACATGGAATCTACAAATGCACCGGTGCTTATAGATACATAAACGCCTCGGTGCGCAGTATCACACAAACACACCAATATTTATAACTGGAATCGGTATTAGTGCGATGCCCATAGAATCATAAACGCACCGATGCATATAGATACATAAACGCACCGGTTCTCATTTTTTTTTTTTTAGAAACATCCACCTCTGACAGTCCAATTATTGTAATTGTTTTAAATTCATTATTCATCAAAAGTCGACACATCTTATAACAATATTCATATTAATTACATTTTTATTAATGCATTTGAATGTGCTGTTTGGATTAATTTGTTATATCATATCATAATTATTGCGGGTTTTTTAAATTCAATATTCATCAAAAGTCGACACATATATATAATCTTATAACAATATTCATATGAATTAAATTTTTATTAGTGCATTTGAGAACGACAATGGAAAACGCAATAGAATAAATTAAAACATATTTTATGATTTTATATATATATATATATATAAGACAGTCTTTATCATACAAAATGGGACAATTATTTGTATCCCTTTGTCTTTTAATTGGGACACTATGTCCATTACATTAAACAAAATGTTTGATTTCACAGATATATTTCAAAAAATAAAACGCCTTGCTTTGATATCCAAATTGCATAGTGATCATCATTCTTCTCTTGAACTACTGTCACTGCTAGAGCTACTTCCATGACTTGGGTTATTTTCAGGAATGTTGTGTTCACGGTGTTGATTGTTTTCTTCTTCTTCACTTTCCATCTACAAACATAAAAATAAATTGAAATGAGTGTATATACATTGGTGAGAATAATGAAAATTCCAATATTAAATAATATACATGAATGTAAATCGAAAAGAAAAATGACGTACCATAGCAACAATTGAATCATAAAATATACACATTATTTCAAAACCATGTACCATGCCATCTTTCAAAATTTCATCTATTGGCACAGTTCCATACTTTGTTTCCTGCAAGTTTTATACCCCATAACAAATCATATATTTAATATAAAAGATGTTTTTCCTGTATTAATTATAGACGGAGCTAATTAAAACAAGATCGATAGATGCTTACAACTTCCACAATTAAATTTTGATATGCCAACATATACTCACAACCCATATTTAACCCAATTTCAGTCAATTCGTCTAATGGTTCTTCTTTGTATGTTAGCTCCTGTTTGAAGACATTCAATGATGATTTTTGTAAAACAACTTAAAAAATACAAAAATGAAATCTAGTTAAGTTGCTATAAGGAAGTAACAATTACTCACAAACTTAGAGATCAACCATTTTCTTCCTTGTCGTCTTGTTTTATGTGCTGAATGGGTTCCATTTTCCTTTATTTTCTACAAGAAAATTCTTGAAAATTAATATTTAATGCTAAATTGTTTATTTATTGTACCTAATGATCGAAAAATTAAATGATTACATATCACATTTGAAGCACGTTGTTGTATTCGTTCCATTAGATCCCTCAAAATTTTGTAAAAGTTTTTCCCCCTTTCGTTAACTTCCAGCGCCACTCCAGATGAGCCAAGGAGCAATTCATTTTCATTTGCATGTTCTATTTTTTTTCTTTTTTTAGAACAACATTCATTTTCTGAGTTGTTGGTCCCTGTAGAAAATTAAACAGATGTGAATTACTAGACTGTTTGACACATGTTATATAATAATTTTAAGTATATTATTAATGATAATTAGAAAAGGAAACTCATATTGGATCGATAGTATTGTTTCATTCACCTAATTCATAATTTTGCAATTTTTCCATTAAACTTTTACGCTCTTTTGGTCGTAGATAAAAAATAATCATATCGAGCTTCATCATTTTGTGGCTCTGCATGATACACAATAAACAATACATATTAGTTAAAGTTACATATAGTACAAAAATATTATTTTTTATAAAGAATTTACAAAGAACTTGCCTTTTTTTCTTTTCTTGATATGTTAATAGTATTTTTGTTACTTGATATCTTGTCAGTCATTTCTTTATCAATCTGAAACCTGTAGCATATCATTCATTAATATATTTATAAATAAATTTTCAACTTTTCAGGTAGAAAATAAATCTCGAGACACCGGTGCGCCTTTCATGAAATCCGCACCGTCGTCAGTGAGTGGATATACTAACAACGCACCGCAAAACAGTATAATACACCGTACTGTGCGTTCGGTATTATAAATGCACCACAAAAATAGTGTAATAGACGTAATGGTATGTGGGGTATTATAAACACACTGCAAAAATGATGTAGTACACCATACGGTGCTTTCCTAGTTAAAGAGAGCACCGGTGCCCTATTTCAGATTTTGCGCACAGATTTAAAAAAAAGTTTTCAATTTTTTATGACAAAGAACTTGCGCGGTGTGCTGTAATAATATATAGCATTAGTGCGGTAGCGTACGCAGGGCGCACCGATAAAGAAAAATCCATTTTTTCAAAAATTCACGCAATGACTAAATGGATTGGGTTTCGACTATGCAAGTCGTCCCGTGGGTTGGACGTCAATCTAAAATGAAAAACCCTAATTCTGAAATCATAGAAACACAAAGAAGAAAGGGAAAAAAACAAAAAAATGAAGGGTTCAGGGTAAAAATGGATAAAACTGCAGGAAAAAATGAAAAACTGCAGAAAAAAGTAGAAAAAAGAGTTAAATTTAATCATGAAATGGTTTGAAATTCTATCATAAAGGGCTTGAATCACCATAGTTTTGGTTTCTGATTGTCTGAATACTTCTATTTGAATGTATTTCTCCATCCATAGTGCCCTCGTGCTCTCTTGCTCCAGGTCTGTCTCCTACAAAAATCTCACTGAAATTTTTTAGCAAAAATAGTGAAATAATGAAAAGTCTTTAGTATTTAAAGAATTATTTTATGAAATTAGATTTTCGAAAATATTTTGCCGCCCATTTTTCAAATTGCCGCTTTTTTTTAACTTAAACAAAATAGAGTTGTGGTTTTTTATTTGCGTTTATTCATTTCCGGTGCGCGGAAATGTGACACACTGGTGCATTGTATTAATACGATGCACCAGGTCTTGTTAGGATGATAAGCGCACCAGAATTTTTTTTTTTTTTTTTTTTTTGTTTTTATGTAAGATCATAATAAAATAATGATAATTATAAAGTACATGAATTTATTTTCATTATTTTCTAAACTTTATATATGTAAGATCATAATAAAATAATGATAATTATAAAGTACATGAATTTATTTTCATTATTTTCTAAACTTTATGTTACAAAAATTCGTATTATTCTAGATTTGTTATTTTACAATTATTTGTAAATTTACAAATTTAAATATTTTAATAAAATCATTTCACATTAATACAATTAAAATTTTCACATTAATAGAATTAAAATTTTACAAATTAATATTTTACATACAATTACATTAATTAAAATTACAATTATAATTATAATTAAAATTACAATTACAATTTTACATTAATTTCACATACATAAATTACGAATAGAATTACAATTACAATTTTAATTTTACATACAATTACATTTACAATTTTACATATAATTACATTTACAATTACAATTACAATTTTACAAATATTTTACACACAATTCAATTAAAATTACAGTTACAAATACAATTACATTTACAATTTTACATAGAATTACATTTACAATTACAATTACAATTTTACAAATATTTTACATACAATTCAATTAAAATTACAATTACAATTTGTGAAATTTACATACAATTAGAATTACAATTACAATTTTACAATTTTTCATATATACAATTACAATCATTTCGGAATAAATTAAATATTACAATTACAATTAAAATTTTACATTAATAAATATTTTACATACAATTACACTTAAAATTACAATTAGTACAAATACAAATACAAATACAATTTTACAATTTTACATAGAATTAAAATTTAAATTACAATTACATTCATGACATAATATTTAATAAATATCATGGTCATTTAATAATATTAAATTAATTAATAAATATCATCACGATCATGATAACCATCGTACAAACATCATATTTGACTAATAAACACATTCAATTAACTTCAAATTAACATTATATATTAACATCATCACAACACAAACATCAAATATACATCTCAATATAATGTCAAATAACTCATGCCCCTATCACATATACACATCTATCTGCAAGCTAAACATTAAATGAACATATCTAACATGACTAAAAATATGAGCCACATCATGATGATCATCAACATGAAAATTAAGTACAATTGCAACATGAACATAAAATACATGGACCATATATATATATATAACTGAATAATGTTAAAAATATACAACTTTAATATAAATGTCATGGATCAGGAACTGGTGGTAGTATAACAACATCAGTAACACTAGTACAAGTGGATGCGGCCTTCTCAGTAAAGCTGGGTGCAGCCTCGACAGTCGATGGTCGACTAGCCTGCTTAGGATCATGATGATCACTAGTACTGATGGATGCATCCACTGGTGGTAGTACAACATGATCAATATGAGGCGCAGTAGTAGTGGAGGCTTGCTCAGTCAATAGTACTGCAGCCTCGGCAGTTGATGGTCCAGCCTGCTCATGATGATCGTGACTAGTACTTATGATGGATGCTGCAGGCTACTGACTAGACATGGTCGATGGTCTAGCCTCATCTCCATGATGACTAGTGTCATATGCTTCCAGCGGAGCCTCATGCTGATCATCGGGTGCGCCACGAGGTGAACGATCACGAGATGCATCTGAGTCACTACTGGCGGACTTTCCGTCACGTGACGCAGCTCGACTACGCCTATAGTTATGGAAAATCCTCCTCAATCGTGTAACAACAGTCGTAGCTCCTACAACATGCCGCATCAGGCCGTACATGTCACGCGGCATGCTTCTCCACATCCGTAACAGTCTATCATCACCCTGTATCTCTCTGTAATGAGCGGGCCTAGTGCCCGCATCTGAAATCAATCCACAGAGTTGGCTGCCGAACTCCATCGGGTATCTGGTCTCAAGTCGACCACACCTAGCAAAAAGCAGTACCGGTGCACCATAAGGCGCCAGATCAACACATCTCTCTTCTGCGCTACCGATCTCATCCTCCAGCGCATAGGCCATCTCCTGATCGTAATCATCAGGATCGACACCTGGATTATGTGGTGGATCCAACATCTCATCGCCATCAAAAGAGCCAATGTCTGCAAAATATATACAAGTACACAACAATAATTAGACAATTTCATTACACAATTTAATAAAAACAAGTTAAAAAACATGTTAGAATAAATACAAATAAAACCGTAATATTACCTCTATCATCTAGCGGCTCATCAGGAGTGAAGAGGATGTTGGGACACCCTCACCAATCTAGTCCAGCATAAGGACATGGGACCATAATGAAGGGATGTAGCCCACCAACACTGGCTAGTAAGTCCAACGAATCATGTGATATCCTCGCTGGAAACATAGTGTCTCCCCTCTTCGGCATCATCTGCCCCCACATGCACATCTGGGCCTCGAACATCGGCCTACGAGGTTGTCGAACAAAACTAGGTCTCATCTCTATAAAACTCTCAAAAAATAAACAAAATATCTTTGAAGCAAAAGGGAAGTTGACCCTCACTCATGCATGAGCACGACATATCTAAGGCCATACAAAACTGTTGCAAAAAAATGGCAGACCACCTGACAAGTCGTAGCTGTTATATTAAAGAATCAACGTAATATAAAAGCAAGCAACTAATGCGTTGACCATCACTGGTGTTGTGAGAAATGATCGAAGCGATAATAGAGAGGCACTGCATGTCCTGTCTACCAAAAGAACCTATATGTAACTGACCTCCAGGTACCTGAAACTCTAAAGGAGACAGTACATGTGCTCCAATATTTCTCTGGGAGTAAACTAACTGACTCCCTGCTACACAACCAGCTGTCACGTCTGGGAATGAGGGAAAATCCACCCCTCTCTTCGATAGTCCTGTAATAAAATAAATTTCCTCCTCAGTGGGTGTGTATAACCACTGGTCAGGACCAACCTGAAAAGCCTGTCAGTGGGCATTCCACCTGCCGATAAGATGTCTCAAAAGCACACTATGGGCCTCTAGGCCGGAAATAGCCTCCTCATAGAACTTGAGGAGGCCTACCTGCATAAGGATCTCCTGGGTATCTGCAGTAATAGGGCGAGGGCATCCATCTCTCTCCCTCTCTCTCGCCTCCCATTGGCGAATCATGTCATATTGTTTTGCTTGTTGTTGCTGTTGTAGCTCTTGTTCTCTCTGAATCATTGCCATATTAAATAATTTTTTTTATTAAAACAAAAATTTATTTATATATATATATATCTATATATATATATATATATATATATATATATATATATATATATTTTGAAAAAAAACAACAAACATACAAGTCGGTGCTCCATAAAAACAGTCACGCGCCGGTGCTGGTGCGTCCTAATATTTTAGCGCACCATCCCCGGGGCCCCTAATGAAATAGACCGCATCGGATTCGGTGCAAATGTCTATTTTTCAAGCATCGTGGACTCTATATAATTCAGAATAGTGGTGCGCTGATTGAAATATATGCCCCGGCGCGTATAGTCATGTTAGCGCACCGACTTCATGACAATGACATAGTTGATGGTGTGGTCTTTTACTCGGTCGCATCGTTGAACCTCTCGAAATGAAAAATGTGGTGTGCTGACATAAACCAGGCAGAAAATGAAGTCAACACATCGCACTATGATTTTCGGGGTCAACGGTGCACCTGGATAAATGAGCGCACCGCCTTTTTATTTTTTATTTTTAATTTAAAATTATTCGGGGCGCCTTCCAGAACTGCCTCGAAAACAGTGTGGTTACCATTAGCACCGGTAGCGGTGCTGCCTGTAAATTTTACAGGTAGCACCACTATCTGGTGCGAGCCAAACAGCTCGAGCACACCGTGTAACACTTTTTTTTTTTTTTAATGGTTATTTTTAAGTTTATTTCAATTTCTAATCCGCTAAAAGGCTTAATTATAGAAAAACTAGAAAAATACCTGTACATTTCGCCGTCGAGGAGGCATATTGGCTGTAAAATTTGGAAAATAAAATTTGCCCACTGCTTTTCAAAATGCAAGCTGGAGATTGGTGGCCAATGCAGAGCAGCAGTGCGTGCAATGGGTGCAATGGGAGCTTCAATGTCAGGGTGGCTTAGAAATAAGGAAATATCACCAGGGCTTGAGAGCTCTGGAGCACTGAGGAAAGTGAATAATGAAGTTTTTTGGCCATAATTTTTTTTTTAATTAACCCTGTTTCGGTGCACGGGGTTTTATAAGCACATCAGTGTGGTTAAATAAAACCGCACCGGGTGGTATCAATTTTTGCACATTGTTTATAACGCGCTGGGGCGTTTCCCTAACTGCACACCGGGATGTTTCAGTTTCGGTGCGAAATTTTGATGATGCACCAGGGCAGCGTAATGGTAAAGCACCTGTGTGTAATATTCACAAAGCACCGGTTTTTTGGCCTTAATTTTTTTTTATATATATAACGTTATTCCAGTGTGTGTGGTTTATGGCGCACCGGTACTCTTAGAGAAGAACGCACCGGCTTGTTTCTATTTTGGCGTGGTGTTTTATGATGCACCGATAGGGAAGATTATTGATTCCCCGGTGCGTTACAGTAATTAGACACCCCGATGGTGTGTGTAATTCGTGCACACTGTCCAGTGTGCCAATGTTTGGTGCACACCGCTGTGTTCTATGGTATCGTGCGCACCAATAATTGATAGTTGAGGAGCACTGGAAAACTGAAAAATCTGGGTTTTTTGTCGTAAATATTTTTTTAATTTAACCCTTTACCGGTGCGCGTTGTTTATAGGTGCACCGATACTGTTTTCTACAAACGCACTAGTCGGTTTGTGTTTTGGCGCATTTTTTATGATGCACCGGTGCGATTTCTGTCTACCGCACCGGGTGGTTTTGGTGTTGGCGTTGTGTTTTATAATGCACTGGCGCAGACGAGTTGTGAGGCACCAGTGCTTTATTATATTATGACGCACCGGGCAGGTGTGTACGGAGTGCACGGTGTCCGGTGTGCCGATGATTTTGTCTGCACCGATGCTTTCTTTTTTTGAGAGCACCGGGGTGAGTTTTAATGATAAGAGCACCGATAGGAAAACATCTGCAAAACCCTCCACCCGCCAACCTCCTCTAGTAACCTCTTCTAGAAACGGATGTATGGGGTATTTGTCTTTGTGGTTCCTCAAAAACATCCGCTAGAGGGTATTTTCCATGTAGTGCCTTATGCACCCATTGCGACAGAAGTGGCCATCAAAGAGCCATGTGTTGGAGGCTCCATCCACAGTAGTACCTTAAGGAAAAAATGTCGGTGCATGAACCAGTTGAATTTTTTTGACAAATAAACGTGCCACAGGGAGACGACCCATTCACTTTCATAAGTGAGATATGGTTTTTCTAGATTGTTTTTCCAGATATGTTAGCTTGTCATGGACGTGTTTGTAAATCATATGTTTCATTTTTTACTGTAAAAGTGATGATGTGTTTTTCCATCACTTGTTTAAGAAAAAAATGATATTTTGGCCTTGTTTATGAATCATATGATGCATTTCTTTCATGTAAAAGTGATGATGTGTTTGCCATCACTTATAAATGCAACAATGATGTCTTGTCTTGTAATGGTAGCTGGGGTGTGATTTCCATTTTGATGTAAAGTTGACCACCAAGTACATGTTATAAACTCGTGGGAAGTATGGAAATGTTTTGGGTCATAGTTGGTCAATTTGAGTATGTAATTTGCAAGAGTTTGTACTACATATTTGCATAAGGTGCAGTTATCGGTTCATCACCTAAGGCTCTGAAGAACAAAGGTGAAGGAGATATAAGGATCACCTTTTCAGGACGCTTGTGGTGCAGACATAGTACATATCAGTTGCAGATTCTTATCGATGCTTTTGGAGGACCAAAAGCTCCTCAATGGGGAGGATTGATCTAGGTGGCTCCAGAGACACAAACAGGACAAAGAGGGTTAATGGAAGCTCAAAAATCAAAGTGTTCAGAATTCTTTTGAAACAGGACAAGAGCATATATCTCGTCGTCCTGATCACAGTGGTGAGAATGGTTCATCAAACCAAGCTCATACGTGAAAGTTAGAAGCAGTCAAAGTTTTTGGTTGGCTTGGCAGTCTTAAAGGAGGCGTAATTTCTTCGATATCTGGCAACTGGATTCCAGCCAGGTCCAGTCGGATTCCTGGTGAAATTGTGGGACACTTAAAATTTCCGCTAACGCTAAAAAACCGAATTCTTAATTTTTAACAGTTGTTTTAAAATATCATAAAAGGTATTAACAAAAGGGTAAGGCGGTTCATTACCCCTGCCCTACCCCAACCATGCAACAAAAATCAATTAAAAATGGGGGTGGGCAGAAGTTGTGACCCCACCGCCCAACCACCCGACCCCACCTTACAAAACACCATTATATATACGGGTGGGACGAGGATGTGAACTCTGCCACCCAAAATCACACTCCATGGCCACCATTCCAAATATGGGTGGGCGAGGGATATCAACCCCACCGCCCAACCTAACCCTTCTCCACGTAAATTTACGACGACGGCGGGAGTTAAGGGGCGGGTCGCCCAATGTACGTCTCGCCCCCCCTCCAACCTTATCTTAGATACATGCGGGAGTTTAAAATAAGAAAATGGCGTAGTTTGTAAAAACAGATCCGCATAATTACGGAGGGGGTGGGGTTTGACCACCCGAACCCCTCCCAAAAACCAAGGATCTTAGCAAACTGCGCCAACCCATTGGGCTTTGACAACTCCACCCACATGTTAATACTTAAACCCATCATTTGCCCAGTACACCTAGGCAGGGGCAGAGTTCTGAGCAGAGCAGGAGTGCCAACGCAGATTGAGGGAGTTAATTTTTTATTACAGGCGGAACCATGATCCTTGAAATTTTCCCGGGGAGGTAACTTTTCTCCATGTCGGAATATAGTCAAGTTTACAGTCATTTTTCACGATTTTTCGTGGGGAACACAATGGCAAGGTCGGATTCACCTTATGAGTTGCATATTTCCAGTCCACCCATGGAACAACATCTTTGAGGAATCTAGGGGGAATCTAAAAGATTCCTTTTTGCCCGAGATTTTCACTTTGTCAGAATTCAAAAATTTGACAGTCGATTTTGAACTATTTGATGTCACGAATCTGATGCCATATTTAGATTTTCCATCTGAGCTTTGCATTTTTTGGCTACTTTTTGAAGTGAAGTTGCATGTGTTAGCATTCATTGAGTGAGTAGTCGATTTTTCACCTTTCGACGCCACGATTATGATGGTGATTTCAGATCCAGAAACAGAGAAACTCATTCTTCAGTCATCTTCAACGTGAGGTATATGATGCGTTGATTTCATGTACTTCTTGGTCTCTTTGTCTATGAGATGCATTGTGCTATACACATCCCTGTTGATGTTTGATGTGGGATCTTGTTTTGTTCTTGATGTGAAATGTACTTCCTATCATGGATTTTTATTATGTTTGAGATCCCTTTGCTGCCATGTTGGAGGGATACTCGTTGTCACATATATGTTGTTTGGGATCCCTTTGTTTTCCATGTTCGCGGGATACTCGTAGTCATTATGTGTGAGTTATTGTCATATTGATAGGAGTCCTTTTGTGAATGAGAGTTTCGGTAGCAAAACATATCGTAGAGAGGTCTAGCCACTACTGCATGATGGAATTTTCCTTGTACGATAGTGACAACACCATCCATGTACATCTTCACTTCTTAAAACAATTAATGCAGCGGCCTATACCACCTTGACACCGAGGCCCGAAGATGTAGTCCCTCTTGGACGAACTCCGTTATCAATGTCTTATGTTGCTTATGCTTGTTATGTTCCTCTTCTTTACAACATGTAATTGTTGATTTATGTTCATTGATGCTTTAATTAAATCCAATTCTAACACATCAACCGAAGTAAAGGTTCTTGGTTAAGGGTCTCAGGAATTTACCCGGATCATTACCTCCCTCTCTCTCCCCCTCCAACTGCATCTATCTTTCCCTCCCTCTCTCAACTCTCTCACATCCTCTCTCTCTCTCTCTCTCTCTCTCTCTCTCTCTCTCTCTCTCTCTCTCTCTCCACCCTCAAACTTTGTTAGTATATCCCTATCTCTCTCCTTCTCTCTCCATCTCTCATTCTTTGTCTCTTTATCTCACCCCTAAACATACACACTCTCTCTCCATCTCTCCCTTGTCACACCCTCTCTCTCTCCACTTCTCACTCTCTATGTATTTCTTCTTACCTCCCTCTCCCCCCCTCCAACTCCATCTCTCTATCCATCAATGTCTCCTCCTTTCTCCCTCCATTCTCAACCTCTATCTAAAGTCCTATCTCTCGTCCTTCCTTCTCTCTCTTTCTCTCCTACCTCCCTCTCTCTTCCCCCATCTCTCTATCTCTCTATCTCTCTGCCCACCAATACTCTCTCTCAAATCCTCCTTCTCATGCCTCCTCTATCTTCCCCAATCTCTCTCTCTCTCTCTCTCTCTCCAATCATCTCTCTTCCCCCATCTCTCTCTCTCTCTCTCTCTCTCTCTCTCTCTCTCTCTTCCCCCATCTCTCTATCCATCACTCTCTGATGGGGCCCAACCCTTAACACTAAATCTGCGCTCAAACTATTGAAATGAAACTTAATACAAGTCACAAGTTTATATTATATGATTGGTTGTATCACATACACATTACAGATTCGATAATTATGAAATTATTGTTTCAATAATTGTGGTATTCGTATGATACGATAGTATATTGGTTGGTTTAATTGCAATCAATGTCTATTTATTGTCGCTCGTCCTTGTGAGCTGGCATGAACTTGACATCTGTCCCGGCTTCTCGAAGTTCGCTCTCCCGCGCTATTCTCAAACCCTAACACCACTCTGTCATCCTTCATTTTCACTTGTTCGACTCTGTGAGGGTTTCACTTTGTGTGTTCTGATATTGTGAGGGTTTTTCTCTGTGTTTGTTCCACCAATATAGTGCTTTGTTCGGCTCTTTCACTCTGCCTCTGTGGCAAGGTTCTTGCCAAGTTCTTTTAATGGAATTCAGCAGTTCTTCGCAAGATGATAATCTTCTGATTTCATTATTTATTTGCCTCCTCTGTATAATGTTTAGTCTGGTACTTTTTTTGAGCTATGCCTCCAATTTACTGATGTTTTTTAACTGATTCTTTCTAGCACTTACAGGTCGAGAATCTTCGGGGGTTTCTTTCGAATTTTGCCTTAGTTCAACTCGTCCTTCGAAGGTAAGTTAACCATCCATGATTCAGTGTTTTTAGTGTTTTTATTGAACTCTAATGTCTTTTCTCCTCGTGAGCAGGCCCTTGTGGATTTTCGACCAAATCTTCACTTTTGTTCAGTGTTACTTCGCCCAGGTAAACTACACTCTGCAAATCTCTTACTTTCGATTGTTTTAATCTCAATACTCTGCTTATGACACGTTTGAGCACTAACTCTTGAATTCTTTGTTCCTCTGCAGGTGGTTACAGATTTCGACCACTCGAAACCTTCTGGTTCTCACAGTTATCGACCCCTTAAATGGGTAGGGTCGCCTCCTTTGTTTTTCTCTGAGATTTTGTGGTTTATCTGGTGGTAGAATAGGGCTTTCGTTCCTCGTTTCTTGTTGTAATTCTGTTGTATTAAATCTATTGCCAAAGTCTCTTCCTGTGCGAAAATACCAGGGTTTGTAAAACGATTATGCGTTCAATCTTTTGTTCTACTTCCACTTATCTGTTAGTTAGCTTGTCTTATGTTTAAGACGCTGTTAGTTCTGGGTTTCGAAAACCCCAATCCGTAACTTTGATATGTAATAATTCTTGTTTATAGTCCTTCGGGACTCTTCAGCAGAGACATTTATATTTATAATCAATGGAAATGTTCTTATTAAACTCTGTCAATATGAAAAGAATTTTGTGATACCTGGGAATGGTTATAATGTCTGTTAATTTGTGAGGGTTTGCGAAGTTCTCTCTCTTGTAAGAACTCACCGAAAATCTTATGCTTTCAAATCGTCGTTTACTATGATTGCTCTGATGCCTGTGTTGTAAGTTGCTCCTGTACGCCTTAGTTACAATTGCACTTTGATTCTATTTACCCTGCACGATACAGTAGACAATAGACAGAAAAAAATAGTATAACAGTATTTGGCTGCAATTTAATCTCAGATGGTTTCTTTGAAACAAGATCTTTGTTCATTTTAGTATTCTCTTTCTCTCCATGTGATGGAAATCAACCTTCAGAATGCACTTTTTCCTTCCTTTTGTATCACTGTATGAAATAGTTTTCGGTTTGAAACTGTCAACAGTTTATTATAGTTACATTATTGACTTTTGTTTTTTTAATCTAAGAATGATTTGTAAATACAAACTAAAAGAAAAATTTTAAGTGAAAACTACAGAACTAAATTGACTATTAGGCCCTAATGATGGAATTCCTAAAATAAAATAAAAAATAAAAACCCAGGTTCAATGACCTGTCAACAAATCAAACGTAACCCGTAAGACAAACACCTGTCCTTTTGTTTACCCTGAGCTGGATGCTCCTGCATCAGGCTCCCGGGGTAACAAAAATTCATGGCTCTGTTCCATGAGATCCTCAACAGAATAGCCTGCTTGTTGCATTTGCGCTGCGTCAAGCCACGAGCTGTCCTCAATGGGACGGTTCTTCCACTTGACAAGGTACCGTAAGTACTCCTTCCTGCGAGTGTGCTTGGCTACTTGGGTGTCAAGAATGCTCTCGATCTCAGGGGGGCGAGCCGTAGGCATTTGCCTCATCCAAGAACCACTGTCAAACTGGGTGTCTCGTTCTGGTCATGCTGCCCTGTCGTCTTCAGGACTGGCAGTATATGGAAACAGATCTGCCACATTGAAGATGGGTGATATGCCTATCCTTGGTGGCAGTTGTAATTCATAGGAATTGGCAGAAAATTTTTGAAGAATTTTACAGGGGCCAATCTTCTTAAACTTCAGCTTGTTATATTCGCCTTTAGGAAAACGTTCTTTGCATAAATGTGCAAGAACTTCGTCCCCTACATTAAACTAAACTTCCCGCCTCTTTAAATCTTCTTGCTGCTTATATTTTTTATTGCTGTCCTACAATTTCGACTTCACCTACTCATGTAAATCGCTCATTGCTTGGGCGAAATCTTCCTCATCAGCACTCCTTCTTTCCAACTTTCCCAAATCCCGCAGTTCATGCACTCCGCGAGGATGCATGTCATACAAAACCTGAAAAGGACTGTATCCTGTGCTGCGATTTGGTGAATCATTATAAGCAAATCCCGCTTGAGCAGGTACACGATCCCACATCTGTGAATTTTCACCAATCAAACTTTGTAGCAAGTTTCCCAAGCTCCTGTTCACCACCTCTGTTTGCCCATCAGTCTGTGGGTGATATGCGGAGCTGAAATTCAACTGAGTGTCCAACTTCTTCCACAGGGTACGCCAAAAATGTCCCGTGAATTTCACATCCCTGTCAGAAATAATGGACCTCAGTAGGCCATGCAATCTAACGATCTCCGTGAAAAACAAGTGTGCTACGTGAGTGGCATCACTGGTTTTTCAACAAGGAATGAAATGTGCCATTTTAGAAAACCTGTCTACTACCACCATCACCGAGTTAAAATCTCGCTGCGTCCTAGGCAGACCCAAGACAAATTCCAAGCTTACTGAGTCCCATGGTCTATTGGGAATAGGCAGTGGCATATAAAGTCCTGTGTTTTGGCTGTGTCCCTTCGCCAATTGGCACACTTTGCATCTAGTCACATATCGTTGCACGACCCGTCGCATCTTTGGCTAGTAATAAAAGTGTCTGAGTTGTACCAATGTATTTTCTATGCCGAAATGTCCGGCTAGAACTCCATTGTGCTTCTCCCGAATAATGTTCTCCCTCATCGAACAGTCGGGAATTCATAATTTTCCTCCTCTGAATAACAACCCTTCCTGCAAATTATAATCCAGCCATGGACTATTATTCCTCAACAAAGGATTTTGACAGGCTTCATAAACCTCTTTAAAATCTGCATCCATCTGATACAAGTCCTTCAAATGCTCAAAACTCAACACTTGTATTGTACTCTCCTGTAAGAGAAAAGCTCTTCTGCTCAACGCATCTGCCACCTTGTTGGCCTGTCCACTAATGTGTTTCAACACAAATGTGAAACTCTACAAATACTCAACCCATTTTGCATGCTTATGGTTTAATTTGTGCTGCTGCATAATATACTGTGATGAAAAATTATCAAAAAATAAAACAAATTCGTTACCTAATAAATAGTGTCTCCAATGCTTCAATGCTTGGATGACAACATAAAATTATTTATCATAGGATGAGTACTTTTTCCTGCTTTCATTCAACTTCTCACTGAAATAAGCGACCGAACTATCCTCCTGGCTAAGTACTGCCCCAATGGCTATACCACTAGCATCACAATGAACTTGGAAAAGTTTGTTAAAATCAGGCAACCTCAAAATCGGTATTTCAGTGATCTTCTTCTTCAAAGTCTGAAAAATTATCTCCACTGCTTCTGTCCAACAGAAAGGTTGATTTGCCTTTTTGATGGTATCCAACATAGGTGCGCAAATTCCACTAAAATCTCTGATAAATTTCTGATAAAAACTTTCCAACCCATGAAAACTTCTAACCTCAAACAGATTCTTTGGGGATGGCCAGCTAACAATAGCTGCAAATTTTGCTGGGTCCATCTTCAGCTCATTCTCTGCAATTACAAAACCCAAATAAACCAATTCCTTATGAAAAAAAGTACATTTTTTCAGATTTATCAATAGCTTGTTCTGCTGCAATTTCTCCAACACACTTCGAACATGTCGAAAGTGTTCTTCCTTAGTCTTGTTGAAAATCAAAATATCGCAAGATAACAATCACAAATTTCCCAATGAACACTTTTATCACTTCGTTCATCAGGCGCATAAATGTACTAGGGGCATTACTCAAACCGAATGGCATTACCAACCACTCATACAGCCCTTCATTTGTCTTGAAAGCTATTTTCCATTCATCCCCTTCTCGAATTCGAATCTGGTGGTAACCGCTCAAGCAGTCCATCATGTCATCCATTCGTGGCAATGGGAATCTGTATCTAATAGTAATTTTATTGATATCTCTCGAATATGTACACATCCCCCATTCTCCACTTTTATTAGGTGCTAAAACTGTTGGAACTGCACAGGGGCTCAAACTTTCCCTTATCAACCCTTGATCTAACAGTTCCTGTACATGCTTCCTAATTTCTTCATTGTCCTTAGGACTCATTCGATATGCTTCCTTGTTTGGTAAACTAGCTCCTGGTATAAAATCAATATGATGACTAATACTTCTCTTAGGAGGCAACTCATCTGGTAAATCATCCACTATAATGTCACCAAAATCTTGTAACATATCTTGGATTTATTCTGGTAGATGTGTAATTTTAGTATGCAATATCACTGTTTTTGGCCTCCTTACCATAGCAAATTTGATTTCATTATCCTCGATCTGCTTTAAAAATTCTTTTCCTCCCACCAACAATGCCTTGACTCCACTGGTTTCTGTTGTTTCTTCTTCCTTGATGGGTACAAGCATATGATTAATCCCATCCTTAACAAACTTGTAACAGTTTGTCTTCCCATCGTGCACCACTTTCCTGTCATACTGCCATGGTCTCCCTAACAGTATATGACACACATCTATAGGCATAATATCGCAAATAACTTTATACTTATACCTGCCAATATGGAACTCAACTTCACACTGCTCATCAACTAACAGTTGATGCCCTTTCTATAACCACGACACCTTGTAAGGAGTGGGGTGTTTTAGCCTCTTCAACCCCAATTTCTCCACCATTTTTGTGGCTACTAAATTGTCTGTACTTCCACTTTCAATTATCAGTTTGCAACATTTACCATGTGATTTGCAAATTGTCCGGAATAATGCTTTTCTTTGATCCGGTTCAACTCCCTCTTTTGTTGGTTTTAGCAACACTTTATTCAGCACCAAGGCCTCCCCTATCTCTGGTACATTCTCTACCTCTTGGGGTGGTGCTTCTGCTTCCTCCATCTGGGCAACATATGTTCCTCTACCTCTTGTTGGTTCACCCTCAGGATAGTCATAAGACTTCTGCCCCCACTTATGGCACCTATAACACTGGATAGCAGCTCCTCTACTTCTGCCATTACCTCTTCCATGCTGGTATGGCCTGCCCCCTCTAGTGTTATTGTCTCTTTCTACTGTTCCTGGAGTCTTTGAACCGTTGCCTTCATCACTAGGATTGGCAGCTCTACCTCTGCCATAGGCCCGTCCTTTCCCTCTGCCAGATCCTCCTCCTCTTCTGACATTTTTCATTCTGTTTATTTTCTCCTCTGCTTTTAAGGCACTTTGATATGCCTCATTTATAGTTTTAGGTGAAAGAATACTTATTTCATCTAGTATTTCCCACCTCAATCCATTCACAAACCTTGCTATTTTTTCAGGGGTGTCTTCTATATAACCAGCTCTCAAATTTACTCTATAGAATTCTTCAGTATATTCTTTTACAGTTAATCCCTTTTGTTTCAAATTTTGTACTTGCCTGTGCATCACAATCTGGTAATATTTGGGTAAGAATTTACCCTTCAATTTACCTCCATCCTGGCCCATTTTTTTATAGGTTGCTTATTCAACCTTTTCCTCTCTGCCTGGAAACTATCCCACCATAAGGATGCATGTCCTTTCAACTTGGTGGCAGCGAATTTAACCTTTTTATCTCCGCTGATATCCTCATAGTAAAAATATTTATTCAGCTCACTGAGCCAATCTAGCAGCACCGCTGCTGATAAATTTCCATCATAAGTAGAAAGCTCATGCTTTGGCTTACTACTTGCTAACAAAAATGACCTAAACATTCTGATTTTAGGTCCTTCTCCATCTGATCCATCTGTCGTCTCTGATACTTCTTCATCACTGTCATTTCCTCCCTCATGATCGCTTGTCCTTCCTGCCTCTACGGCTTCCAAACAAGCATTCAATATTCGAATCTCTTACCACAATCCTTCTTCTGATAATCTTCGAATAGCTCTTCCTCGACCTTGTCGACCAACCTCCATTTCTTCTAACACACATCATTGCTCTGATATCAAAAATTGATGGGGCCCAGCCCTTAACACTAAATCTGCGCTCAAACTATTGAAATGAAACTTAATACAAGTCACAAGTTTATATTGTATGATTCGTTGTATCACATACACATTACAGATTCGATAATTATGAAATTACTGTTTCAATAATTGTGGTATTCGCATGATACGATAGCAGAATGGTTGGTTTAATTGCAATCAATGTCCATTTATTCTCGCTCATCCTTGTGAGCTGGCACGAACTTGACATCTGTCCCGGCTTCTCGAAGTTCACTCTCCCACGTTATTCTCAAACCCTAACACCACTCAGTCATCCTTCATTTTCACTTGTTCGACTCTGTGAGGGTTTCGCTCTGTGCGTTCTGATACTGTGAGATTTTTGCTCTGTGTTTGTTCCACCAATATAGTGCTTTGTTCGGCTCTTTCACTCAGCCTCTGTGGCAAGGTTCTTTCCAAGTTCTTTTAATGGCATTCAGCAATTCTTTGCAAGATGGTAATCTTCTGATTTTATTACTTATTTGCCTCTATTGTATACTGTTCGGTCTGGTACTTGTTTTGAGCTCCATCTCCAATTTACTGGTGTTTTTTAACTGATTCTTTATGGAACTTACAGGTCGAGAATCTCCGAGGGTTTCTTTCGACTTTTGCCTCAGTTCAAATCGTCCTTCGAAGGTAAGTTAACTGTCCATGATTCAGTGTTTTCAGTTTTTTTATTGAACTCTAATGTCTTTGCTCCTCGTGAGCAGGCCCTTGCAGATTTTCGACCAAATCTTCACTTTTGTTCGGTGTTACTTCGCCCAGGTAAACTACACTCTGCAACTCTCTTACTTTCGATTGTTTTAATCTCAATACTCTGCTTATGACACGTCTGAGCACTAACTCTTGAAGTCTTTGTTCCTCTGCAGGTGGTTACAGATTTCGACTGCTCGAAACCTTCTGGTTCTCACAGTTATCGACCCCCAAATTAAATGGGTAGGGTCGCCTCCTTTTGTTTGTCTCTGAGATTTTGTGGTTTATCTAGTGGTAGAACAAGGCTTATGTTCCTCGTTTCTTGTTGTAGTTGTTTTTTATTAAATCTGTTGTCAAAGTCTCTTCCTGTGTGAAAAGACCAGGGTTTGTAAAACGATTTTGAGTTCAATATTTTGTTCTACTTCCACTTATCTGTCAGTTAGCTTGTCTTCTGTTTAAGACGTTGTTAGTTCCGGGTTTCGAAAACCCCAATCCCTAACTTTGATATGCAATACTTCTTGTTTATAGTCCTTCGGGACTCTTCAGTAGAGACATTTATATTTATAATCAATGGAAATGTTCTTATTAAACTCTATCAATATGAAAAGAATTTTGTGATACCTGAGAATGGTTATAATGTTTGTTAATTTGTGAGGGTTTGCGAAGTTCTCACGCTTGTATGAACTCGCTCGAAATCTTATGCTTTCAACTCGTCGTTTACTATGATTGCTCTGATGCCTGTGTTGTAAGTTGATCCTGTGCGCCTTAGTTACAGTTGCACTTTGATTCTATTTACCTTGCATGATACAGTAGACAATAGACAGAAAAAAATAGTATAACAGTATTTGGCTGCAATTTAATCTCAGATGGTTTCTTTGAAACGAGATCTCTGTTCATTTTATTATTCTCTTTGTCTCCGTGTGATGGAAATCAACCTTTAGAATGTATTTTTTCCTTCCTTTTGTATCACTGTATGAAACAGTTTTCGGTTTGAAACTGTCAACAATTTATTATAGTTACATTCTTGACTTTTGTTTTTTTAATCTAAGAATTATTTGTAAATACAAACTAAAAGAAAACTTTTAAGTGAAAAATATAGAACTAAATTGACTATTAGGCCCTAATGATGGAATTCCTAAAATAAAATAAAAAATAAAAACCCAAGTTCAATGACTTGTCAACAAATCAAACGTAACCCGTAAGACAAACACCTGTCCTTATGTTTACCCTGAGCTGGATGCTCCTGTATCACTCTCTTCTTCTCTATCCTTATCCACCCCCTTATCTCCATCTATCCTTCTTTTTCTCTTTGTCTCACCCCTAAACATACAAACACTCTCTCTCCATCTCTCCCTTGTCACTCCCTCCCGCTCTCCTTCTCACTCTCTATGGATTTCTTCTTCCCTCCCTCTCTCCCCGTCCAACTCCATCTCTCTATCCCCCCCTCTCTCCTCCTCTCTCTCGTCCTTCCTCTCATCCTTCCTCTCTCTCCCCCCTCCATCTTTGTGTCTCACTCTCCCTCTCTTACCCTTCTCTACCTCTCTCACTCCACTCCATCTCTCTCTCTCTCTTCATTCCTCCTCTCCCCTCTCCTTTAGTGTATCTCCATCTCTCCCTTATCACTCCTCCTATCTCTCTACCTCTATCACTCTATGATCTTCCCTCCCATATATATGTAGAGTTAATATATATCATGATATATTAATATATATTATAATATAACAAATCTAGTATTGTATTAATTCAAAGTTATTAAATTCATTAATATTAATATGAATATTATATTTAATAATAATAATAGTATTAATATTAATATTAGGGTTGATAATGTTTTTTTTTGCATGATATGAATAATAATTTGGCCCATGATATTTGGTCTGTGGTATTCACCTAAATACAATCTTTTTTTTGAGTGCTAGTAAATACAAAAAAAATTATGGAGAAAATATAAAAGGAGGTTTTATTTATTTACCATACCTAATTTATAAATATGATATTTGGCCCATGGCATTAATAATAATTTCTCCCTTGATATTTGGCCCATAAGCTTAGCCAAAATAAAACAGTTTTTTTTAGTTTTCCTAAATATAAAAAGATTTATAGAGTAAATATAAAAAAATATTTTGTTTAGTTACCATAAAACTAATTTATTTATATTGTTATTTATTTATCATACCTCTAGAATAAGTATATATATATATATATATATATATATATATATATATATATATATATATATTTGGTTTATTTCTACGGCTGATAAGACTTTTCCGTGCAATTATATACTTTGATGCACAAATCCATCCAAACCCCAAAAATTTATATTAAAAACAAATCCTAACATTTTTGCTTCCTAAATATATATTGTTGGCTCTACTATCCAGGTCGTGGAAGAATATTCACCCTTCTCAATCCAATCGTATTTCTAAGTGAACAGGCACTCTTCAATTGCACCTATCTAATCGTATTTATTAGTGAACAAGAATGTTTTAATTGCACCCTCTTCGGCAGGACAACACAGCTTCTCCAGAGAAAAAAAGAGGATGACCGTCATTAAGATTTATCACACAACCAGCTGTCATTACAGCTGTCAGTATTACTATAGCACATGGCCTTGTTGGTTCTGATTTTTGAATTTCCTAGTTAATTGAGAAAATGGACAATTTTATTCTTTTTTTTTTTCAAAAAAGTTTTTTTAAGTGTTTTTTTTTTTTTTTTTTTTTTAAATAATAATAAAAATTTATTAAAATATAAATTATAATTATAATTTTTTTTAACAATAAAACAAATTAAAATCTCAAAAAAAAATTGCTATTTTTGAAAAGTTTTCTGATTTATTTTTTTGAAGTTGTTTTTAATGCACAATTTGAAGTTCTCTATTGGTCTTTCAGGGTGCTGAATCTATATATGCACTCAAAAAACCAGTTTAAATAACACAAATCAAGATTTCACCTCAAAATTTTCCGCTAGATTCTAGCTAGAAAATCCACCTGAATCTTCAAAAACTCACATTAAAGACAACTCCAAAAATATAATGTACCCAATTCTAAATAAAATTCTTAAAATATAAAGCAATTAAAATTAACCATTTTCTTTTTAGTGAGGTGTTTTCTTTTTGTGGACCACCTCTGTGCCCACTTGAGTTTTTTGGTGCCACGTGTCTGCCACCAGAGTTGGAATTTAGATTCCTCCTTACCAGTCACACTATTTTTTTTTGACGTTTTAGGTATTTATGCTTCCCTTCAAGAAACATTGTGTTTACAATTTTGTCCTTCAAGGGTGATGTTTTCATAATAAATTAACCATTCACCAATAAAGATTATACTAAAAAATTATCATTCAATAACACAATTATGTTAAAAAATTTCACATAACACACAAATGACTTGGTTTGAAATTGTATGGAACGCTCACAATAAAATCTTCATGACTCTCAATTAAAATGTGCTTGACCTGAACATGCCATAGAATTTGTATATATAAGATATGACTAAGAAGAACTTATGGGAAATATAAGATGGCCAAAAAAAAAAAACTATAAGATGAGATTTTTCATCCTCTCCACGATCATAATCACATGGAATAAATGTGGGAATATGTGGTGGAGAGTTTGTAGTGAAACAAGCATAATGCATTAAAATTGTTTTAATATTTCATAATTTATGGTATATGTTGTTCTTCAAGAGCTAGATGTTTTAAATATTTTAAATGATATGTTGAGACAACCTATTGTAGTTGAAGAGACACTTTCACTATGACATAAGATAATTTTCATAAGAGATTGAGCACCTTATGACATCTCATCATGAACAAAATTTTTCAAACCAACCCAAATTTGATGTGTTATGGGAATATATATATATATATATATATACTTGTTTTTGTGGACATATATTTAATGAGATTAGGCAATAACCTTTGTTGAATGGTCTTAGATCCATTTTCCATGGTTTTATGTCGTTATGCCAGAGGTGTGTTTCAGTAAGTTGTATGTATTTTAATTCCTACTTCAATAAAAATATGTGTTTCCTTCTATGTGTGTGCACATTAAAATTCACTAAGGAGCTCCCTTCAATTGGAATGGTCCACTCACATGCACCTCAAGCTCCATAAACAAGGAAGAAAATCAATCAAAGGTGAAAAGGGGCCTAAATAGATTTGCCCATGGAAAATTGAAAGCTTGCAATATTAATGGCACAAAAACAAAGAGAGAAATAATAAGAATGTGAAGCATAGAAGTACTAATACACAAAATCTTTATCTACAAGTTTATAGTTTTTATTTCTGATAATTCTTGAAGCATAAAAAAAATCAAACAAAGGCCATTTCTAGATGGTTTTGCCAAAAATGTTTCTAAGGTAAGATATCTACATTATTATAGTGTTTAAAATTAAGTTCTTCAACACCATTTTTACTTTTAGTTAGTCTGCCAACATTATACAAACCATAATTTAGTAAAAGAAAAAAAAAGAAAAAAATAGCAATTTATTTAAAAAAAATTAATAAAATATTTGCATTGTTGATTCAATTAGGTCATAGAATAATTACGAACTATTTGGTAATATTGATTAGAAAATTTACACTAACAATTATTAAGTAAAAACAATTTGTATTATTGTTATTTTCTGCCAAACCACTTATAAGATAAGAGTTATCATGCCATTAATGCCAATAGTGAAGGATCAAATAATCAACTCTCAAAATTTTAAATGATCATATATAAATAACCAAAATCAAGCTGCTTTATCAATTTTAATGTATTGAAATATAAAAAGATAAAAAATAATTACAAAACTACAAGTAAAATTGACATTTTGGAATTTAAAATACTTGTAAATGTTTTGATCAACTTCACCAAAATACTTTGGAGAATCCTTTTTAGGCCGACCAGTAAAACGATTTAACCAAATTATTAGAACCATGTAAATAATAATAAATTATTACATTTTAACAGACAAATCAATTAAATCATTTTGCACACTAATAAATAAAATACTATAAATATTATTAACATATAAATATTATTAACGTGTCTTCACCTCAACCAACCTTCTAATTGGAATTTGAAATTACACTAATTAGGTTCTGCACCGACGATGACCAGTATTTTGGAAGTCACTGTTTAGTTGGAAGATTTTGTCAGTGTACAAAGTTTGGGAATGAAAATTCCATCCTATCGATCTATTCAAAATTGATTTATATGGAAATTTATAACGATGTTATCTATTCATAGAGTGAAAATGCTAACAAAAGAATATCTCAGCCTTAAGTTCAAATTTTAGAATATCACATCCATTGTTAATCAAAAGAAGCTCCCACTGTCAAGTATGACTGTGAAGTATGGACACAATCTGCACATACCTCAATTTCTTATTCAGGGCCGAGACTTTATTTTATTTGAATATCGTGAACCTGTCTAGGCTTATGCAGAAACTTACAAAGTTATCTTCCATACAAAGAGTCACCTGTCCTTTCAAATGATAGGAATTCTTCACCTGAAGGGATGATTTGGATTTCTCTTGATCCTTAGTAGTACAACACATTGAAAAATTAACTATACAATTGAAAGTACAATACATTTAAAATTAATTCAAATAGTAATTAAGAATACATACACAAATTCCCATTTCTTTACTCATTATTATACGTGTCCATAGACACGGTATATTGGATTGGATTCAATAGCTATTGACTTGCGATTAGTTGTTGACTATCTTTTTTTTTTCCAAATGGTTAACCAAAGCTTTAATAAAAAAATATTTAATTTAAATTTTAAATATCTTTTATTCGAATCTATATTGGCAAAAAAAAAAAAAAAAAAAAAACTTTGAGTTCTTATTTCGATGTTTTTTTGGATGTAAATGATTTGTCTTTAACTAAAGCTTTCTCCACTCTTTTAAATTATGTATGCTTTTAACCAGAGTCTTCTCTTTCGTTTTAAATTATATATTTTTAACCAAAATTTGCACTGAACTCTTACGGTCTTCCCTATTAATTTATATTAAAGCACAGAAAATTTAGACCCAAATTTCATGTTATTGTTGAATAGTGTCCCATAGCTGCTATTACATGTGTGCCATTTTTATGTTCTCCATGGTTCTTTGACCATTTCTGTCTCTTTCCGCAGACTAGGCCTTGCCCTCCCCAGTTCAAAAGGGCTGGGTGCAACATGGAATGAAAAGAAATTGGAATCGGTAACGCTTCTTTCTGCGACCCCACAATTGTGCTCATCTCAGCTCTGTGTAGAAATGGAAGCTTGCTCTATAACAACAAGCAGATTAAATGAAATTCACATTCAAATGATAAAAAAATAATAACATATTCAAATGGCTTAAAGCACACAGATACGAAATTGAGAGGTACGTGATGCAAGTGCTCCTGAAAATGGCTCCACTTATACCTCTTGTTGCAGCTTCTGAATCACCCTTGGTATGGGGATACCAATCCTTACGGTACCCCTCGAATCACTCATTGGTAGCTGTCAGAATTTTGAAGGGAGACTTTCATAGGTGAGAAATGCCTTGCTCAGGGGGACGGCAGAATCAGGAAAAACAAGGTTACTTTCCCTTCTCTTTAATGGCAAAGCCAGGAAGTATGAATAGAAAATACTTGATGTCTTTCCATGGCAATGAATGTGTTTTTTCTCACTAGTTTTTGTTGGAAATTAATTCCAACTTGAATATGAAACAGGTGGACAAAAATCTGATTTCTGTAGATATTTCAGAAGGATGGATGCCGCAAAGTCGTGTTTTATTTTTGTACTCCACTGTGCATTAAATTTTCTGAGTTAATTTCCCTGCAACAGCCGACTTTGTTTTTCCAAATGGCATCACGTTATCTCTCACCGCATACTGCATTTAAAAGGCTGATAAGATTAAAATATATTTTTATTATTTTAATGTTTTAAAGTCAAATATGTTTTTCAACATATATATGTAATAGACAGCAGTAGTTTTAATGTTAGAGAAATAGAGAAAGATAGAGAATTAGAGAGAGAGGCAGAGAAGAAGACATAAAGCAGAAAACAGAGGAAATCAGAATCGCTGTGTTTTGTAGCAGCAATGCATTTTCCTGAGTGTTTCAGCAACAGACTGTGTGGAGTTTCAGCAACTGACTATGTGTTGCTGAAACAGAAATCTATGTAAAAGCATAAATTGAAAAACAGAGTAAGGAGTATTTTGTTTAAAGTTTATATTTTGTAATAGTCATTTTTATGGTTAATGAAATAGATCTTTACTCTATCTCTTTGTCCACATCTCTATTATTAAATCTTTGTGTTTAGTTGAGAAACTTTGTTTCCTCTGTTTTGTTCGAAATATTCAAAAATTTCGATCATGTTATCAGAGCTAGTCTAGGCACTCAGTGAGACAAAACAAAGTTTTTTTTTTCACTGCAGGAGCTGTAAGAAGCTTATTGAGAAGATTTCTCCAACAGAGAAAGTTCTTGCATGTTTTATTATACAGTCAGTATCTTTTCTTTACTTATACATTTAAGATGGCAGATGCTGGAACTGGTTTGAAAAATTCCCAACTTCCACAGTTTAATGGGAAGAATCATAGTTATTGGTCCATAACTATGAGAGCTTTGTTTGCTTCTCAAGGATTATGGGAGCTAGTTGAAACTGGCTACCCTGAACCTGCAGATGCAGCAGCGTTGGTTACTTTGACAGTAGCAGAAAGAGACCTGTTGAAGAGCGACAGGAAGAAGGACTTCAAAGCCCTCTTTTTTCTCTTTCAATCAGTGCATGAGAGTGTTTTCCCACGGATTGCAGCAGCAACAAAGTCTAAGGAGGCATGGGATATTCTCAAAACTGCCTATCAAGGTATGGAGAAGGTGAAGACTGCAAAGTTACAGATGTTGAGGAGAGACTTTGAAACACTCAGCATGAAGGAATCTGATACAATAGATTCATTCTTCACTCAGGTTATTGGGTTGATAACCCAGATAAGATCTCATGGTGAAGCTCTTGAAGAAAGAAGGATTGTAGAGAAGATCTTGAGAAGTTTACCCTCAAGGTTTGAAGCAATTGTGGTAGCAATAGAAGAGACAAAGGATCTCTCACAGTTCACAGTAGATGAACTGAGTGCTTCTCTTATGTCTCATGAACACAGACTGAGTAGAGGAATAGATTCCTCTTTTGAGAAA
The DNA here is from genome assembly GCA_034641835.2 of Pinus albicaulis. Classification (NCBI taxonomy): domain Eukaryota; kingdom Viridiplantae; phylum Streptophyta; class Pinopsida; order Pinales; family Pinaceae; genus Pinus; species Pinus albicaulis. The sequence goes on along the minus strand of CM076577.1, from coordinate 648,133,954 downwards.
GCATTCAAGACTCAGATGTCATTCGGCCGAGGAAGAGGTCGAGGCAGAGAAAATAACAGAGGTCATGGAAGAAGCCAAAACAAAGGCAGAAATAATCCTGATAGCACAAGCGGAAGGAGTTGTAATTAGAACCAAGATGAAGGTTCAAGCAAACAACAAGCTCATGGACAAAGGTATGAAAAATCCCAAGTCCAATGTCATTATTGTAAGAAATATGGGCACTATGCCAATGAATGTAGGAAAAAGCAAAATTACATGAATAATAGGCAAAATGCTAATTTTGCAAATGAAGAAGATAAGAATCCAAAGATTGTGTTGTTAACATATAACATTGCACAAGACAAACAAGAAGATTTTTGGTTCTTAGATTCAGGTTGTAGTAATCACATGACTGGAAACATAGCAATGTTTGCCAATCTGGATGAAATGTTAAATCTGAGGTAACAACAGGAACTGATAGTAAGACATTTGTCAAGGGTAAAGGCAGAGTCAGTATCCTAGCAAGAAATGGAGAACAGATGATTGTGCCAGAGGTATACTATGTACCTGGTCTGAAATCTAATCTTTTGGGCATTGGACAGCTCATTGATAAAGGTTACAATGTGTTCTTCAAAAATTATGTGTGTACAATCAGAGACATACCTCCAAGTAAGAAGATCATTGAAGAGGTGCAGATGACCAGCAATAGAATGTTTCCTCTCAAACTCAGAGCAGATTTGAAGGAAGGAAGAACTATTGCAGCTGTAACACAAGAAGTCTTTCAAGAACAAGTGAAAGATGAGAATTGGTTGTGGCACTTGAGATTTGGACATCTCAATTTTGGAGGCTTGAATTTGTTGCACAGGAAGGGAATGGTAAAGGGATTGCCATTGATTGAGAAGCCAAACAACCTTTGTGAAGGCTACCTCTTGGGCAAACAACACAGAGAAAGCTTTCCAGTAGGAAAGAGTATAAGGGCAAAAGCACCCTTGGAAATTGTTCACTCTGATGTGTGTGGACCAATGCAAATACCATCATTTGCTGGAAATAAATATGTTTTAACTTTCATTGATGATTACACCAGAAAGACATGGGTGTATGTGTTGAAACAGAAGAGTGAAGTGTTTGAGAAATTTTGCCACTTCAAAACTCTTGTTGAGAAGCAGTGTGGGCATTATATCAAAGTGCTCAGAACAGATATAGGTGGAGAGTACATCTCCAAAGACTTTCTGCGTTTCTGCAGAGAGAATGGCATACAAAATCAATTTACCGTGAGGTATACACCTCAGCAAAACGATGTTGCAGAAAGGAAGAATAGGATCATTTTGGACATGGTCAGAATTATGTTGAAGGAAAAACACTTGCCGCATGAGTATTGGGCTGAAGCTATCACTTACGCAGTTTACATCCTAAACAGATGCCCAACTAAAGCTGTCATGAACAAAATACCAGAAGAAGCATGGAGTGGAAAAAAGCAAACTGTCACTCACATGAGAGTATGCGGCTGTGTAGCATATGCACATGTACCAGATCAGCTAAGGAAGAAGCTTGACAGTAAGGGGGAGAAGTGTGTCTTTATTGGCTACTGTGATGAGTCAAAAGCATACAAACTTTATAATCCATCCACCAAGAAATTGATAGTAAGGAGAGATGTGCAGTTCATTGAAGATGAAGCTTGGGATGGAAGCTTAGAGAAGACAGTGAACGTGAAGACAATTGTGTCTCACGAAGAAGAAGAGGAAGGGACAGCAGCAAATAACTCTTCTTCGGTGGCTCCTCCTCCACCACCGCAAGAACAACAAACCACACCACAAGCTGGAATTCGAATAGCCTTGAGAAGTCAAGGAAGTGCTTCTCTAAGCACACCGCAGGGATCAGAAATGCCCTCAAGTTCGAATGTAACTCCAAGGACACCAATAGGACCAAGATTCATAAATCTGAATGAGATTTATGAACAAGGAGAGGTAAGTAACAATATCGGTTTGAATTCATTATTCGCTTTGTATTGTCATGTTGATGACCCAATTCATTTTGAAGATGTTGTAAATGAAGATAAATGGATTGAAGTAATGAATGAAGAAATTGGTGCAATTGAGAAGAGTAAAACATGGGAGTTAGTGGACCTCCCTGAAGGCAAAGATGCCATTGGAGTTAAGTGGGTCTATAAGACCAAAATAAATGCTGAAGGCAAGATCGATAGGCACAAAGCAAGACTTGTTGTGAAAGGCTACAAGCAGCAACAAGGCAGAGACTATGATGAATCCTTTGCACCAGTAGCAAGGATGGAAACAGTCAAAACAGTGTTGTCTATTGTGGCACAACACAAATGGAAGATTTATTAGATGGATGTTAAATCTGCATTCCTGAATGGAGTGTTAAAAGAAGAGGTTTATGGTGAACAACCTCCAGACTATGAAGTTGAAGGCCAAGAGCATAATGTATGCAGACTGAAGAAGGTTCTTTATGGGCTGAAGCAAGCTCGAAGAGCATGATACAACAGAATAGATGCTTACCTATTTGAGAATGGGTTTGAGAAGTGTGATGGTGAACCCACACTCTACATAAAGGAGAATGACGGTAAGATTCTTATTGTTGTTTTATATGTAGATGATTTAATTTTTACTAGCAATGATGCTTCTCTGATTATTGATTTTAAAGCAGTCATGAAAAGAGAATTTGAAATGAATGACTTGGGCTTCTTAAGATATTTTCTTGGAATTGAAGTAGACCAAAGTGAAAATGGTGTTTTCATTTCCCAAGTTAAATATGTAGAAGCAGTGTTGAAGAGATTTAACATGCGGAACAACAAGGCAGCTGTGACTCCAACTGTAATGGGGTTGAAATTGAGCAAAGAAGACAACAACAAGGATTTTGATCCGACATTGTACAAGAGCATAGTTGGCAGCCTTATGTACTTGACTGCAACTAGGCCGGATATAATGCATTCCGTGAGTTTAATCTCCAGATTTATGGAAAGACTGAAAGAGACTCATTGGTAAGCAGCCAAGAGGATTCTAAGGTATGTGAATGGAACGAAGGGGTTTGGTATTTTATACTCCTCTTTTGAAAGTTTCATGTTGACAGGTTACACTGACAGTGATTGGGCTGGAAGTGTTGATGATAGGAAGAGCAGATCAGGATATGTGTTTCATATGGGATCCAGAGCCATCTCATGGGCTTCCAAGAAGCAACCAATTGTGGCTTTGTCAACAGCAGAAGCAGAATATGTGGTAGCAATAGCAGCAACATGCCAAGCAGTATGGCTGAGAAGAGTTCTCAGAGATTTGTGTCATGAACAAGAACAGGGCACAACCATTTACTGTGACAATAGCTAGGTGATAGCATTGTCTAAAAATTATGTTTTTCATAAAAGGACAAAGCAAATAGACACCAAGTTTCACTTCATACGTGAATTGGTTAACAATGGTGGAATTGTTTTGCAGCACTGTAGAACAGAGGAGCAATTTTCTGACATCTTGACAAAACCATTGGGAAAGAAAAGTTTTGATTATCTCAAAGAATGTATGGGTATGCAATATAGCAGCAGTTGTAATTAAGGCGGAGTGTTGGAAATTAATTCCATCTGCAATCTGAAACAGGTGGACAGAAATATGATTTCTGTGGATATTTCAGAAGGATGGATGCTGCAAAGTCGTGTTTTATTTTTGCACTCCACTGTGCATTAAATTTTCTGAGTTAATGTCCCTGCAACAGCCGACTTTGTTTTTCCAAATGGCATCACGTTATCTCTCACCGCTTACTGCATTTAAAAGGCTGATAAGATTAAAATATATTTTTATTGTTTTAATGTTTTAAAGTCAAATATGTTTTTCAACATATATATGTAATAGACAGTAGTAGTTTTAATGTTAGAGAAATAGAGAAAGATAGAGAATTAGAGACAGAGGCAGAGAAGAAGACAGAGAGCAGAAAACTGAGGAAATCAGAATCGTTGTGTTTTGTAGAAGCAGTGCATTTTCCAGAGTGTTTCAGCAACAGACTGTGTGTTTCAGCAACAGACTGTGTGGAGTTTCAGCAACTGACTGTGTGTTGCTGAAACATAAATCTGTGTAAAAGTAGAAATTGAAAAAAAGAGTAAGGAGTATTTTGTTTATTCCAGAACTGTAGTTCTGATGAAAGTTTATATTTTGTAATAGTCATTTTTATGGTTAATGAAATAGAGTTTTACTCCATCTCTTTGTCCACATCTCTATCATTAAATCTTTGTGTTTAGTTGAGGAACTTTGTTTCCTCTGTTTTGTTCGAAATATTCAGAAATTTCCATCAGTTTTCTGTATGAGAAAAAATACCATCCCATTACAATACCCAAGGTAAAGGAAAATTAATGGTTAATAACGTGTGTATGCCTCCACAAGAAGGCAAAACAAGCATAGTATGTGCAGTGGATGATCCAAGGCATACTATTGTAGTTTCTACTGCATGAGGTCATACAACATGCTCCGTCCATGGCTACTATGTTTCTAACAATGTTCCTCATTTTCAACCAACCTTAAGTGGTGGTTTCTATAAATGCCATACCTGCTTCACAGGCTTCAAAGGAGGGGATTATGACTAGATTACGACTGGTACATTTGTTAGTATTTGCAGTAGTGTATGGGAGTTTGGTATGGGTGAATTTTATTGGGGGCCATGTGCTGGCTAGAGCCATTCCCAGGATGAAAGGAGGGGATTATGACTGGATTACGACTGGTACATTTGTTAGTATTTGCAGTAGTGTATGGGAGTCCGATATGGGTGAATTTTATTGGGGGCCATGTGCTGGCCAGAGCCATTCCCAGGCGGAAATTTGGATTTATACTGAGAAAATCGTATCATGTATATTTCAACACTCTAGCATGTGGGTTGGCAAATTTCGTGTTGGCACATTCGGCTATGCATCCATGGAGGTTTCCTTCGAAGGCGGAGAGATGGGAATATTATGGCCTCATCTTCTCTTTTCTTCTCACCCTTCTCAACATGCTCTAATTCGAACCCCGGGCAACTAAGCTATTATATATATTATAATATTCTTTTAAAAATAAAATTTATAGAATCATGTTTATCATTCCAAACTCCATTACATATATTAGACTGCATCAGCCAGAATCTAAGCAAAATATATTTATAAGAATCAAAATGAATAAGAGCATTTGGAATTTTTTTTAAGAGTCTAATAAAATATGATTTTATTAGCTCTAATATTAATAGGATATAAATATCATAATCGAATTTAATAGAATAGATTTATTTTTATTGGAGTCGAATAGGAATTTCACTCTATGGAACCATATTAAAAATTGCAAAAATCACTTTGACATCTAGTACATCTTTTTATCTATCTATAAGATTCATTTAATTATTGTTTTAATCAATAGAAAATTTGGAGGTCTTATTTGACCTCATATCTAGGCAAGGCTTATTGAGACTTAGAATAAATATTAATTGATACAAATTTTCTCACAAAATTTTCAGTTTCTATTAACTAATGTTAACATTAGTTAGAAAACATTTTATAATTTTAATTAATAGTATATCTTGATGTTTAAAAGATTGCTGGGGTTTACACATGGCTCCCAAATGTGTAAACACCATATTCCACTTGTCTTCACTTCAACTCTCTGATCTGCATGTTCCACTTCTATACACTTAAACTTTGTGATATGCATGTCCCAATTCAACAGAAAATAGCATATTCATGTTGCTCTGGTTCATCATCTGGAATCACCTAGAATTTACAATAATATAAATCTAAAAATTCTTTGACTGGAGAAACTCCTGAATCAACAGTTACTGAAGCCCCCTGAATCAACAGTTACTGAAGCCTCTTTTCACTTCAGAAGACCTACTCGAATTTTCTTGATTTTTCCGTTCGGTGTCTATATCTGGATTTCATTCCTCCTGCATCCAAATTTGAGGACGTTGTTGAAAGAAGAGCCCTGTTTAAAGTGATAAGCCAACCTCGACTGGTATTTCCATTTCGAATCAACTCTATATGTTTGTTTCTCTGTCCACAAATAATGGCAGTTTAATTGGTCTCTCGCAATTTCCTGTGGATTTTTTGTTATTAACACGATAGGTGGGTAATCCCTCTTCTTATGAGTGAATCTCTATGCCTTATTTCTTTTCTTTTGTAGGCATATTTTCTGTAAGTTGAAGTCTTGTTAAAGCGCTCTTCTAGTGGACCTATTATACATGAAGTTTCTCCCTATTCTTTGCTTGTGAACTAGAATTGATTTTACTTGGTAGCTTGAACATGTCTCCTCTGGAACAAGTTTGTCGAGCTTTAAATTTTGAAACTTTTTGTTGATGGAATTAATGCTTTAAATTTTGTTTTAAATCCGGTGACTTTAGACCCCGTTGGATCTATTTTGTTAAAAATATTGATGCTTGAGAAATTCTACTCTATAATCTGAATACACTGTATTTCAAGCTAGGAGTTAGGCTTAAGAGCTATACTGTTATCTTTGCCTGATGAATCCTAGATCTTTATTTTGAATTCTGAGGCTAAAATTATGAGCGGCTTTACATTGTTTGGTGAGTGCCTGCTTCAAAGTCATTTTCTGAACCTACAGGGATGGTTTTTTCATGTTCAGTCCAAACAGATACTTATGATCAGATTTACATTTTTTGTTCAGAAGCCATGAATGCTTTCAAATGGATTTTATATTTTTAGGTCAGAATGGTGAAAACCTGATCCATATCTTATATGTTTTGTTATATTTTCTAGTTGGTATTTGGTTGAGTTTACAGTTGTATTTAATTGGGTATATGATACTTTGTTGGATCATATTTGAAATTTTGAAATAAGCAAATGACGCTTTTCACTTTTTCTGCTATCCATTTAATTGTCTTCAATATCTACTTTAAAATTTTATTTTATTTTATTTTGAAAAATTCCTAAGAGTGGAGGTGCCTAGACTAAGGTTTAAATGTTATGTAAAATCATTCCAAACATACTGCAGGCCTGATCCTTTTGAAACTCATGCCATATGGGTAAAGGCAGACTCTGGTGGATGGGCTTAACACAATTGACATCATAAGTGATGAACGAGTGCCTCTAAAAGCTAATTTGTATATGTTTGAACTCATTTGTTTTAAAGTGCGCAATAGAGTAATCATGCTATAATTTCTTTGTTGCTTGCTTTTCAAATACGGATTTGTTTGTTGGGAATATATGTAAGCAATTACAATTGGACTGTAACATATAGAATCCTCTGTATTGGTGAAACTATCTACTCAAAGTTACAAGTACCAAACTCTAATTATTTTCTATTTTTTTTTCAATCCATTTAACTCGTGTAGAAAAAATATATACACAAAACTTTGTATGACTCCATCTTAATTTGTGCTTACAGGTAATGGTTCAATATCTGGATTTTGACCAAGTATTTCAATATCCTGGCAACTTTGCAAATTAAAAGTCTCTTTTACTTTTCTAAGTGGTCTAGAGAAATCTCTTTCAACTCTGTGATCTGCATGTCCCAATTCAATAGAAAATAGCATAGAAAATAACATGGAAATAAATAAATATGAAAAGTTGACATATGTGAGAGCTTGAATGAAGTTCATGTTTCTATATATCCTTTGGAAAAACTCATAAAAAATGGATCATGTGATGAGTAGAACTAAATAAACAGGAAAATAGCAGGAAGAAAAGTAAAAACATCAATAGACTTTAAGTGGAGTCTGTTTTTTGACCTCACTTCAAAATGCGGTAGAGAAAATTAAAATTAGGAACCTGCCCAGAAATAGGAAACTAAGAAGGAACCAACTAACGACGCCCAACAATAAACTAAGAAGGAACCAAAAATAAAAAGAGTTCTACAATCCCTGCAAACTAACGACGCCCTGTACACTACACGTATGCTTGATCCCCCTGTGGAGGAAAAAAAATGCTCCCAGTAAATGATCAGATCCTAGACCACAACATTAAAGTAAGGGTTTCTCTATTCAAAGCTTTGTTTTGATTCTACCCTTGGAAGTCTAGATGACTCTTTATTGGCATTCTTCATCCTGAAACGTGTAGAGCATCTATAATAAATGTCAAAAAAGGTCAACGTATTCTCTAATTTGTGTGTTCTTATAGCACAATTTCATTGTTTGGCACACGAAGCGTTTATGTGTGAACAAATTGGAAGCTCTATCGTATAAAGGGTTTTTACCTGTCCACTATCACCGACAAAGTTTCAAGTTTCAATTCCAGATTTTATGCAATAATTTTTTTCCAGATTTGATGAACATATTAGAGCATATTTTAAAGCTTTCCAAGGATATAGATGGCAGAGATCAAAGATATTTCCATACATATTTCAGGTTTGCAGTGTTCTCCTTAGAAGTACTGAGCTTCACCAGTTGACCATAGAATTATTACATTCACGTTGTAGGCATTTTGTGAGCCAAGAAGAAAATGGATTATTCATGTGTAGTCTTTATCTCTGTGGTTGTGATGGGGAAATACTTTCTAGTTTCAGCTTTACTGTTACCCTTCTGGATGGCAGTGGAAAGGTGCATGTATATTGCTCCGGAAAAAGTGCCACGAAATTACTACAAATGTTTCCAGATGAGTTTTGTGGGTTGTAATTTGCAAAAAAATGTATAGCAATGACTATAACTGAAAGGCCCATGAGATGGACCCAGATTCATACATGCCCACTTGGAGAGGTGAATGAGATTTGAAGGGTGATTGAGATATCTGCCTCACTATTTATTTACACTTCAAACTTGGATACACTGCCATATTTTATTCACAAATGCACAATTTTCAGAGGCGATTAAATCATTGAAAACATGTAACCCAACTCTATGTATAAAGTGTGGATAAAGGGTGTTACTTATTATGGATTGTCCAAGACTTCTACGTTAACTATGGAAAACCATCACATACAGTCCTGCTAGATAATTGCTATAAGTAGATCTACTTCAATTGTGGCCTTCCCTGGTGAGAGCAGCGCGATGCGGTAGCGAGGTTTGTCGTGAGGAAATGGGCAAATCTTTTGACCACGCTAAGTTTTCTTTTCTCTTTGGGAAAATTTCCAAGTACAAGAGCAAGGAAAGACCTTCAAGACCTTATAGAAGAATGCATTCCATGATTTTCCCGCTTACCCACATCATGCACTCACTACCATTCCTGCATCCCATTGCATTTGTTCCCAAACTGGCACTCCGAGCAATCACCCGAAGGGAAACCCGTGTGGATAACTAGTAGCTAGATGCCAACCCAACTTACAGATCTGGATGCGGATCTTAAACCCCTCAATGTAGCCTGATTGATTTCGTTGTGGAGCTCGCTCGCTAAGGGCATGACTTCGTAGGTCTGGCACTTCTAGATTACAACAAATAGAATAAAAAGCCACATCCTGCACCAAAAACTTTATTGAGATCCGTATCCTATCACTGAGACCACACCATTTCTGGTAGAGTATACAAATACATACGCCACAACAGATACACCACAAGCATAGCAGGTCCCAGCTTCAGATCATCGTGCATCCGCTGAAATAAAGATACAAAAATGAACATAACTCTCTTCTGTGTAGTTTTATACCAAAGAAATCACTACCATGGATTCCAATGTCCATGACCCGAAAAATTACAGCTCATGGATCACTAGAGGATTGACACTTCCATCCATGGAAGCTTGGAACTTGTGAAGATTTTGTTAGCTTCTTTCAATTTCTCGGACACGTCAAGTCCATGCAAGGTTCGTCTCACAAGTGTTTTTCCTTTATTTATCATTTATCTTACCTTTTATTAATTTTTAAAATTGACACGCTGTTGTGATCGTTTGACCATGTGAGTTTGCCATCATATGGACTTCATGGATCGATTGAATTTCAAATCATTCAATCAAAAATATTTTTCATCTTCTCCATCATGTGATATTGGGTTCAGAGCTTTCACCAAGCTTTCACCAACCAATCAGGATAGCAGAATATTTACGCCGTAAGGCGTTATTATTTGAAAACAACTTTTCTGATTGCCTTCGTGTCATCATATGGTCCATCTGATCTCTTGTTAGAGGATTAAGTTAGTATAATCCGTTGATTTGAATTGTGGCGGTTATAATCTGTAACGACCATTCATTAAACTCAACCGGATTTACAAAACGGACTTGGCTCTTGCTTTTCTTCTCTTAACTTCCTCTGCTAAGAGCTTGATGTCTGCTCAAGGGATATATTAAACATGTAGGTCTAACGTTTATAGCTTGGGTGCAAATCAGATCGGGGAGCTCCGCTTTAGTTACAGCAACTGTGGCGATGGACGATGTGAACTTCATATGTGCTGCAACTGTTCATGCTACAAGTGGATTCGTTCCTCACTGGTCTCCCGCTCACTCTCAGCTATACTTCCAGGGCTTTTCTCACTAAAATTAGTGCTCAGTTCTTCGCCTAAAATTAGAACGAGCGAGCTCATTGTGTTGTTAGTTGAAAAGTAACAATAAGGATGTTGAAAAACTGATCGATAGCGTATCCCTGCAACCATTCACAGATGATGAACGCCGTTTGCAGCAAGAAGAAATAATACAGATGGTACTCCCTTTTCAATCTTTCTATACAAGTTCGTTTATGTTGCCAGCTCATTATGGGTAATTTTATTGATTGATTGATTTATTTGTATTTTTATTCGAAAACGAGCTAAAATGGTACACAACGGAGCCAGAACAGGGCAAACTCAATTACATCGTATTGATTTACCTATATTGACAGAACATCGTATTCTCTTACATGTTTTTTGTCAACTAATTTTGGCATAACATTTACTTTACTAATTTTTTATCCCTTATGGCGTTTCCTTTGCAACATCTGGTGCAATTGCTATTATATTATTGTCTTGAAGGTAGTCACATGGTCCCTTGACCATAGATTATTTTAGCGTGTTGTCCCTACTTAGACAGCTGGTTGTACTTGGATTGTTGAGTTCCTTTGAACCATACCTACCTGTATAGAGATTCAAATGTATGGGGCAAAAAAAGGACGCTAGTCTGATGTGGAAGAACCTTAGCATATGGCCTTTGTTGCTTCATTGCTTATACATTTTCAGTGTACCTTGTTTCACCAAATTTATATCACTACAAAACTAAGTTTAAGTCCACCAATACCCATATATATATATATATATATATATATATATATATATATATATAACTTTAGGTTCATACTTTTTTAATAGATATATGATTACTGCATCCAAATGTGCACCTTCGATCCTTACATCCTCTATTGACCTTTCATCCATTTAGCTGAAAAGGTAAAAGTAGATTGTAATATACTTCTATTGAAGAATAAACCGGTGTATCAATTGGAATTAAACATATGTTTGATTTAAGTGTTAAAAATTTATAAAAGTCATCAAAATTTTCACATTTTTACATTATAGATGATCAAAATTAAATTTCCCTCATCATATTATAAACATGGATGATTTCAATGGAGGAGTCTTTTGTTCCACGAAACGGAGCGTGATGGGATAGCTCGGGGACTGCCCCTCTGGCGACCCCCGCAGATTTCCGAGTAGGAGGTGGACCCCGTGCCCCTGCCTCCGCCACCTCCCCCTCTACTCCGCCAACCTGCACGCTTAAAATTTTAATTTTGAATATTGATTCGCCCGCCTTCATTCAACTTTATTGTAGAGCCTGCGTTCATTCAACTCCATTGCACTCCATTGCAGAGCTCAAGCTTAGCTAAGTGTTGTCCATTGTTTTTCAGACTTGTTCGAGGAGGAACATCCCCAAATGAGGGCAACTGAAGGTAGCAATTGCATCTTCCATTGCCCACTCCATTAGATCACTGATAACACCAACTAAATCCTTCAACTACTCTATGGCTTTTGATTCCTCTTCTCTCGCGACAACAAATCATTTGCGGGTACAATGAATGAGCTTGCAGATCAAATGGGCTTATCTCCATAATGCTGATATAAATTTGAGTTTCATTCATTACCAATTCAGTGATGCAGAAATTAAATCATTAGATCAAAGTATTGGATCCTCAGATTTGTTGTCCAAATCATTTGCTCACTTTCTAGATTGGAGGTTTCTGTGGTGTAGTTTTTTTAGATGCAGGACTCGAAATATCCATAGTAGTCATTTTTCAGTCTACGTTTCGAGTCTAGATCTAGACTCATCATCAGGACAATTTTGCTAAGAAGAGAGGAGATCAAGGTTAATAAACAAGGGTGGAAAAGAAAAAGAAAAAAGGAAAAAGGCCGACCAACTCTTTAATAATTGTAAATTAATTAATGCAATATTTCTTATTTTGTTTATATTTATTCCTTTAATTTTATAAATTGGTTTATTCAATTATTAATAATTTTTAGCCTATCTAAAAAAGCTACTCTATAATATAAAAGGGGGTTTATTAAATTAATAATATGAGGATAATACTAATAAATATTATAATATGGACAATTTATTTATTGATACCTAATATTTTAATTTATAATAATTTACTAAGTAATGATATTTAACAATATTTTTTTAATATAACCATGGTTCCTTTAAGTTCTTAATATAAAATTATATTTTGTATTTATGTTAATTGATTAAAAGGGATCTAATTCATTATTTTATTGTAGTGACTAAATTAAAATTATTTTACCTAATTAATATTAAAAGGTGGAAGGAGGAAGGTTTAATTTAAGGAGGTAACTAAAAGGGTAATTTATATGAAAATGTTTAAGATGGTTGAAAAAATATGAGAGGGTATAGGGGGGTTTATTTCGTTAGCACTAAAAGAGGGGTTTTGATTTTACTAGCATTAAAGGTTTTTTAATGAAGCGGGGCTTGACTGGAGGGTTTGAAATAAGGGAAGAAAAAGAAAAATAAAAAGGGAGGGTAAAGGGAGGACAAGGAGAGTTTAGGAAAAGAAGTTGACAGGATAGCGAGGGTGACAGGTGATGATGAAGGGTCCAGGGGGTGGAAGGTTCAGGGGCAAACTAACGACGCCCGACTCTGTTCCTCAAATTTGGAGCTCTGCAACACCAATGGAATTTGGTATTTACACTGTAGTGAGTCACTAAATATGAAGAGGGGAAATATTTTCTACTACAACAGAATTTCCCAGTTGTAGTTGAAAATCTCTGAAATACAAAGTATGCTGATCATAGATTTTGAGTTTTGAGATTTTGAGTTTGCTGGTCAGAGATTTTGCTCTGAAATAGATGGAACTTGATTCTCCTTGGCTCATCTCTTTGAGTTTTCAAATTTGGCAATGATCAAATAAAATATCTCAATGTTGGTGTTTTTTATCAACCCTCCTCCCTGTCTTACTTTTAGCAAGCTCTGCTCTACTTACATATTTATTGCAAATAAAAACATGCCATACAGTTTCTCGATGTGATACCAAGTCCAAATTTTATAAGGTTAATTTATGGGAGCTTCTATGTATTGGTAGAATGTGATAAGGATGTTGGAATTTTTAATGGTGTTAGAGGTTGCAAATGTGGCTCCTATTTTTTAAACCATGAACAGAACTTCACAGCAAATATATTTATAAAAACATGCCTCCTATTTTTTTAAACCATGAACAGAACTTCACAGAAATGCATATAAAAACATGCCATATAGTTTCTCGATGTGATACCAAGTCCAAATTTTATAAGGTTAATTTATGGGAGCTTCTATGTATTGGTAGAATGTGATAAGGATGTTGGAATTTTTAATGGTGTTAGAGGTTGCAAATGTGCCTCCTATTTTTTAAACCATTTTTTCAAGGAACTTTTGACGTTCTACCCCTCATGATGGACTCACATAGATAGTCTGAAACGTTGGGTTATTAATAAAAACTCAGAAACAGGTTATTCCTCTCCTCTATAATCTACTTCACCTGTATGGATTCTCTATTTAAAAATATATTTGTCTCAACTAAAAGAGTTTCTCATAGTTATCAAGCATAATGGGTTTAACTTGTGGAGAACCATTTTTGTTTTTGAAAACTGCAATTTTTCAACTGCAGGATTATAAATTGTAACATAATAACAATGTATTTTATTTTGGGGCTTTGCTTATATGAAACAGGTTTCGTAATTGAATACATGGAGGGTTTGAGAGCCTTGGGGCTCTTGTGTTAATTTCTTCTCAGGGTGTTCAGATCCGAATTTTTTTTGTAATACTGAAAGGGATGCAATTACCATCCCTTCAAAATTAACATGCTAAAACATTATTACATCAAAATCTCTTTTAACCTATCTATCCATGCAAGTAAGGAAACTAGATGACTTTATCAATAGAGCTCAAAATCCATAATCTATCGATTTTAGTAACCCATTCAGCATGAAGTAGTTCTGAATCTGTTCTAGTTATTCCCAAGCATACTACCAACAAAGGTGATCAACTATTTTGAAACAGAGTACATGCAATCTGAACTTCCATTTTGTGTTCAAATTTAAGTTTTAATCTCACTGAAGCAGATATCCATTCCATAATCTAACCCCTTTCTGGACCATAACAAATTAGACAGCCTTGGATCAATGAAATTTACTAACTCGTGGCTTTAATATCCAAGGTTAAAGGTGGTTTTCAAAAGACACACAAACAGCCAAATGAAAATTTGAGAATATTTGTAAATTCGACTTCGATGGTGGGTTCCCTTTTTGTTTCGGACGTTATAAAATTTGGTTTTAAAAATGTGGATTTCGGGTCGGGAAGAATAGCCTATAGAAGGTCTGCAAAAGGTGGAGTAGGAGTAGTGGCAGGCCTGATAAATTTCTTCATCTAGCTTCACAATAAATGCGGTGTGGAGGGAATAATGTTTCCCACTTGCTTTCCCTATGTTTCCATGGGAATATTTCAAGCAGAAATCAGAAATTCGTCTAATTTGGGTGTTTGTGTGTCTAATTTCAAGCAGAAAGGTGGTTTTTCTTCCATAGGAAGATTTCAAGCAGAAATCAAAAATTCGATCATCTCAATTAGTACACATTATAATTTGATTATCTAAGTCGAACTTATGGAATAATATGGCAAAAGTATAGCAAGTGCCACTAAAAATGCATTGATGAAAATTAATTTATAACAACAAATTAAGGGATCAATATATGCAATGTCACCATGGGAAAAAGCTTGATGAATGCCCCTTAAAAGGTGTTGATGAAATATAGTTTTGAACAAGGATCCGAGGCGATATGGATATTGGAAATGCATATAAATTTTTTTTCTTGTAGACGCTGGAAAATCATTTTCCAGCGCCTACAGGGAAAAAATTCCAACATTTTGGAATAACTTTTAAATTTTTTTATAAATTGTTTCTTAATTTGATTACAAAATATGTAATATGTAACACAATTAAGTAATAAATGTAACAAAAATTATAAACACTCAAAATGGTTTAAAGAATAAAATGAAAAACAAATTCCAACATTGATGAAGAGGATATATAAATTTTCAAAAATACTTACATTGCAAGAAAAACATATATAAAATGAAACTCAAACTTCAAACCTTTATAAATAAATTTCCAACCAAAACATCTTATTCATCATTCCACCCATATCATTCAAAACTAAATTTCTTAATATATAAATATACAATCTCTCACTAAACTTAAGACCTTCATATAAATCTCCAACCTAAATATCTTGCCAATCATCCCACATCCATCTCATTCCAAACATGAATTATATAAAACAAAACTTAGAAAAAAGCATAATCTCTTACTAAACTTTAAAACCTTCATAAATAAATTTCCAACCAAAACATTCTTACTAATCATCTCGCATCCATATCATTCCAAACCCAAAATGGTAAAAAAGGGACCTTGAAAATGTAATTACAACCTCCTCTAAATTTTACAGAAAACACGTCATATCAAATTGATTTCTTACTCTTTCACAACTACCAAAAATAAATACCTTAGTTTCTTCAAACTTCAAATCTAAACTTTACATTGATATTATGGATTGTAATGAAATATCTATATCAACACAATCCTTCCTCAAAGTCTATAGGGCATCACTAGTTGTTGTTAAATTCAATACCAAATATCAAAATTTTAAAACACTAGGAAAAGAATAGAAGACAAAATACATCTAGACTCTCTTCTTTCAATGTTTGAGCATCCAAAGTAGAACTTGAATTTCAGGGCCATGGTGTTAGAATTGAACAAATACAGAGTAAGAATAAGGTCAGGGTTGTTAGAAGACTAGAAGAATATAGCGTTTACCTCTGATGCTACACAAGCCATATTATTCCAATGACCTATCAATCATTCTTAGAGGAATAACACAACCAATTCAGCAACTAAGTGCATACTAATATCAACAACTCGAGAGATTCTTCAAAACTTAGTGGTTTTATCAATCTTCTAAAGTGATTTGGAAATTGTCTCCGAACACATGCACTTGTTTACACTAATATGAACTCTAAAATAATGAAAAGGAAATCAACTTGCACCTAAATCAAATAATATCAACTTGCCCCAATTTCAAGTTTAAAGAAAATCATATCAACTTGCATAAGTTTCAAGTTTCACTTAAATTCATAAGTTTCAAGTTTAAATCACTTAAATTTAGATCAAAAGAGATCAGAAGAGACTTTCTCTACCATATTATTATTGCCACAGCCTTAGATCATCAAAAATTTAAATGATACTGCTAAAGAAACGTCATTACAAGATGACTTAAATTTTTGGGTCAAAACCCACCATTCAAATAGCAAACCCTAGCACACGATCTCGGCTAGATTCTGAGAAGGTCACCAAGCACAGATCGAACTCGAACTCGTGGTAGAATTGGAAACAAGGCCTGGTACATATTACATATTTTGTAATCAAATTAAGAAACAATTTATAAAAAAATTAAAAGTTATTCCAAAATGTTGGAATTTGTTGTACCACTAATATTCTCCTCAATCACCGGGGATTGCTTCAAAAATATCTCAAACTATATAAATCTTCATTCATAATATCACGGGGCATGACTACTCTGTTATCAAAATGAATTAGCTCCCAAAGAATAGTTTAAAAGATGAAAATAAAACAGAAACACTTCTAAGAGATATAGGCCTATGAATGGGTGATAGGTTTTAAGCCTCTCATGTAGAAGAAAATAAGAAAATAGGTAGCTAAAGCTAGTTAATTGCATTCATTAATGAGAACCACAGAGGTAGAAATGACCTTGGCAGAAATAAAATAAAAAAGCAAATATAATGCAATCTTTACAACTTTAACAAGAACCTGGTGGGTGTTATGATATGGTTGCATATCAGAGCCTTAAGAAGCAAGATTGCAAGTCTAGGGATTTGGATATTTTTTGAAAATCTGGTAAAGAGTATTTTTTTTAGTTGTGCTGAATTTATTTCCATGAACGAATTTGATAATGATAATTTATTTTCCAGCGCGTAGAGGAAAAAAAATGAATTCATACAACTTGCATTTTTGTAATGTATTGAAAAAGGATAAATCTCCTCTAAGGTCCATCATAAATCTCCTCAAAGTTCCATGATGATGATCCTCAAAAAACTTACAGAAAATACTTGAATGGAAGCATTAAATTTTTTTCCTGTAGGCATTGGAAAATGATTTTCCAGTGCCTACAAGAATTTTTTTTTATATCAAAGTTCTTTGCTAGAGCCAAACACATAGATATTATGTATCATTTCTGTAAGGAAAATGATTGCTACAAAAGAACTGGCATTTGATTTCTGTATTTCAGAGGATATAGCTGCTGACATATTTTGATGTGCCAATTTTTTATCATGTAGAAGATTGGTCAATCTGCAGCATAATAAAAATGAAAGATTGAAACTTGCGGCGGTCACCACCAGAATTAATAATGCTAACTAATCAGTAATAGTTTGATATCTAAAGATAATTGTCTATTATATGAGTTAAAGAATAGTTGTAATCAGGTCACTGATGGGTCCGTGATGCAACTAATATTAGTACTTATGTATGTTGCAATAAAAGGGAAGAGTGAAACAAAACAAACAAAAGTCTAGAAGGCTTACTGATGTATGTTGGCATAAAAGACAAGAAAGAGGAAACAAACTAAAGTCTAAAAGGCTCGTCTGATGTAACTCTCACTTTCATTTTCTTCATTTTCCTTGACATATTCTCATATTTCTCAATCCATCTCTTGACTAAAACCCCTCAAACCAGAGCAATATAACTGCCTTTGTGCTTTGTGTATTCACCAGCAAAAAAAATAAACTCGTTATAATAAAGAAATCCATAGACATGTGGATAACATGTGTATTTAAAACCAATGAACTGACACCAACTGAATAACAATGTATCACTCATAACTCTCACTTTCATTTGCTTCATTTTCCTTGGCATATTCTCATATTTCTCAATCCATATCCTGACTAAAACCCCTCAAACCTGAGTAATATAACTACCTTAGTTGAGAAAAATATATTTGCTGCGAAGTTCTGTTCATGGTTTAAAAAATAGGAGGCACATTTGCAACCTCTACCACCATTAAAAATTCCAACATCCTTATCACATCCTACCAATACATAGAAGCTCCCATAAATTAACCTTATAAAAGTTGGACTTGGTATCACATAGAGAAACTGTATGGCATGTTTACATTTGCAATAAATATGTAGGCAGAGCAGAGCTTGCTAAAAGTTAGACAGGGAGGAGGGTTGATAAACATCGACAGTGAGATATTTTATTTGGTCATTGCCAAATTTGCAAACTCAAAGAGATGAGCCAAGGAGAATCAAGTTCCATCTGTTTCAGAGAAAAATCTTTGACCAATAAACTCAAAATCTCAAAACTCAAATCTCTGATCAACAAACTTCATATTTCAGAGCTTTTTAACTGCAACTGGGAAAAGATGCTGTAGTAGAAAATATTTCCCCTCTTCATATGTAGTGACTCACTGTAGCATAAATACCAAACTCCATTGCTGTTGCAGAGCTCCAAATCTGAGGAACAGAGTCGAACAAGTGAGAAAATGATTTGGACAACATATCTGAGGATCCAATAATTTGATCCATAATGATTTAATTTCTGCATCACTGAATTGGTAATGAATGAAACTCAAATCTATATCAGCATTCTGGAGATAATCCCATCTAATCTGCAAGCTCATTCATTCTGCCCACAAATTATTTGTTGTCGCGAGAGAAGAGGAATCGAAAGCCATAGAGTAGTTGAAGGATTTAGTTGGTGTTATCAGTGATCTAATGGAGTGGGCAACGGAAGATGAAATCGATACCTTCACCTGCCCTCTTCTGGGGCTGTTCCTCCTCGAACAAGTCTGAAAAACAATGGACAAGACTTAGCTAAGCTTGAGCTCTGCAATGGATTGCAATGGAGTTGAATGAATGCGGGCTCTGCAATAGAGTTGAATGAATGTGGGCGAATGAATATTCAAAATTTAAATTTTAAGCGTGCGGGTTGGCAGAGAGGAGGGGGAGGTGGCAGAGGAAGGGAGGTGGAAGAGGCAGGGGCGCGGGATCCACCTCCTACCCGGAAATCCGCGGGGGTCGCCAGAGGGGCAGTCCCGTAGCTATCCCATCACACTCTGTTTCATCAAACAAAAGACTCCTCCAATTTCAATACAATATGAGTAACATATATATGTTCACACAGAATATTATTGCACCGAGAGGCGCATTCTACAGCCCAGTATGACCCCGATATGTAAGTATGTCTGAAGCCAAAATAAAATAAAATAAAAAAAATTATAAAACCTCATTTTATATTTACTCCATAAACCTCTTTATATTTACAAAAACTCAGAAATTTTACGTGAATACTATGGGCCAAATACCATGGGAAAAATTATTATTAATACCATGGGACAAATTATTATTAATACCATGGGCCAAATACTAATTATAAAAAAGGTATAAAAATGTAAGGTAAATAAATAAACATATATCAAATAGGAGTATAAATCAACATCTAATTATATATGAAGGTTATGGACCAAATTATTAATAATAACATGCAAAAAAAACATTATTAACGCTAACATTAATATTAAAATATTAATATTAATATTGTTATTAAATTTAATATTCATATTAATATATTATAATATTAATATTATTAAATTTAATAACTTTATGTTAATGTAATATTAAGTCTGTTATATTATAATATATATTGATATATCACGATATATATATATTAACTCTAGATATATATGGGAGGGAAGAACAAAGACATATGATAAAGGTGCAGAAATAGTGGGGGTGACAAAGGAGAGATAGAGATAAATTAAAGAAGAGGGGAGAGGAGGAATGAAGAGGGAGAGAGGGAGAGTGGTGAGAGAGGTGCTGGCAATATGACACAATATGTTGTCCTTGATGGCAACCTACTTGATGAATTTGTCCTTGATGGAAATATACTTGATGAGTTTCCTTTTGATAAGCAACCTTTGTGTTAAAGATGTAAAAATGATGTTTCTACAGGTCAGTTCAGATGTTACAGAGAAAGGATTTATAGTAAGTGCCAGAAAAATGAAACAGGAAATATTTCTCAATGTATACGCAAGTTTGATGAAGGCAACCAGCGTATGGAGGAAATGTATACCCTAATTTTATGAAGGCAACCCGCATGTACACCCAGAATTAGTATATACGCATTTTTTATGAAGAGAACTCGCGTATATATGCAGGTAAGTACAATCCAAGTCACATATGCCAAGTTTTTGCGCTCTAAATTTATGATACCAAGGGGCTTACCATGGTATTAGCCCACAGTATTGAGTGTCGTGTCGTGTATTTTGATTCCATCCAAGAATACCATCAGCAGTTGTGTGGTTTTGACTCATGATATTGGTAATGGATAAATATATATAAGGAGAAGAATATCATAGTGCAAGGTGTGCATGGGTAAGGGTTGTTACTAAATACTTCTCTCTGAGGTATATTTGCATGGGATGAACTATGTTTTATTGATAGATCTAAATCTATGATGCACCCATTAATACAATGCTGGATCGGGATCTCTAGAACTAAAATTACTGTGCTCTTGTATGATCCATTAAAGAGATGATCAGATCTGTGACCTCGCGCAAGTTTGTTGAAGTAAAGTGAATAAATCTGGGTAAGTTCTATGGATCTGATACATTCTGCAATGTTTATATTTACAGAACTATACGCTAGTTCGTCTCAGTAAAAGCTCATATATACGCGGGTTTTCTTCAAAAAAACCACGTATGGAAGTTAGCGTTTTCTGAAGCTTATTGCAGGTTTTTTTTCTGTTATTCCTGCTACTTGTCTGTTGTTTGTCAATGAATTCTTCATATAGATCTGGGTTGCTTAATTGCTGTATATGTTGCTAAAGTTGTTTAGTGTACAAATTTGATCAATGAGTGAGAAAATATGTCTGATGATGACTGACTGATCAAGTGTCCTGCAATTCTGAAAATATATCTGATTGAATGACTCAAATCCGAATCTGAGACAAATTATATTCTGAAAACGGTGTTCATAGATCTATACACAGGTTGGTGTAAAGGAAAGCGCTTATACATGTAGGTTCAATGAAGCAAAGTAGCGTATGCATTTTAAGATGATGAATTTTCATGGTTAAGTTTGATTTTTCATATTCATTCTGAAGTCTGGGTTATTTCTGAAGTTCTGGTTACAGTGGTCTCACTGTTCTGATTGAAGAATTGGGTAAAGTTTATGGTTGTTTTTATTTATGAAGAGTTGTGTTGATCCTGTTTGATCCAATGTGAAAATTGATGAAACATGGTCTGCGGTGGTTCTGAGGGTTGAAGCCTTCAGTATGGAAGTAGAAGCTTCCTGCCAGTATAAGCTGGTGTTCTGATCAAGGGTTGAAGCTCCCTTCCAGTAGTGGTTGGTAAACGAGATTAGGGGGTTGTAGCTCCCTTCCAATAGCAGCTGGAAAACAAGAGAAGGTTGCAGCCTTCTGCAGGTAGATGCCTGCATATTGATATGAGTCTGCATCAGTAAATATTGTAAACAATTTTCCATATAATAAATATTGAAGACAGAGATGACGATAGCGGTGGTTTTCTCCCAAATTGGGTTTCCGCCTTAAATATTCGTGTTCATGTGTGATGCACTTGTGTGATGATTTATACTACTGATACTGCACATATTTACTAATTATCTAACAGATGCATGACTAATAAACTGAGTTAAAGATTGTTCCTGAAAAGTTTTTCAATCTATAAAATTATATCAGTATACACTAGCTTCTTTTAGTATATGCGCATGTATACGTGAGTTGGGTTCATCAAAGGCATGTATGGAATTATATAAAGAGAAAATTTAAAATCTTTTTAGTAAGTTCTAAATACTGATTCACCCCCCTCTCAATATTTTTCCAACAATTGGTATCAGAGCAGGTCCTTCTGAAGAAGCTTAATTGCTAGAAGGAAGATCAACTAAGATGAGCAATCAATATGGGACAGCATCTATTAGGCCTCCTCTCTTCAACAGAAACAATTTAATCTTCTTTTTAGTATAAATCTTTTGTCGAAGTGTACGAAAAAATACCACTTTAGCTACGCATAACTTATAGCCCTAACATCAAATATGGCTGCCAATATCTTCAGATCTGCAGTTAGTTGATCAAGACAAATGCTGCAAAAATCCAGATCTATGCATAAAGAGATATTAAGCAGTAAAAATAAGGTTTTTCTCCATACATCCAATAGACAAGACAAGAACAATATTTTTTGAAAGAATTTTTGTATTAAGGGCACCTGGGAGGAAAACAAGAAGGTGTTTCCAATTCTCCTCAATGGGATGGGTTCTTGGAAGTCCTCAGCACTTCAGATCTAGCATTTCTCTCTTCTGTTGGTGTAGAAAACCCAGACAAAGATAGAACTCAAAGGGAGCTCACACAGCAAATAATGGAAAATATGACAATGATAATGGCTCAAAGTCGGACCAAGAGTTTAGATCCAGAGTGATCTAATAGGCAACAAAAGGTGAAGAATGGTAGGAAAAACCCTCCTATTTATAACAAAATATTGGGTCATTCTAGATCTTGGTGCATGATTAAAGTAACATTAACCAAATCTAGATCCACCTTTTATGGAATATTTTATTATATTTGTTGGAGGGAAAAAGTATTTGACTTGGGTCAAATCCCTTTATTTGTGAATAATAAATAAATAAATGATTTATTTATCATTTTAAGGAAGTGGTTGAAAGATAATCAAATAAATAGTGATTTATTTAATTATTTATGGGTGATTTAGTCATATTTAACAAGGAATATTGCTTAAATAAGATTTAAATAATTATTCCTAGAAAATAATAAGATAAATAAGAATTTATCTAATT
Organism: Pinus albicaulis; assembly: GCA_034641835.2. Classification (NCBI taxonomy): domain Eukaryota; kingdom Viridiplantae; phylum Streptophyta; class Pinopsida; order Pinales; family Pinaceae; genus Pinus; species Pinus albicaulis. The sequence continues at coordinate 648,110,754 of CM076577.1, read as the reverse complement.
AATTTATTTGTTTTGGGTTAAACATGACCAGGAATAATAATTGAATTATTGTTTAATTAATTATTCCTTGAGGAAAATCAAACAAATATAGGTTTTTTTAATATTTCCTTTTGGGGTTTCCTATTTAGACCATAAACAACCTAATAAATGTGTTTTATTAAGTTATTTTACATAGTGAAAGAAATTTTACTTAGGGTAAAATTGGTCTTACATGGTGTACTTGGGTCCATCTAATGATAATAGGTTAGATGACCAAAAAATGGTGTAACAGATTGCCCCCCAGCGTGCGAGTGTTAGGAACAAATCGTATGACCGAAGTACGTTGTAAGAACTCAATCACCAGACATGTGAAAATGGAAGTTATAGGAAGAAGCAAGGTAGACTATGGCTTTGAAGAACTGAACCCACAAGAGATGAGACTTACGGAGTGCAACAAGTCTCTTTTTATGAGAGGCTGCTTGTGCTAAAGGCGGAGAGGGAAACATACCTATGCCGAGACAAATTACAAAAGAATAGTGTGTCCGGTAAACAATGGACCGAACCATAAAGTACAGACGGCATAATCATGAGCCAGATAAAAACACAATGAGGAATCCCACATACATGATGTGCCTGGGATAACAGCCAGGACTGATACAATAATATCTGAGTACATGAGATACAAAGACAACCCAAATGCCCCCTGTAAATGGGGAAGGGCTCACAAAATCTGACTGATACATGCAAATCAAAGAGGCGCTGCAAGTGGCTAAGGCCAACATCATCAAATATCTGGAGCTGCATCGAAGGCTGCAAGGAGGAGGTCATCTGGGCATGTGGGGGGCTACCTACAGGGCCACCCCCTCATGAGGGTTGAGACATCTCACACACACCCGGGAATCACCCAAAAGCGGCTAACAACATCAACTGAAACACTCAACATATGGATCTCGATCATCTTTGAGAAAGGAAGGCTGGGTGGGCATGATGGTGAAAATGAGAGATCCCTTTGCACAGTAGGAGCAAGACAGTGGAGAAAGTGGGAACCAAGGTACACGCCCCTCTAGACTGTCTTACGGAGATGAAGGAGGGCGGTGTCGATGAAGGAGAATTAAAGCCATAGGTGAGGCAATGAGAGATCCTCAACTAAGGCACGAGAGAAAATAGTAGAGCGTCTGACAGACTAATACCAATGATGATGATGGAATGGAGGGGACTGAGTAGCAAATGGAAGACTTCCCTTGCTAGAGCATAAAGGACATGAATGACATGGCAGCGACTGACACAGTATCATAAGGGATAGGGGACAGTGGTACTGACGGCCATAATAGGCGACACAAGAGAGAGACGAAGCAATGAAGGATGGAGGACTATAGCGGGGTACAAAGGGACTCGCGATAGATTCCATGAATGCGATGATGACTCAACTTGGATGCTCTAAACAAGGGCGACTCGATGGTGCTGCCGCATAGAAAAGGTCCCATGGGGGACCATGAAAACATGAGTACAAGATGGTATCTCATGACGAAAATCGACACGAACAAAGACAAGTATGGAGGCAAAGTGGTGCCCCAAGTACAAGTGTTGTAAGTGAAGAAATTCGATTTTGGGGGGAGGTGAAGTGACCCTTCTGGGACAAAGTATGTCCTGGTGAAGTATGAAAGTAAGAAAATGAAAAAGATGCTGGCTATCTAAAAGAAAATAAAACATGCATTTCAGAAGGGAAATGCTAAGGGTAATATTTCTCAAGATAGAGTGCATTGCGAGGATTAGGAAGGGGATTGCCTTCAAAGTCCTCTAAGAGGTATGCCCCCTTACCGAGATCCTTACTGATGATGTAAGGGCCTAGCCATAATGAGTCAAAATTCCCGTGACCAAGGACATCATGGGCCTGGTCATATACTACAACAAGGTCACCTTCGTGAAAATTACGAGGGTGGACTTTTCGGTCATACTGAGCTTTGGTGCGTTTCTTAGCCGCTTCAATGGTTTGCAATGCAACACGACAGTCTTTGGAGGCACGCTCAAGCATGATAAGTTGGTGTTCTAGAGGTTGGGTATCAGGGAGAAGTTCAACGGCCAGATGAAGGGAAGGGATTTCACACTCGATCGGTAAGACTGCCTCCTCTCCAAAAACAAGGTGGAAAGGAGTAAACCCGGTGGCGGTTTTAACAGAAGTTCGATAGGCCCACAAAGCAGGGAAGAGCATAAGATGCCAGTTGGTTTTGTGCTTATTCACCGTTCGTTGAAGCATAGTCTTGAGGATTTTGTTGACTGCTTCAACTTGGCCATTACCTTAGGGGTAATAGGAGGAGGAATATTGGTGCTCAAAACCCAACAGTGAGGATAGCTCACGCCATATCTCATCTTCAAAATGTCGGCCGTGGTCAGAGACCAGTTTTTTCGGAACCCCAAATCGAGCGATAACGTGGTTAAAGAAAAATAGGGCTGCGGTAGCTGCCGTGTTGTTAAATGTTGGCATAGCCTCAGCCCATTTTGTGAAATAGTCGACTGCCACGATGATATATTTATGGTTACTAGCGGATGGCGGGCAACACTCCATAAAGTCGATGGCCCATTTACAAAAGGGACCAGTTGTGATGATAGGATGGAGGGGAGCTGGGGGATCTCGCGCCTTAGGGGAAAAATGTTGGCAATTGGAACAGTGTTTGACTGCCTCAATGCAATCACTGAAGAGGGAAGGCCAAAAATACCCAGCGCGCATGACTTTCTGGGCAGTAGCAAGACCGGAGAGGTGGCCACCGCAAGCGCCGCTATGGCAAGCATTGAGGACCTGTTCAGCTTCAGCGTGTGTGAGACAATGACGAAGGACAGTATCTATACCGCGACGATAGAGGTCGTCACCGATAAGAATGTAGCGGGGAGCCTGGTGTCGGATACGTCATCGAGCGTCATGATCGAGGTGAAGGGAACTTTTGGGTTCGCAAGTAAGTGAGGATATCGCCATACCAAGGATCGTCCGAAGTAATGGCGAATAAGTGCTCATAAGGAAAATCATCATTAACTGGGGGATCCTGCGTTCCAGTAGGTAATTCAGAAATGAGTTCAGCAAGGGCCAAGCCTTTCTTACTTTTTGGTGTGACAAATTCGAGGTCGAATTCTTGAAGGATGACGACCCAATGGGCGTACTTCCCAGTGAGGATGCGGCGACTCAATAGGAAAGCCATGGGGTTGGAATTAGTCACAACCTGGGTGGAACGCATGAGGATGTAATGACGAAGTTTTTGGACCAAGAACACGACAGCTAGTGCTAGTTTTTCTTCATGTGAGTAGGAAAAAGGAGGCCCTACAAGGTTCTTACTGACGTAGTAGATCACATGCTCGATACCATTGTCATCTTCCTGGATAAGAACTCCAGCGACCGAATAGGTGGAAGCAGAGATGTACAGGATGAAGTCCCTATCAAAGTCGGGAGGGCGGATCAAGGGAGAAGATGTGAGAGCCTGCTCGAGGGCATAGAAAAACTCATGAGCATAGGTATCCCATACAAATGGGATGTTAGATCGGAGGAGTCTAAGGAATCCATGTGCGGTGGTGGCATAGTCAGGAACGAACCGACGAAGAAAATTAGCTTTGCCTTGGAGACTTTGTAGCTGGCGTAAGGTACGCGGAATGGGAAGTTCAAGAATGGCTTGAAATTTCAAAGGGTCGAGAGTGATACCGTCCTTAGACACTATGAAGCCTAGGAGATGGCCGGCGGGAATGCAGAAGACGCATTTCAACGGGTTAAGGTGGATATTATACTTGCGACATCGGAGAAAGACGGTACGCAGATCGTGGAGGTGCTGCGCCCGATGCTTAGAACGCGCAGTGAGGTCGTCTAAATAAGCAAGGATAATATGAGCTAAGTCATGGAAACAATAAGACATGGCCCGTTGAAAAGTGGCGCCGGCGTTTTAAGGCCGAATGGCATGACCCGGTAAGCGAAAGTTCCCCACGGACTGATGAATGCAGTTTTAAGTTGATCAACAGGACGGATCATGTTTTGGTTGTATCCGGAGAAACCATACATAAAGGATAGAACCTCATGCCCTGCACACTCATCAATGATTTGGTCCATAAATGGTGTGGGGAAGTTGTCTTTGGGACAAGCTTTGTTCAAGTCACGAAAGTCCGTGCAGACATGGATGGTGCCTTGTTTCTTGAGGATGGGAACTGGGTTGGACACCCAAGTGGTGTATTCAATGGGATAAATGAAACAAGCCTGCTTGAGCTTGTCGATTTCGGCTTTGATAACATCACGTCTGGAAGGATTAATGGGTCTCAATTTTTGACGGACTGGGTTGGCATCGGGCCATGTGTCGATATGATGTTCGACGATGGTGGGATCGAGTCCGGGCATTTCGTAGTAGGACGAGGCAAAAATATCGCGGAATTCTTTGAAAAGCTTAGTGTAAGCCTCAATTTCTTCCGGGGTGCATTGGGCGCCCAAGGTGATATATTCTTCGATTCCCGGTTTGACCGAAATGTCAATTTTAATGGTAGGAGAGATATTGGCCATGTTTCCTTCTTCGAAAGCATCAAGTGCAGGGATGGGATTTTTGAACCAGTCGACTGCATTGGGAATGAAGTCTTTAGTTTCCACATCATATTGGTCATGGGATTACTGTGGGAGGAAGTATGCGTGATGGTGCATATCATCCCATGGAAAGTCAGGGTCAGTCATGGCTTCCATGATGTCTTCATCGGACTGGAAGATGGGAAGACTGGAGGAAGGAGGATCACCCGATGATGTAGTAATGCCTGACTGGTCGTCTTGTGGAGAAGGGCTCACATGAGCAACGTCAGCAGATCCAAGGTCTACTGAGGTGGAGCCGAGAGTGTCCGCAGGTAGGAGGTTAGGCGAATCATCTCTCAAGGATGACGATAGGTAAAAAATGGTGGTCGAAGGCTCTGTCGTTTCGACAGCGGGAGGAGGAATGTGAATGGGAGTAGGAAGATCCTCTGGTCCTACCGAAGTAGAACTCGCAAACAAGTGAGAAGGTATCTTGTCATGCGTAGCCTTGAATTTGCGATACGTGTCTAATGAGGAACGATACTCGTCAAGGCGGGGACAGAGGTGGGTGTAATGGCCATGGAAATCACACAAAGCACAAGGGTGATTTGTGCACAAGGTTTTGAGTTTCGGGATAGAATCCGGGATAGTGACGTAGACTTCAAGGATATCAGATTCCGGAAACGTCTCGTTGACCATGGTCTTGAGATGCGGCAATTCAGGACATGTATGGGTGGCGTGACCGACAATATCGCACAAAGCGCACTGGATAGCACGCTTTGGCGGTCGGGGAGGGGTAGGGTTCGTCGGGGTGGCTTGGTCCTGATTGGGTTTTTTGTGAGCTTTGCCCCATTTTCCTGATACCGTCGCAACCAGAGATGGTGTGGGCTGAGGTGTGTGAGGCACCGTGGTAGCGGGAGAAGTGACGGGGGTCGGTTGAACCGGAGTCAAAGTAAGGTAGTGTTTGGGGTGACCAGGTGGGGTAGTGGTTGGAGGGTCAAGGTACTAGACGGGGATACCCAAGGTCAGGTTGGGGAGAGAGAGGGTAGCCATAACAGGTACCGAGTACACTCCAGGAGGTGGAAGGAATAACAGTATCTGACCGGAGGGGTAATGGCCGGGCGGAACGGATCCGAGGTGGCTAAGGCCTGGAGGAACCGATCCAGGAGTATAGAGGGGCGCATGGATACCAGCTGTAGGAGAGGGGCTAGAAGGAGGAGTTCCGGCTAGCTGAGATGAATGGATAGGAGAGGGTTGCGGTGGGCGAGGTTGAGGTTGCTGACTAGCCGCAGTGGGCTGCTTAAGGGTTGCCTGAGACGATTGCATCATGCAAACATTCGAAAAGCTAGGATCAGAGATAGGAGAAGGAGGGAGACCAGGGAAAGTTCCAAGCAAAGAGGAGTCTTTGTAGACGCCGGGAGAGACACTGGTCAAGGAATCGACGGTTTTTTTATTGGCTACAAAAGAGATGGTCGTCTCAGGGGAGGTTTGAGACTTTGGCTCATGATATGTCAACTGGTCGATGGTGAATATCTTTCCATTGTGAGGAAAAGACATCTTGCGAAAAACCGCAGATGTGACAACAGACATGGCATAGGTGTAGCTTCGCCCCAAGAGAATGTTGTAATCTAGAGGGGCGTTGATGGCTTCGACGTCAACGCAAACAGTCTTACCCGCAAGAGTGATAGGACAATTATGGAAGAGGCCAATGGGCTGGGAGGCGTGGCCATCCCACGCTCGAAGGTTGATCGTGGAAGGGGCCAACTCAGGAGATCCGAGTTGCTTCCAAACCGAAGCGAACATCACACAGGTGGATGCCCCCTCATTAATTATACACCGAGAAACGCTAGCGTTCCAGATTTTGACTGGGATTTGGAAGGCTACGGAAGCAGGAAGGGGAGGATGTTCTGATTGATGGGCATCGAAAACAATCATTTGGTCATTAGCAGGATCTACAACGCCCATGGCAGATAGTAGAGCCTTCTTTTGGGAAGGGTACGACTGGAGGAGTTCCAATGTGGAAATGGCAGCAGGAGACTGCGCCAAATCATCTACTATGCTATATGAATGAGCAGCTCGACTAGGAGCAGCATTTCGACGTAATGGTCCCTTAGGAATCTTGGTATGAACCTCAACTTTGGGTTGAGGGATATGTAAGGGACCATTAGATGTCGAAAGAGGCTCTGTAGAACCTGAAGAAGGGGACTCAGAGGCAGACTGAGTGGGAGGCTTGGGGTACTGGCGAGACCGAGTTTGAAGGTTAAAGTCGACGGTTGGAGATGGATCAGAGTTCATCATGAGGATCTGGTAATTGGAGGAACCAGAAGGGGGAGGTTGAGTGGCGACCTTTCCGTCAGGTGGTTAGGCAGCCACGAATCCTTGCTGAGGGAAAGGATCGGTAAACACAGCCGGTTGAGTAGTGGCCACATTAGGGGGAGCATGAGGGGAGGCATGTTGTCCTCACAATGTGGCTTGAGACTCCCACATCTTCCGCATCTGTGGTAGAAGGGGAAAATCGTGAGTGTAATGACCGTAAACACCGCAACACGAACAAGGCTTATTTGTGCGAATAGGCCTGTCCAGCTTGGGCTGAGTGCCCTGTTGCTGGTTAGCAGTGTTAGGGTCAAGACCTTGAGGATTGGGTCCACGAGTACCAGGGGCAGATTGATTTTGATTGCATTTTTGCCTTCTTTGAGAGGAAGGGGGATTAGTCGCGCCCTGTTGTGCAAATACTTGCCCTGGAGGAGGCTGTAGGTGTTGTTGCTGGGGTTGAGAAGGCAAGGGAGGTGGAAGTGCAAATGCTGGAGGATCTGGAGCACCAAGCTGCGGATAAGGATAATGGTTAGGTTGGGCAACATTGAGGTAAGCAGGAGGTTGGGAAAAAGGATGAGGCATGCCATATCCTGGATACATGCTACCTGGAGGGGGAACAGTGCTAGAGGTGCTAGCCCCTCCCGGAGGGAGACCATAGCCCATAGGAGGTTGAGCATACGGATAAGAAAGGGCTCCAACGATATTGTCGACGGAATGAGATGCCCCCGGGGCATTAGCGCCATCGGGCCTGGGGAGGTTAGGAAGGACGGTATAAACATAATTAGACTGAGCGTAGATCAGGTCATATTTCAAGGCTATTTGGAGGGCGGCTTCTTCGGTTTGAGGGAAATGGGAGGCGACATATTTGCCAATGGGAGGTAGGAGAGTGTGAAGGAACCAATCCATATAAACCCGATCTTCAAAGGTGGGAGCTTGACATAAGCTCTGTCTTCTTCGCCATTTTTGGACATGAGTGGAAAGGCCGGTTGAAGAGGATTGACGAAAAGACGTCAAAGGCTCTGTACCAGTGTCGTATCGGAGAGGGAGCTGGAAATAAGATAAAAAGGTTTGGGAAATGGTCACAAAGGTGGTATGGAAAGAGGTGGCCTGGTCAACATACCATTTAGAAGCTTCACCCATAAGCGTGCGTTGGAACAACCGAAGACGGATGGAATCATCGGTAATGGAATTGGAGGAACACCACATGTGGAAAGATCGGACATGGTTGGTTGGATCTTCTCCAGCAAGGCCTTCGAACTTAGGGATGTGGGAGGGCATGGTGGCCGCCGCTTGACCAACTGTACGTGGCGGATAAGGTCATTGATGTTGATTGAGATCGGGAAGGCCGGGAGCACATACGTAAGGAAAAGAGTGCGGCCAAGAGTAGTTCTATTAGCTGATTATTTGTGGTAATCCCAGGTATTAGGAGGCCGGGATTACCGCTAGCGTTAGGCCCTGGACCAGACATAGTGAAGGTGACAGGGGGAGAACCGGAAGTAAAAGGAGAACCCAATGAATCAGAAGAAGAGTCGGAGTGTGGACTCGGAGGAGGACTAACTCGACGACGACGGGACGGAGTAGGTCGATCGACCAGAAACTGAGGGTGAAGGCAGAGAAGTCTCTGGGAGGTGCGCCTGGGGGGCGTAATGATGACAACAAAAACACGGCACAAGGGGAAGAAGAATGACCACAAGGGCAGGGAGGTGCAGAATCAAGTGATTACAATGTCGAAACAAGGGCAGATAGGTGCAGTGTTAATTGATTTTAAAGTCTTTGCCTGGCGGTGTAAACCAGGCTCTTCTTCGCTTAGGGTGAGTGTGTGGCATGCGTTAATTTTAATTTTTAAACCCTTTTCGTTTTGAGAGCAAGAGAAAAAGTGTGCTGCGTAACTGAAAATAAATCTGCAGAGAACAATATATAATGCTGAAATAACAGAAAATTAACAGCTACTATTGCATCGATTCAACCCAAAAGGCGGGTCTCTCAAAACTAATCTAAAAGAGGGAAAAAATCTAGTCAAAACACACTAAAAAGAGGCCAATAGATCTAGGGTTAGGAGGGACGAGGATACGGATAAATCTGCGAAAAGGAGTCTGGAGAACACCATCGAAGACGCGACGAGTGGAAAAAAGGAGGAAATCAGCAAAAAGAAGAAGGGTCAAGGAGGAGGCCCTAAAGGTAGATCCAAACAAAACTTCAGGAGATGATTTGAAAGGGAGAAGAGATGATTAAAAGGGATCTGAAAAGGAGGTATCAGATCTGAAAAAGGGGGGCTGAAACTCTGAAAAAACAGACACATGAAACAGTTAAAACTCTTCCACAAAAATTGGAGGGTACTAAAGCCCTAGGGGGCTAGGTTCCCACTTAGATGAGTAAAACAGATCAGAAACAGGTCTAAGCCAGTACAGAGACGGACTGAAAGCACGGCCAAACAAAAAACGGAAAAATTGCGGAAAAATAGCGGAAAAAGCATGATCATAGTTCGACACATTTTCGGTGCGGTGCGCCAGTAGGGGGTGAAAAGTCATTTGGAAGACGAATCGCGATTCTGGGCGAAATCGACACGAAACTCCGGGTGTCCGTATCTTATTTCCAAAAGTTGCGGAATATTGATTCTTGGTAAATGTCATCACTGCTTGTGATGGAGTCTAAGCTCTGTGAGAAGTTATAAATTTTAATGTTTTAGGGTTTTATAGGAGAAAAACAACATGAAAATAGGAAAAACAAAAAGCTGAAAAGAAACCCTAGGGTCTGAAGTAGCTGGATATGCAGGAATATGAAAAACGACAGCGGTCGTAATTGAAAACCCGTGTGGAGTCGCCGATTGTTAGTATGAATCTTTTGTCAAAGCGTATAAAAAAAGACCACTTTAGCTACATAGCCACTAGCCCTAACATCAAATATGGTACATGATATCTTGAGACGATTGAGATCTGCCGATTGAATCATCGAAACAAGTGCTGCAAAAATCCAGATCTATGCATAAAGAGACATTAAGCAGTAAAAATAAGGTTTTGCTCCATACATCCAATAGACAAGACAAGAACAATATTTTGAAAGAATTTTTGTATTAAGGGCACCTGGGAGGAAAACAAGAAGGTGTTTCCAATTCTCCTCAATGGGATGGGTTCTTGGAAGTCCTCAGCACTTCAGATCTAGCATTTCTCTCTCCTATTGGTGTAGAAAACCCAGACAAAGATAGAACTCAAAGGGAGCTCACACAATAGATAATGGAAAATATGACAATGATAATGGCTCAAAGTCAGACCAAGAGTATAGATCGAGAGTGATCTAATAGGCAACAAAAGGTGAAGAATGGTAGGAGAAACCCTCCTATTTATAACAAAATATTGGGTCATTCTAGATCTTGGTGCATGATTAAAATAACATTAACCAAATCTAGATCCATCTTTTATGGAATATTTTATTATATTTGTTGGAGGGAAAAAGTATTTGACTTGGGTCAAATCCCTTTATTTGTGAATAATAAATAAATAAATGATTTATTTATCATTTTAAGGAAGTGGTTGAAAGATAATCAAATAAATAATGATTTATTTAATTATTTATGAGTGATTTAGTCATATTTAACAAGGAATATTATTTAAATAAGATTTAAATAATTATTCCTAGAAAATAATAAGATAAATAAAGATTTATCTAATTAATTTCTTTGTTTTGGGTTAAACATGACTAGGAATAATAATTGAATTATTGTTTAATTAATTATTCCTTGAGGAAAATCAAACAAATATAGGTTTGTTTAATATTTCCTTTTGGGGTTTCCTGTTTAGACCATAAACAACCTAATAAATGTGTTTTATTAAATTATTTTACATAGTGAAAGCAATTTTACTTAGGGTAAAATTGGTCTTACATGGTGTACTTGGGTCCATCTAATGATAGTAGGTTAGATGACCAAAAAATGGTGTAACACTTCTGGAAGACAAGGACAACATCCTATCTTCAGTCTCTTGGAGTAGATGTATAGGCTATAGTTGAAGGAGGTTATCAATATCCAGCATCAGTTCCAACAGATGCAGTAGCAAGAAAGAACTATGAAACCAATGCAAAGGCGGTCAATGAATTATTAGGAAGTCTGAATGAATCGGAATTTTTCAAAGTCATGCAGTTGAATACAACAAAAGAGATATGGGACAAAATATTTCTAAGCTATGAAGGTGATACCAAGGTAAAAAGTGCTAAACTCTGAACTCTTAGAATTCAATATGAAAATATCAGGATGCATAATGAGGAAAGCATTGCCAGTTTATTTTTATGTCTAGATGATATTGTAAATCGTATGAGAAATATGGGTGAAACCATAACTAACACTACTCTGGTAGAAAAGGTTTTAAGATCTCTAACTCTGAAATTTGAGTCAAAAGTGTCTGTTATTGAAGAGAAGCAGGATCTACAAACTCTTACTATTGTTCAACTTCATGGTATTCTAACTGCTTGTGAAATGAGAAAAGGAGGTCCATTTGAAGTCAAAGAAGTTGTCTTTAGAGTTGTTGTAAAAGGAAAAGAAGTAGAAGAACAAGAAGGATCAGGGTATGTTTCAAAAGAAGATGAGATAAATTTTGTAAAGAAGCTACAACTTGGCACTAGAAGGTTCAGAGGTAAGCTTCCTTTTAAATGTTTTGCTTGTGGAAGAGTTGGTCATTATGCTGCTAAGTGTCCTCATATAGAAAAACATGAAAAAGGAAAGGAAGTGGAAAAAGGAAATAAGAATCGATTTATCAATAGAAAAAGTTATTATACTCATGAAGATAGTGATGGGCTATCAAATAGTGAAGAAGGTGAATCAGATCAAGATGTTAGACTACTCATGGATTTTGAAAAAGATTCTAGTGAGGCTAAATATACCTTTATGGATGCACTAGAAGAAGATGATTTTCTTGAAGAAATAAATCAGCTCAAAATATGTTTAGAAGAAAACAAAACTGCCATATATACTCTAAAGAATCATCTTATAGAAAATGAGAAGCACAATGTGAAATAGTAAGTCTAAGAAAGGAAATTGAGAAAGAGAAAACATTAAATCTTAGATTTGCTAAAGGAACTGAAACCTTAGATGAAATTATCATGGTTCAACGCTCTCCTCTTGTAAAGACATGTCTTGGATATATCGGAGAATCCTCTCAGTCTTCAGCACCAAGCTATCTAATTGCTGTCAAATTCAATCTGCAACATTTTGACACTCAACAAAAAACAAAGAGACTACACAGGTAAAACATGACCACTTTAATACAAGGAAGAACAATAACATAAATATCAATCAACGGGTAAACCCAAATAGAAGGTTTCATGATCGCAAAAATTTATTTAATGGACAATGTTTCTCATGTCATAATTTTGGTCATAAAGCTTCTCAATGTGTTGCATACAAAACTATTATGACCAGAGAAGCAAAAAGCCAAAGAAATGAGACTGGAATAAAGAAGAATAATTATAACAACTTTTCTCCTCTTCAAAGTGAAATTTAATTTTCTTATTGCAATAACTTTGGTCATGAAGAATATGAATGCAGGAGCAAACTTCAGTCACAAGAGTACACATCTTCAAATTCCAAGGTATGGAGAAAGAAGGGCTTGCAAGTTGAAAGCTATGGCATAGCTTTATTTGTTGAAGGGGAAGAAAATCAGTGGTACATTGATAGTGGATGTTCAAAACACATGACAAGTGATAAAAATAAACTCCTTTCATACAATGCTCTAGAAAAGGAAAAGAATGTTACCTTTGGAAATGACACTCTTGTTGTCATTAAAGGAAAATGTTATATTTTTCTAAAAGAAAAGGTAAAAGCTAACAATGTTATGTATGTGGATGGATGAAAACATAACTTGTTGAGTGTGAGTCAAATGTGTGATCAAGGAAATGAAGTTGTCTTTAGTTCCAAAGAATGTGTGGTTCGTGAATTTGACACAGGAAAAACGGTAATAAAAGGAACTAGAACACCAAGAAATCTATATGTATTGAAAGGTTACAAAGAACAATGTTACTTGGGTAAATCTTCAGAACATTGGTTATGGCACAAAATATTGGGGCATTTGAGTTTTTCTCAAATTAGCAAATCTAGTAGACTCAAAGCAGTTCAAGATCTTCCCAGCATCACTCTACCTGAAAGTACCATATGAAAATCTTGCCAATTCGGTAAGAAAACCAGAGTGCAATTCAATGCCAAAGAAGGATCAACAAGTAAGCCTCTTGAACTCATACATACTGATTTATGTGGACCTATGAGGAAACATTCACCCTGTGGAGAAGGATACTATATTCTATTTATTGATGACTTCTCTAGAATGTGTTGGATTGGTTTACCAAAACACAAAGATGAAGCATTTGAAAAATTTCAGATCTTTAAAGCCCTGGTTGAAAATTAATTAGATCTGAAATCAAATTTATTAGATCTAACTGAGGAGGGGAATATATATCAAATGAAATCTTTGATTTCTGTGAACAACATGGCATAAAAAGACATTTTTCTGTAGCTGGAACCCCACAACAAAATGGCGTGGCAGAAAGAATGAATAGAACAGTTCAACAGATGGCTAGTGCTATGCTCGATGAATCTGGAACTCCTGATAACTTTTAGGGAGAAGCAGCACATACCGCAGTAAATATTCTTAACAAGGCTCATGTTCGTGTGAACAGTGATAAAACTCCTTATGAAATCTGGTATGGTAATCTTCCACTGTAAATCATTTTAGAGTTTTTGGAAGCAAATGTTTTATCAAGAACAATGATGAAAAACTTGGTAAATTTGAACCTAGAGCTGATGAAGGAATAGTTCTTGGTTACTCTTCTAGAAGTAAAGCATATAAATGTTACAATAAAAGACTTCGGAATATTGTTGAATGCATTGATGTTGTAATTGACGAGTCTCTCTCAACTCCTCAAAAGGAAATACCAACAAAAACTGAAGATGATGATGATGTATATCCTCCTACATCAAATAGAAACAACATGGAAGGAGAACCCTATGAAGCAATAGAAGATGATCTATCTGGAAAAGCTCCATCCAGGTATGTTCAAAATAATCATCCAGAATCTCAAATTTTGGGAGAAAAGGGATCAGGTGTCCAAACAAGAAGAACTCTTGTAGGATCTCCTAGCTATCTGGAATTTCTATCCACTATTGAACCACATAATGTCAATCAAGATAGCAAAGATGAATGTTGGATTCAAGCCATGAATGGAGAACTTGATCAGATTGAAAAGAACCACGCTTGGGAATTAGTTCCAAGACCTCATGATAAAAATGTTATTGGAACAAAATGGATATTAAAAAACAATTTAAATGAAAATGGAGATGTTATTAGAAACAAAGATATAATTGTTTGTAAAGGGTATGCTCAACAAGAAGGTATAGAATTTGAATAAACATTTGCTCCTGTAGCTAGACATGAAGCCATAAGAATGTTTCTTGCTTTTTCAAGGTTTCAACAATTCAAAGTTTATCAAATGGATGTTAAATCTGATTTCTTCAATGGTGATCTAGAAGAAGAAGTTTATATAGAACAACCATAAGAATTCATTCTGGGAAACGATGAAAAACTTGTTTGCAAACTTAAAAAGGCTTTATATGGTCTCAAACAAGCTCCAAGGGCATGGTACTATCGTCTTGAAAAATATCTTCATCAACAAGGTTTTTCAAAGGGTTCTGTTGATAGTAACCTATACACAAAAATTGAGAATGATAAACTATTGATTGTAGTTGTATATGTTGATGACATCATTTTTGGAAGTAATGAAGAGTCCATGAGTGAGAAATTTGCTTCTGTCATGCAACAAGAATTTGAAATGTCTTTACTTGGGGAACTAACATTTTTTCTTGGATTAAAAGTGCAACAAGCTACAGATGGCATATTTTTATCACAAGAAAAATATCTTAAGAAAATTCTGAAGAAGTATGGGATGGGAGACTGCAAACCTGTGAGTACACCAATGGTAACTGGGTGTAGCCTCAGTTCTCATGATGATTCTCCCATGGTGAATCAACAAGAATATAGATCCATGATTGCTAGTCTTCTTTATCTAACTGGGACAAGACTAGACATTATGCATGCAGTTGCGATTGTTGGAGGATTCCAAGCTAATCCAAAAGAGTCTCATCTTCAGGCTGTAAAAAGAATATTCAAGCATCTGCAAGGGACTCAAGACTTTGGTCTATGGTATCCAAAGAATGCTGATCTCACTCTTCATGCTTACATAGATGCAGATTGGGCTGGAAATGTTGATGATCGAAAAAGCAATAGTGGTGATGCATCATATATGGGGCCCTGATTAGTCTCCTGGTTCAGCAAGAAACAAATTTCTATTGCCTTATATACAGCGGAAGTTGAATATGGGGCTGCCACATCATGTTGCACACAACTCCTTTGGATGATGCAGACTCTACAAGATATTCAAATCAAATTTTCACCTCCTATCTCCATTTTATGTGATAATACAAGTGCCATTAGTATCTCAAAGAATCTTGTTATGCATTCCAAGACTAAGCACATTCCTATCAAGTATCACTTCCTACGTGAGAAATTTCTTGAACAAAAGGTTAAATTGGAGTATGTTCCCTCCAAAGAACATGTTGCTGATATATTTACCAAACCTCTTTCTAGGGAAGCATTCGAATATCTCAAACAAAAGCTGGGAGTTATCTCTACCTTGTTGATCAAATATGCTTAATTTTAGAAGTTCAAATTCGATACACTAGTTTCGTAAAGGAAAATCGCGTATATATGCGAGTTTATGTGCATAAAACTGTGTGTGGGTTTTGCTGATAGAAATTATCTAAGTCAACGTTCAGAACAATTGTGGTGCTGTTGGGTAGTCTCTGTTGTTGTACTAGTATTCATCTTTCTGTATCATTCTCTGATATGTATCTCCTTGATGAAGGTGCTCTAATGAATTGGTTGTTGAAGATTTTCAGGATGCACAAGCTTAGGGGGAGCACCTGCCTTGGGAAAAAGGATGCACTGTTGGCATTCTGATTGGTTGTTGTGTTATGATCTTATGATTGAGATTCTTTGGTTTTGGTTAGAAATAGTCATATCTTTAATTTGATGAAAAGTTCATGTTGCAACCTATGATGTAAAATTGTTATATTTAGTCATGTAAGGACTTGTTCAAATTTGTAAACCCACTTGGTTGGGAAGTTGAGTCAAATATGTAATTACACTTGGTTGGATAATTGATACAAGTAGGAGTCCTTGCTGCTAGGAAATTTCATACTTGGTTGAGTTATAGAGTCATGTACTTCATTGAAAAATCTGTCTGAAGATTCAACATGAACTCAGGGGGAGCACAAGGAAAGAGAAACCTTGTTTTTTGATCCTCCCTTTGCCCTTGATGTCAAAGGGGGAGAGTATTTTGGTGTTGGAATAATGGGTATGATTAATGTATTTAAGTGTTGAGGTGATCAAACACCATCATGGTTGCCATCAAGTCCAAAGGGGGAGATTGTTGGCAATATGATGCAAAATGTTGTCCTTGATGGCAACCTACTTGATGATTTTTTCCTTAATGGAAATCTACTTGATGAGTTTCCTTTTGATAAGCAAATTTTGTGTTAAATATGTAAAAACGATGTTTCTACAGGTCAGTTCAGATGTGACAAAGAAAGGATTTCCAGTAAGTGCCTGAAAAATGAAACAGGAAATATTTCTCTATGTATATGCAGGTTTGATGAAGGCAACCCGCGTATGGAGGCAGTGTGTACACTAATTTTATGAAGACAACCTGCGTATACATCCATAATTATTATATACGTAGTTTTTAGGAAGATAAGTCACGTATATATGCAGATAAGTACGATCCAAGTCACGTATGTCTTTTTGCACTCTAAATTTATGATACCAAGGGGCATTACCATGGTATTAGCCCACATTATTGGGTGATGTGTTGTCTATTTTGATTCCATCCAAGAATACCATCAGAACTTGTGTGGTTTTGACTCATGGTATTGGTAATGGCTAAATCTATATAAGGAGAAGAAGATCATAGTGAAAGGTGTGCATGGGTAAGGGTTGTTACTGAATACTTCTCTCTGAGGTATATTTGCATGCGATGAACTCTATTTTATTGATAGATCTGAGTCTATGATGCACCAATGAATACAATAATGGATCAGGATCTATAGAACTAAAATTACTATGCTCTTGTATGATCCATTAAAGAGATGATTAGATCTGTGACCTGGCGCAAGTTTGCTGAAGTAAAGTGAAGAAATCTGGGTAAGTTCTATGGATCTAGTACATTTTGCAAAGTTTATAATTATAGATCTATATGCTAGTTTGTCTCAGTAAAAGCACGTATATACACGAGTTTTCTTAAGAAAAAGCGCATATGGAATTTAGGATTTTCTGAAGCTTATTGCAGAGTTTTTCTCTATTATTCCTTCTATTTGTCTGTTGTTTGTCAATGAAGTCTTCATATAGATCTGGGTTGCTTAATTGTTGTATAAGCTGCTAAAGTTGATTAATGTACAAATCTGATCAATGAGTGAGAAAATATGTCTGATGATGACTAACTGATCAAGGGTCCTGCAATTCTAAAAAGATATCTGATTGAATGACTCAAATCTGAATCTGAGACAAATTATATTTTGAAAATGGTATTCACAGATTTATACGCAGGTTGGTGTTAAGGAAAGTGTGTATACACGCAGGTTCAATGAAGCAAAGTAGCGTATGCATTTTAAGATGATGAATGTTCAGGGTTAAGTTTGATTTTTCATATTGATTCTGAAGTGTGGGTTATTTCTGAAGTTCTGGTTACATTGGTCTCACTGTTCTGATTGAAGAATTGGGTAAAGTTTATGGTTGTTGTTGTTTATGAAGAGTTGTGTTGATACTATTTGATCCAGTGTGAAAATTGATGAAACGTGGTCTACAGTGGTTCTAAGAGTTGAAGCCTTCAGTATGGAAGTAGAAGGTTCCTGCTAGTAGAAGCTGGTGTTCTGATTAGGGGGTTGAAGCTCCCTTCCTGTAGTGGCTGGTAAATGAGATTAGGGGGTTGTAGCTCCCTTCCAGTAGCAGCTAGAAAATGAGAGAAGGTTGCAGCCTTCTGCAGGTAGATGCCTGCATAATGATATGAGTCTGCATCAGTACAATATTGTGAAAAACTTTCCATATAATAAATATTGAAGATAGAGACGATAGCAGTGGTGGTTTTCTCCCGAATTGGGTTTCCACCTTAAATATTGGTGTTCATGTGTGATGCACTTGTGTGATGATTTATACTACTGTTACTGCACATATTTACTGATTATATAACAGATTCATGACTGATAAACTGAGTTAAAGATTGTTCCTGATTTTTTTTTCAATCTGTAAAATTATATCAGTATACGCTAGTTTCTTTTAGTATATGCGTGTGTATACACAAGTTGGGTTCATCAAAGCCGCGTATGGAATTATTTAAAGAGAAAATTTAAAATCTTTTCAGTAAGCTCTAACCCCACCACCCTCCACCCTCTCAGTATTTTTCCAACAAGAGGCAGAGAAGGGTAAGAGAGAGAGAGGAGTGAGAGACGCAGAGAAGGGTAAGAGAGAGAGAGGAGTGAGAGAGGCTGAGAAGGGTTAGAGAGGGAGAGGGAGACATAAATATGGAGGTGGGGGAGAGAGATAAGGAGAGAGGGAGGGAAAAGGAGAGAGGATTTGAGGGTAGAGAGAGAGGGGTGGGGAGGGGGTTGGGAAGAGAGAGGGAGGTAGGAGAGAAAGGGAGAGAGAGGAAGGATGAAAGGAGGAGAGAGGGAGAGAAGAAGAAATACATAGAGAGTAAGAAGTGGAGAGAGAGGGAGTGACAAGGGAGATATGGAGAGAGAGTATGTATGTTTAGGGGTGACACAAAGAGACATATAAAGAGTGATGGAGACAAGGGGGGAGAGAAGGAGAGATAAGAAGAAAGTGAGGGATATAGTAACATAGTTGGAGAGAGATATAGAGTGATGGGGGAAGAGAGAGAATTTGTGTGAGAGAGAGAGAGATTATTGAATGGAAAATAGAGGGAGGGAGACACAAACACACATAGGGGGGGGTGAAGATAGACACACACATACACATAGGGGGGGTGAAGATAGAGGGAGGCAGGAAAGAAAGGGAGAGAGATGAAGGACGAGAGAGAGGACTTGAGAGAGAGGAATAGAGTGAGGGGGAAGTGAGAGGATTGTATGGGATCGAGAGAGAGAGAGAGATAGAGAGAGTGATCGGGGAAGAGAGAGGGAGATAGGAGATAAAGGGAGAGAGAGGAAGGAAAAGGGAGGCAACTTGAGAGAGAGGAGGAGAGAGGGAGTGAAGAAGAAATACATAGAGAGTCATAAGCAGAGAGATAGAGGGAGTGAAAAGGGAGATATGGAGATAGAGTTTGTATGTTTGGGGGTGAGATAAAAAGAAAAATAAGGAGAGATGGAGAGAAGGGAGGAGAGAAGGAGAGACAAAGGCATGTATTAACAAAGTTGGAAGGTGAAGAGAGAGAGAGAGAGAGAGAGAGAGCAAGAGAGGTGGAAGAGAAAGGAAGAGAAAGAGTGAAGAGAGGTAGGGAAAGACAGATGGAGATGGAGGGGGAGAGAGAGGGAGGTAAGAATAAATACATAGAGAGTGAAAGATAGAGAGAGAGAAAGAGGGAATATTAACAAAGTTGGAAGGTGAAGATAGAGAGAGAGAGAGAGGTGGGAGAGAAAGGAAGAGAGAGAGGGTGAAGAGAGGTAGGGAAAGAGAGATGGATATGGAGGGGGAGAGAGAGGGAGGTAATAATAAATACATAGAGGGTGAAATATAAATATATAGAGAGAGGGAGTGATAAGGAATATGGATAAAGAGGGAGAGAGGATAGTAGGAGGGAAGAGAGATATAAGCGGGGGAGAGGGACGGAAGGGGAAGAGAGGGAGAGGGAGGGAGAGGCGGAGGGAGTGATAGATAAATATATTGGAGAAATAGAGTGTATTTTTTCGGGTTGATATAGAGAGAAAAAGTGAGATAGAGATACAGATGGAAGGTGAAGATAAAGAAGAGATAGATGGAGACAGGGAGGGAGGGACAAAGGGAATTATAAATATGGAGTGAGAGAGTGTGTGTGTTTGTGGGGGTGAGATAAAGATACAAAGAAGGAGATATATATGGAGGGGGAAGGAAGGGAAGAATATTTATTGCAATAGATGCATTGATTTCAGTGTAGATGGTGATTTCTAATTCTATTTGAATGCTTGAACTAGATGCATTGATTTTTGTGTAAATTTTTATTTCTAATGATATTTTATTAGTTGCATTGATTTCAATGTAGATGATTTCTAATCATATTTGATTGATTGCACTAAATGCATTTATTTCAGTGTAGATGGTGATTTCTAATCTTTTTTTATTGCTTGCACTGGATGCATTAATTTCAATGTAAATTTTGATTTCTAATTATATTTGATTACTTACACTAGATGCATTGATTTCAATACATATGATTTCTTATCATATTTTATTGCTTGCACTAAATGCATTGATTTCAGTGTAGATGATGGTTTATAATCATATTTTATTGCTTGCACTAGATGCATTGATTTTAGTGTATATGTTGGTTTCTAATTCAATTTTCTTACTTGCACTAGATGCATTGATTTGAACTGTGTAGATGGTGATTTCTAACCCTATTTGATTACTTGCATTATATTCATTGATTTCTATGTAGATGTTGTTTTCTAATCTTATTGGTTTTTTGCATTAGATGTATTGATTTTATTATATATGTTGATTTCTAATTTTATGTAACTAGATCTATGTTGGGACATAAATTTTAAAGTCATTGGATTAATAGTGTGCATTGATTTCACTGTAAGCACAAAAAATTATTTACAATGTAGATTTATTTTTGTGTTATAGTAATTAAAACTAATAATATTGGAGAGCAACAGAGACAAGGTATGATGTTTACTATAACAACTCGAGCTAAATATTTAAATGGTTTATGATTTCAACTGTCTTTTTCATATAATCGATATGAAAAGATGACAAAACTAATAAGGGTGACAATAAGAATAGTAGAAAATTGTTTGAGAGTGATCACAATGAAGGCTATTTGTAATTTACTACATTCTTATTATTCACATTTTCGATCATTCAATATTATTACATTGTCCCTTTGCGTTCAAAATTTGTATTTCATCATTTTTCATCATTAGAGTTATTTTACAATATTTATCATCTCAATCGGTTGAAGTAACTAAGCAAATTTAAAAGTAAAATGAATCGATAATTCTCAAAATTATTTGGCATATTTAAAATGGTTATATTAATATTAGATGTGTTTTGATATTATTGATTAAATTAATCATATGTTCCTCATATTATGGATAGGTTTTCCTTGGCGGCACACCACTGAAACCAACCTAGATCCATCTTAACTCCAGATCTATCAAGCGCTGAGAGAGATCAAATCTCTCGAGGTGCAAATCGTTCCTCAAGTTTTACACTAAAAAAAAGAGGTTTTCACCTCTAGGGATTTGATCCCTCTATGCGCTTGATAGATCCGGAGTTAAGATGGATCTAGACTAATACAAAAAATATTATAGTGCGCAATAATGCATTGAAAACATTTATTTATTTTAAATATTATAGTCTGCACAAAATATTATAGTGCACAATAAAACATTTGTATTATAGAACACGTGGCTTCGAATTCAAATATTGCTGATAGAATTCTAATGGATTGTAAGTAGTCTTGATTTCTAATTTCCACAATTGTTTATCCAATCACTTACCTACAAGTTTAACCTCTATTTATCTATCCAAATATTTACCCACAGGTTTAATTTCTATCTGCGAGGACGATTGGTAGGAATTTAGAGCTCGCTTCTGTAATTTCCTGGCCATTAAAATGGTGAGTTCGCAACTCTATGTTTATCAATTGCTACAGGTGGAAGTGAGCTACATAGTTACCTATAACCATGATTGGGTTCCATTCTTGTCACATTTAACCAATCCATAGTGAATTAATTCACCCTCAATATCGTG
The DNA here is from genome assembly GCA_034641835.2 of Pinus albicaulis. NCBI lineage: Eukaryota > Viridiplantae > Streptophyta > Pinopsida > Pinales > Pinaceae > Pinus > Pinus albicaulis. The sequence continues at coordinate 648,088,947 of CM076577.1, read as the reverse complement.
AAAATTATTTTACTTGGGAAAAAAGTCATAGGGTTTGTTCTTTCTCAAGGAAATTCGAAGCTAAGCTGGCATGCAACTCTGCTAGGAAAAGCCCATGAAACAAGGTATAAATATCACAAGTTTTGATTGTTGAATTATTATTAAGAAATCTAACTTTACCACATCAAATAACTTGTGGCAGGGACTTGTTGCTCAACAACACTCCTTGTTTATATATTAGCATGATATTAGATCGGGTAAAGGTAAAAGGTAAGCTACTCAACTTTTATGTAAAGTAGCACACAAATCGATGTTTTTTATTTATATTCTCACAGTAAAGTAATGTATAACAATCACAATCATTTCATCCTTAATATCTCCCTCTATGTCTCGCTAAACTAACATGTTATTGTTTATAGGTTATGAGAACTTTGTAGTGGCAAATTATATATATTCATATTTTTTATATGCATATATATTTTTCTCTTCAAGTTACCAATTTAACGTATAAGATTTATTTTTCTGTTTAAAGAATGGTAAGAATTATTTTTTTTCTGTTGGAAGTAGAAAGCATCAAAAGAAGTTATTCTTAATCAACATTTTCATATGGAATTTTAAAGAGATATTCATTAAAAAAAATTTTAATTTTAAAAATAATCACTATTTTTCTCTTTCTACAAGTTAACTTCTAACTTCTAATTGTAGAAGCAAGTTTTTGTTTACTTTGGAAGTAATCACTATTTTTCTCTTTCTGCAAGTTAACTCCTAATGGTAGAAGCTAAAAAAATATGTGTACAATTATAAGGGGTAAAGGTTCCATGAACAAAACGATGCCTTGATGAGTTCAAAATTTTGCAAATATAACCTATTAGTTTGTATGATGTTCTGTATTCAAAATCCAAAATGACTGCTTTCTCTGCAATTTGATGGATACACATTTGAGTTGTATTCCTCTTTTTCAATTAAAGAATTCTAGGTGGCATTGAATAAAGGATCCACAGATCACTATTGAAAAAGAGTTCCAAGTGGCCATCAGTAAATATCCATAGATCACTATGTAATTGCAAATTTTCTTTATGAGAATGAAAATTAATTGCAAATATTTTTCTCAATAAAATAAATTAAAGATAAAAAACATTCTTTCTCTCCATTCTTTTATTTTATCTATCTACAATGCTTAGAAAAATGCGATACCAATATGTCACTGCATTGGTTTAATTGAAATGGAAGTAACTAAGTGGGATTATAGCCCATACATGCATCCAAACATCATTAAACCTATAAAATTGAGACATCTAATTCATTGCCCATTTGTGTTTATTGAGTGTAATGCATCTCCAATCTTCTTCCTGTAGGATTGGATCACTATAAACAATGTGCTAATTATACCTATTGTCCAAAGCAATATGCCAGTCTTGTAAAATTGTACAATTTAACGTTCGACCATTTCTCGATTACCCAAAGCAATCTGCTAGTCTCCCTTTCTAGATTGTGGATAACCTAGGCAAGATGGTTTTTAACATTCATCATTTCCCCAAAAAAAGCAACTATTGAATGGTTGGTATTGCAGTAGCAGGATTGTTAACTGTTACAATATGAGGGTTGTTAATTTCTACTTGTACCGAGGGTTTATATTAGCGCAGGAAGCGCAGGAAGGATATCGGTAATAAAAATTCATTTTAGCATATGGTAAATAAAAATTATTTGAATATAGAAATTTTGAATTATTTGACTATAGGTGGAATTTTGGTTAAATAGACTATGCTTTTCTGCTTTACCATAGGGTAAAAAAAATTCATTTTTGTATATGGTAAATAAAAATTATTTGAATATAGAAATTTTGAATTGATATAAAATTTACATATAAAACAAAAGGCACGTGAATGTTAGAATAAATAAAATTATTTAAAAGAGATTTATAAAAATGAATATCAAAACTCTACTGTACGACCATTTACATTTACATACAGTATGATAATTTACATGAATGAGATTCATACAATAAGTAGGAAAGCTCATATACGATAATTTACATGAATGAGATTCATACAATAAGTAGGAAAGCTCATATCTGAGATCTTATTGTCAATAAAGATAACACCTTAGCATTCTCAACTGTTGAAATGTTACTTTCAACAGTCTTGTGCAGAGCCGCTTCCCAATTTTTATTACCAGGTTTATGTCCTCCAGTCGCTTTCCAAATTCAGTGAACAGTAAGTTCAGTTTTGTTTAAATCGGCGCAGTCCTCTGCGTTTTTGAAAAAAAACAGTCTTTTCATTTATTCGAGGACAATCTCTGTTTTGGGCAAAACATAGTACTTTTGTTTTTAAAAAACACAGTCACACAGATATTTTATAAGTACGCAGGCATTTTTTATATACCCCGTGGTCCCCACAACAAATTGTCTTGTTGATGTGGCGATGGTCTGATGCGATCAACGCAATCGGCAGAACCATATGATCCACAGTCTTTGTTTTATTTATGTTCCGAAGCTTTGGTCTGATGTTATCATCGCATCGGAAGTCCTTGAAGTGTTTTAAGCCTTTTTGTTATGGCCCAATTACAAACGTTGAAAGTCCGAATCCGATCCATATCATAGACCGGATTTAAATATGATTCATCGCGTCTGTATTACCATCGACATCAGAAATTTTCTGAATGGCCATTTGTATTTATATAAGTCCAAACTCGATCACTTATTAGGGTGGATTTAACAGTTGTGTTTCGCGTTACATTTTGCGCCTACGTTAGCAGGCCAAAATCGAAACCGAAAAGTTTATGAGGCGGAATGGAATTTTCATCGCGCGCACAATTTTTTTTGTGACGTCACTCCGGTTTGTAACGCGAAATGCGTTCATAAAGTTTAGTTCATAGTTTTTTGAAGTCCGGCGGGTCGGAGAAGTCAAAGGTTTGATATGTGTTTTGTTTTGATTTTTATCGCACGACAAATATATGTTTTATATATATGTTTCAAACATATATTAAAACATTTGTAAAGCGTGGGCCCTCGACAAAGTTTTACATAGATTTGTTTTAAGTTTCATTTACATAGTTTGTAATAGTTTATTTTTATATGTGCAGCATATATATATTGTAAAAAAGCCTGTGAGGAAAAATGAACACACAGTATTGTTATTTTTTAATTTTGAACAACACAACAGTGTGCATTACACAACAGTGTATTTCCAGAGAGACAAAGAGTTTATTTTGTGTGAGACAGTGAAGTTTTTTTTTAGGCACTGCATTTGTAGCAGTCCTATTTTGTAATCCCTCTCAGTGAGGAAACATTGTAATAGTTTTTTTAAGGAATAGAAGCTTGTTTTATAGTGTTGAAACTCTGTCCCTGTGTGTGAAATTTTTATTTCTCTGTGTTAAAAGAGGAGAGTATTACTCTCTCCATTGTTGTTCTGGAATTTTCATATATTCCAACATGGTATCGGAGCTAGTCCAGGCTCTTTGAAGGTCAAAGAAGCTGAAGGAAGGAGTTCTTTGTTGCAGCAGCTTCTCCAGCAGTGTGAAGACTCAGCCAAAAAGAATCCAAGGTATTTCTCTATACAGATTTATTGTGTTACTGTTGAAGACAGTTAGTTGTTTTAAAAACATAGTCAAGTATTTTAAAGCATAGTTAAGAGTGCAAGAATGGTTGTAGCCAGCACTAGCATGGGTATTGGAAATACCCAGCTCCCACAATTTAGTGGGAAAAATTATGGCTACTGGTTAATAAATATGAGAGATTTATTTTCTTCCCAAGATTTATGGGAACTTGTTGAGGATGGATTTTATGAGCTAGCAGATGAAAATGATCTTGATTATTTAACACAAGCAGAGAAGGAACTGCTGAAGAGCAATAAGAAGAAGGATTCAAGAGCCCTCTACTTTTTGTATCAAGCAGTGCATGAGAGTGCGTTTCCTAGGATAGCAGCAGCTAAGAGATCCAAATAAGCATGGAAAACTATCAAGACAGCCTATCAAGGCATGGAAAAAGTGAAGACAAAAAAACTTCAGTTGTTGAGGAGAGACTTTGAGACTCTCTATATGAAAGAGTCAGATACTATTGACTCATTCTTCACACATGTGATTGGAATGGTCACACATATAAGGTCTCATGGAGAGACTCTTGAAGACAAGAGGATTGTGGAGAAACTCTTGAGGAGTCTACCCTCAAGATTCGATGTGATTGTGACCACCATAGATGAGACTAAGGATCTCACAAATTTTTCAGTGGATGAGCTACATGCATCACTGATGACCCATGAGCAGAGATTGGGTAGAAATGAAAACTCATCTCTGGAACATGCCTTTAAGACCCAGATGTGTTTCAGAAGAGGAAGAGGGCAAGGCAGAGGAAATAAGAGAGGAAGAGGCAGAAGCCACAACAGAGGTGGAAGGAACAGTCCAACAAATGCCCAAGGAAGGGGCAGCAATCCAAATCAGCATCAAGGCCAAGGCAGCAGCCAGCAAAGTGGTCAGCAGAATGCTCAAGGACAAAGGTATGATAAATCCAATGTCCAATTTCACTATTGTAAAAAATATGGAAATTATGCTAATGAATGTAGAAAGAAGCATCATGATATGGGAAATAGAACAAATGAAAATTTTACTAGGGAAAATCTCAGCCAAGATAAATTATTTTTAGCTTGTAATATGGCTGAAGAAAAGAGTGAAGACTTATGGTTTATAGACTCCGGTTGTAGTAACCATATGACAAGAAACATAGCAATGTTTTCTATGCTAGATGAGAGTGTGATGTCACAGGTCACACTAGGGACAGATAGCAAAGTTTCTGTTATGGGAAAAGGAGATGTAAATGCTTTAACAAGGAAAGGTGCAAATAAATCCATAGTAGATGTTTATTATGTTCCAAGAATGAAGTGTAACCTCTTAAGTATCGGACAACTTGTTCAAAAGGGGTACAATGTATTTTTTGAAGATGATGTTTGTACCATCATGGATAAACCACCCAGAAAACAATGTATTGTTGAAGTGAAGATGACAAGGAACATGATGTTCCCTCTCAGAATTAGAGCAGATTTGAAAAATGAATAAGAGATAGCAGCAGTGACACAAGAGGCTTTCCAAAGCGAACCAAAAGATGACAATTGGTTGTGGCACTTGAGATTTGGACATCTCAACTTTGGAGGTCCTAACTTGTTGAATAGAAAAGGAATGGTAAGAGGTTTACCATTGATTGAGAAACCGAACAACCTTTGTGAAGGTTGTATCTTGGGGAAACAACATAGAGAAATTTTTCCTTCCGGGAAAAGCATAAGGGCAAAGGCACCCTTAGAGATTGTCCACTCAGATTTGTGTGGACCCATGAAAACTCCATCACTTGATACTAGCCATTACATGCTAACATTTATTGATGATTTTATTAGAAAAACTTGGGTTTACTTTTTGAAAAAAAAAAGTGAAGTGTTTGAAAGATTCTGCAATTTCAAAGTACTAGTGGAAAACCAAAGTGGGCTACATATCAAAGTCCCAAGGACTGATAGATGAGGTGAGTATATCTCTAAATATTTTTTACGTTTTTGTAGAGAAAATGGTATTCATAAGTAGTTTACAACTAGATATACTCTGCAGCAAAATGGAGTTGCCAAAAGGAAGAATAGAACCATAATGGACATGGTAAGGAGTATGTTAAAGGCAAAGCATTTTCTTAATAAATATTGGGCTGAAGCTATACATTGTGCAGCGTACATTTTGAATAGGTGCCCTAAAAAAGAAGTTATGAACAAAGTTCCGAAAGAGGCATGGAGTGGCACAAAGCAAGGTGTCACACACATGAAGGTTTTTGGATGTGTGGCTTATGCACACATTCCGAATCAGCTAAGGAAGAAGTTGGACAGCAAGGGGGAAAAATGTATTTTCATTGGATACAGTGAGGAATCCAAAGCTTATAGGTTGTACAAACCATCCACCAAGAAGTTTATTGTGAGCAGAGATGTTCAGTTCATTGAGGAGGAAGCTTGGGATGGAAGCATAGAGAAAACAGTGAATGTTAAACACTGTTTATCTCATCATGAAAATGATGATGAGTTGGCTGAAATACATCCCAAAATAGCAGCACCAATACAAGGGCAGCAAGAGTCACCCTTGAGGAGAAATGAAAGTGCTTCTCCAAGCACACCACAAGGAGGAAATTCAAGTGCTTCTTCAAGCATTTGTACACCTAATGAAAGAGGTAAGAAGTTCAGAAATTTGAATGACATTTATGAACAAGAGGTAGCAAATGAAGGTATCAATTCTTTTTTTGCTTTATATTGTCATGTTGATGACCCTATCCACTTTGAAAAAACTATTAAAGATAGGAAATGGATAGAAGCTATGGATGAGGAGATTAATGCCATAGAAAGAAACAAGACTCGAGATTTGGTTGAACTACCAAAAGGTAAAGATGTTATTGGAGTTAAATGGGTCTACAAGACCAAGAGTAATGCTGAAGGCAAAATAGAGAGACACAAGGCAAGACTTGTTGTCAAAGGATATAAGAAAAAGCATGGGATAGATTATGAGGAAACTTTCGCACCGGTTGCTAGAATGGAAACAGTGAGAGCAGTGCTGTCCATAGCAGCGCAAAACAAGTGGAAATTTTACCAAATGGACGTGAAGTCAGCATTCCTAAATGGAGTGTTAATGGAAGAGGTTTACATTGAACAACCTCTAGGCTACGAAAAGAAAGGCCAAGAGCACAAAGTGTGCAAGTTGAAGAAAGCTCTTTATGGGCTAAAGCAAGCGCCAAGAGCGTGGTATAGTAGAATAGACTCCTATCTACTGAAAAATGGATTTGAAAAGTGTGAGGGAGAACCCACCCTCTACATCAAAGAAAAGGATGGTAAAATGTTGAGAGTGGTTTTATATGTTGATGATGTTATTTTCACAGGTAATGATAATTACCTTATTTAAAATTTTAAAACAATCATGAAAGAAGAATTTGAAAGGACTGACATGGGTTTGTTGAAATAATTCTTAGGAATAGAAGTAGAACAAGATGAAAATCATATTTTTATCTCACAGGCAAAATATGTTAATGAAGTGCTGGAAAGATTTAATATGCAGGAGAGAAAAGCAGCGATCACTCCCACGGTGATGGGATTAAAACTCAGCAGAGAGGACAGTAGCAAGGATTTTGATCCTAGTTTGTACAAGAGCATAGTTGGCAGCCTCATGTATTTGACTGCAACTAGGCCCGATATAATGCATGCTGTTAGTTGGATTTCTAGATTCATGGAGAAGCCAAAGGATGCACATTGGCAGGCAACGAATAGAATTCTGAGGTATGTTAAAGGTACTAAAAGATTTAGTATTTTATATACTGCTTTAGAATGTTCAGATTTAATTGGATACACTGACAGTGATTGGGCTGGAAGTGTAGATGATCAGAATAGCACTTTCGGTTATGTTTTTCACATGGGTTCAGGAGCCATTTCATGGGCTTCTAAAAAACAGCCTTTTGTAGCGTTGTTTACAGTAGAGGCAGAATATGTGGTAGCTACAACAGCAGCGTGTCAAGCAATTTGGATGAGGAGGATGTTGAGAAGTTTGTTCCAAGAGCAGGCAAAAGGAACTGTGATTTTTTGTGACAATAGCTCAGCTATAGCATTATCTAAGAATTCTGTGTTTCACAAGAGAACGAAACACATTGACACAAAGTTTCATTACATCAGGGAATTGGTAAACAATGGAGAAATTGTTTTGGAACACTGCAGAACTTAGGAGCAGTTTGCAGACATTCTGACCAAGCCATTGGGATAGAAAAGTTTTGAATTTTTGAGAAAATGCCTGGGTATGACTGATAACCCAACAGTTGAAAGTAAGGGGGAGTGTTGAAATGTTACTTTCAACAGTCCTGTGCAGAGCTGCTTCCCAATTTTTATTACCAGGTTTATGTCCTCCAGCCGCTTTCCAAATGCAGTGAACAATCAGTTCAGTTTTGTTTAAATTGGCGTAGTCCTCTGCGTTTTTGAAAAAAAACAGTCTTTTTATTTATTCGGGGACAATCTCTGTTTTGGGCAAAACATAATACTTTTTTTAAAAAAAGCACAGTCACGTAGATATTTTATAAGTACGCAGGCATTTTTTATATATCCCATGGTCCCCACAAAAAAGTGTCTTGTTGATGTGGCGATGGTCTGATGCGATCAACGCAATTGGCAGAACCATATGATCCGCAGTCTTTGTTTTATTTATGTTCCGAACCTTTGGTCCGATGCAATCATCGCATCAGAAGTCCTTGAAGTGTTTTAAGCCTTTTTGTTATGGCCCGATTACAAACGTTGAAATTCCGGACCCAATCCATATCATAGGCCATATTTAAATATGATTCATCGTGTCCATATTACCATCGGCATCGGAACTTTTCTGAATGGCCATTTGTATTGATAGAAGTCCGGACCCGATCACTTATTAGGGCGGATTTAATAATTGTGTTTCGTGTTACATTTTGCGCCTACATCAGCAGGGAAAAATCGGACCCGAAAAGTTTATGAGGCGAAATAGAATTTTCATCGCGTGCACAATTTTTTGTGTGACGTCACTCCGGTTTGTAACACGAAATGCGTTCATAAAGTTTGGTTCATAGTTTTTTGAAGTCCGGTGGGTCGGAGAAGTCAAAGGTTTGATATGTGTTTTGTTTTGATTTTTATCGTGCGACGAATATATGTTTTATATATATGTTTCAAACATATATTAAAACATTTGTAAAGCGTGGCCCCCCGACAAAGTTTTACATAGATTTGTTTTAAGTTTCATTTACAAAGTTTGTAATATTTTATTTTTATATGCGCGTCATATATATATTGTAAAAAAGCTCGTGAGGAAAAATGAACACACAATATTGTTATGTTTTAATTTTGAACAACACAACAGTGCGCATTACACAGTAGTGTATTTCCAGAGAGACAGAGAGTTTATTTTGTGTGAGAGAGTGAAGTCTTTTTTTAGGCACTGCATTTGTAGCAGTCTTATTTTGTAATCCCTCTCAGTGAGGAAACATTGTAACAGTTTTTTTAAGGAATAGAAGTCTTTTTTATAGTGTTGAAACTCTGTCGTTGTGAGTGAAATTTTTATTTCTCTGTATTAAAAAAGGAGAGTATTACTCTCTCCATTGTTGTTCTGGAATTTTCATATATTCCAACATCAACATAAGAAATCTCATATCCCAGATTTTAGTGACAATAATAATGACAACTTATGAGATTTACATATATACAATTTCCAATTACTGAAATTACTTCATGAAGCAGTCTCGTGCATAATTTTTAAAGTACATGTTAACACATTGGCCACAGCACGTAGAACACAACACAGTCAACAATAAAGAAACCACTATTTGCTTACCTTTAAAATTCGGTGACCATCTGTGCAGATCGCAAGTGTTAATCTTTGTTGGCCAGGTATACCGTCTTCAATGCAGCGACTTGTTAAGGTTATAACTCCCAGGAGATTTTGTGATTTTGAAGATAAAATTAGAGTGCAAACCACATCTGATGAGACAAATTGTTCATATTTTAAAGTTAGGTTTTGTAGTAGTAGTTCCAAAGTTTTGTAATATTAGATCTATTCATATTACCAGACAAATATTCGAAATTGATGTTTATTTGTTGACAAAACCATTCTTAGATGATGTTTATTTTATCTGCTGGCTTAAGGAATTTCATTGTTTAAATGGCACTTAACAATGTTTATGTATATCTACTTTTGCACAATATAAAACGGTAATATGAAGCTCAAACATATATCATGAGAAATAGCCCACGATTATTTCAAGCAGCCATGGTAGAAACAGTTGTGGATCACCTTGCTGATGCAAACCATCAAAGTCATGGAGCTTTTCGTACTTGTGGACATATTTTCGTTGGAAACTTCTCAACTGATTCTACTACTTTCTTTTAAAAATACCAAAATTGGTTGGTCTCTCTTCTTATAATTATCTTTCCATTCACTTGTCTCCACCGAGACTTCATTATAGCATTCCCCGCAATAACATTGACATTTGGCATGGCCCCGACGAGACTTCATTATTGCATTCCCCACAATAACATTGACATTTGGCATGGCCGTTAAATTTTTCCCTCTGAACGGATTATAATATTTACGATATTGGAACTTTGAAATGGTGAAGTCAAAATTTAATGATAGTTTTTTCTGTTACTCATTTTATGTATATTTATTAGCGATAAATTTATTTTGATTTCTTATATGTGAGTTCCAACCAATAACTTCCCATATCTAATATAACATGCTTGTCACTAAATGGGAGATGTTCAAATTTTGTTTGGGGATTCACACTGGCTTTTAGATATTAAAAATGCGTGTAATTAAATGAGAGATGTTCAAATTTTGTTTGGTGATTGACGATGCCTTCCAAATATTAAATTTGCCCCCTCATAGCCCTGCAACAACACTAAGAAAATTGGGTGCGAATGTAGTGTAAGGAATTAAATAAATATAATTCACGAAAATTCCAAATCTATAAGCAAATAACTTTTGTCATTAATTTTTAATTTTTAAGAGATTTCCCATGGGCCTCTTGGTGGCAATTGTTTTGGACGAGGAGACTTGCTTGGTCTACTTTTTCATTGGACATGCATTTGGATATTTAATGAGCCATATGATCCAACTTAAGCATGATTCCAAGTCCATTAAAAGAGGCCCCTCGGAAAACGATGTTAAAGCTATTTTGTGTGTAAGATAAACAACTAGTTCTGGCTTTCTTTCTTTCTTTCTCTATTCACGACGAATCAATGGTTGTCACCTCAATTGATGGAAAGCCTACACTTTTCAACAAATGGTTTTTAGGCTAATTCCTTAACCACTACCAAACTTTCTTTTCCCTCACTATGTTGTCGTTTATTGAGTCCTCACTTTGCATTGCACATGCATATCCATTAATGTAAAGATGGCATAGGTAATTGATTAAGTTGAATACGAATAATAGTGTGGAGTCATGGGAATTTAAGATCTAAGAGTTGAGACTCACTAAAAAGAATGGGGCAATGATTTAGTTGATTATAGCAGCGTACTAGCAAAGGTGGGAGGAAAAGGGACCTATGCATTATAGCCATCAATACTTTATCTTGAATCAACTCAATTAAACTTCAAATACCCATTAAAATTTATGACGATTAATTCAAATGCCTTTCACATTAAATTTTCAATTTAATTTCCACTCTAATAAACATTTAAATTTTTTTATTTATAATAAAATGCATTTAAAAACGAAACAACCTATGAAACTTCAAAATGATGTGATGCAGGAGCATCAAGGGCATTTTTTTACTTGTAAATATGTTAGAAAAGGGGGTGTGACAATTTTTAATATTTTATTTAATTAATTTGTTATTTTAAATAAAATAGGAGAAAATGAGGATTTTGTAAATATCCTCTTAATTAATAAAAGGATATGAGAGAATTTGGGTAGTTAAGGATATAAAGGGATAAGATTCTAGATGATAGGATTTGTTGAGATATTTTAGTGGTATTGAGATATTAAGGGGATTGAGCATTAAATTAGATCATTTTTAAATTTGTATAAATAGGAGGGGGTTTTGAGAGAAAAACACATTGAGATTGTGTGTGTGTAGAGAGTGAGAGGTTTTCTGCTTGGTTGCCTTCGGGCAGTTTGTAAGGGCCACAAATTATGAATATCAGGCCAAACAAGAATTTGTAAGTCATTGTTTTGTTTCAAGATTATATATATATGTTAATTGGAATTATATATATTGGTTGTTCTTGTTAAATTCTGAAACGGGGAGTTGAGTTATACATATTTGAATGGGATGTGTTATTGAATTCAAAGACAGTTGAAAGACTCGAATTTTGTATGGGTTTGAATGTTTGATTTGAATAATCGATGCCAAATTTTGTAAACAATACAAAATTGATGAATGTGAATGTGTTAAGGTTTCAATATCATAACAGCCATAACTATTTATCTGTTGATGAGTTCATAGCAGATGGAGGGACAATTTTAAAGGATTGATCTTTGTGTATAAATTTTTCTACAGTGAATTGACCATTTGTAATAAACGCATTACAATCTGGCAAGTGGTGAATTGAAGTAATGGGAAGGGCGCAATTCTTGTTGTAACTCTGGAAATATATACATAAAGGGTTATTGAAATCCGATTGAAGGAATTAATATTGAATCTGGGTTTTACAGGAATTACTAATGTCTGAGGGACGCGGTAAATTAATGTCTGAATTTGAGGGTATACTGAATTATATGTTGCTGGAATCGATTCCTTAGTGGCACCAATTAAGAACTTCCATTCGATTTAGAATGCTGTTGATGAGTTTAAAGTCGATTTAAAAGTGTGGAGTTAAACCAATTTTAAAATCCACGTAATTCAATTTCAGAAGAAATCGAATTCCAGTTTTGAAGTAACAGTCGAAGATTGAGTCAGTGTTGGATATTAAATGCAGGTATGAGCCAGCATCATTTTCTAATTTAAATGACAGTGTTGAATATGTATGAGTCTGCGTTGAATTCAGACTGATGCCAGAAGCGTGGATGAATGGTCCGATATGAGGAAAACGTAGAGACATCAATTCTGGGTTTTGAACCATTTTTGATAGATGTAAACTTATATACCACAGCAAAGCCGTGCTGACAGTGGTATGATAAACAGGTATGTTTTATTTTGACGGAATAATAACAGTCTTTTGAAATAAGATAACTCTCATGAATCGAATGGTTCGATTGCTAGTGAGATCCAGAATCTGAAGGCGTGGTCCAGAGATTATTGCAGGAATTCGAACAGGTAAGATATGATGGTGTTTTCATGAAGTTATAATGCATGAAAATGATATATGACTGCCAGATTCAGTCTTAACACATGGGCGCCTTTGTTTATAGAATTTGTTTGAAAATCTGTATTAAAAATCATATGTGAAAGTTGGGAACAAATGTTGAAATGAAATGAAGACTTCGTGAGGTAAGGAAACCTGTGGTTGAATGTTCTGAGATGTTAATTGCGCAGTTTAATTATATAAGTAGAATTACGTTGGAAAGGTCGATGAGCAGTGCTTTGAGTTTAAGGGAAAGCTTTAGATTGATATTTCCACATGGACTAACACATATGAAACCCTCGTAAGCCAGTTGGATGTTTGAGATTTGAATCAAATATGTTTAAAGTCAATGGTCAAACATATGAGAATTCAACGCGTAATTAAATGAAAAACGTTGGGGTTTGAATTATATAAGTGAGCTTGGGTTGGAAACTAGAATGAAATTGATGGTTGGTTAAAGTCTGTATGAGACTTTTTATAAGGAATTTTAATGCTATTTGAAACCTTGAAAAGGGAGTTTGCTTGATTTGATTTTTGAACCATATGCTGAAGATAGTTTCCGCATTCAAATGATAACTTGTGAATTGAAAGATAAGCTTCTGCATAATAGTTGAGATTGCCAGTGGGTGAAAATTGTCCTAGATTGAAGCTTTATTGGGCGGTTATGATGATGCATTTGTATATGCATAGAATGGAGAAAGATTCCGGGGTTTGCAGGCCCTGCCTGCATCTTGATGCATCTTTGTAAACAAATTTCAAATGGCTTCCCGGTCACATATGTATGGTGTATCTTTGTTAACATTATTTCATATCACTTACCAAAAATTATGTATATTTGTAAATATTCCAAATGGCTTATGAGTCACACATGTATGGTGTATCTTTGTTAACATTATTTCAGTTCACTTACCAATCATATAGTCAGTTTAATTTTTCAACACTGATAGATACATTGTACTTTTATTGTTGTTTGCACATTTAGTACTAGCACAAACACATTAGTAAATGTGGTTGATATATGTTGATCTACGTCATTTTCATAGATTGATTGCATATAAAAGGTGGCAAAATACCATCGACTGGCATATGTCAACCACATTTACTAATGTGTTTATGATTGTAGATGGTCGGCATGCATAGAACATGGTTGACTATGACTAAATATTTTCAAGTTATGGTTAAGGAGGGTTTATTATGGTCAATATAGAGCTTACTATGGGTGACCATGGTTGTCCAAAAGTGATTATAGTTGACTACGATAAATTATGATTGACTATAGTTAACCATGGTTGTTAATGCTTGATTATGGTAAGTTCACAACGATAGCCCATGGTTGACTATGGTTGGGTCTGTTAACCATGGTTGATGATGTTAGCCACAGGTGAACTTGATTTGAACAATTTGGTCATGGTTGACCATAGTTTTCTATCATCAATTATGGTTGTCCATGTTAACAATAGATGAACATAGTTGACCATGTTCGACCATGGTGGCCTTGGTTGAGTATGTTTGATTATTCTAATAATGGTTGACCACAATTTCCCATGTTGAGCATGGGTTGACCACGATTTTATAAGGTTGACTATGGTCAACTAGAGATGACCATGTTTGGCCATGGTTGATCATAATTGACCATCATTGACTATGATTGACCATAGCTAAATAAAGTTCATGGTTGACTATGATTAACCATGGAAATCCAAGATAACTATGGTTGACGATGGTCGACCATGCTGACCATAGTTGTCTATGGTAAATCGTGTTTAACAAGTGTAAACCATAACAACCATAGCTAACTATGGTTAATCACATTGACTATAGCTAACAATGGTTGACTATGGTAAATATGGTTGATCGAAGATTACCATGCCTACTCATCATCGACTAAGGTTGATAATGGTTAACCATGGTTAATAGATATAGTGATTATGGTTGATCGAAGATAACCATTCTTGCTCACGGTCAATAAAGGTTGACCATGATTGACCATGATTTATCACATTACAATGTTGATATTTTGTTTGTCACATTATAATGTTGATCATTGTTTGTCATATTGTGACGCAAATATTTTTCTCATTGCATGCAATGTCAATTTTTTTCATGACATTGTGATGCTATTTTTTTTTCATGATATTGTGATGTTGATATTCATTTGATACATTATGATGTTGATATTTATTCATCATATTATGATGTCAATTTTTAAACATAGTTGTCTATGGTCGACTATAGTTGAATATGGGTGAACATTATTGACCACGATTGTTTATGTTTAGATATAGATGAATATAGATGACAATGTCAACTATGAAATACCATGGATACCATAGTTGACCATATTTGAGCTTATTTAACCATAGTTGAAAATGAGTACATTATTGAGAAAATCTATAAAAATTATATTACAAATAAAATATTGAAAACATTTAAATATTAAATACACCATAAACCTTATTAAATTTAAATATTAAATCTTATTCACAAACATTAATATTGATATTACTAATAAAACTTATTAATATTAATATTAATAATATTAATATTAATATTAATAATATTAATATTTTTATTAATCCATTTTAATATTAAATAGTAAATAGTCATTAAATATTATTAAATATAAACTTTAATAAATCTTATTGTGAAATTCTATTACGAAAAGTTATTAAATAAAATATTGTGTAATAAAACATTTTTGAACCTTACTAATAAACCTTTATATTAAATATTTATATTAATGTAGGGTGAAATTAAGCTTTGCTCTAGGACCATAAGTGCACAAACTGGACCAAATCAATCCACTAAAGTCACTACTTGTGCACTAAATGCATTCAAATCATGAGAGGACCTTTTAAAACCATTTCCGACCTTTTTCAATTTTTCTGGAAGCCTCTATGAATTTCCAAGCTATTTTCCTTCCAAACAGCACAAGGAATGCAGAGCAAATCTCGTGAAATCCCTCAATCGCATACATGACACTCACTCCATGCGAATGGGAGCTTCAGTCACTCCCATAGGCTTGTCTGCATGCAACAAGAGCCTTCTAGTCACTCCCACATGCTTGGCTCCATGCGACTGTGGCTAAGGATGAGGAAAAACATCAGTGCTTTAGTCAGAACCTCTGCCATCAGTTAGATTCTCTTATCTATCATTTTTACTAGACTCCAAACCTCTAACACATCTGCAAGTAGATCAAACATGTATCCCAATTGTCACTTCTAGATTGACCAAGAAGGCCAACAAAAAAGGTTGGAAAGAGTTCCAACAAGTCCTCCACTCTCCATCAAACTTTTGATCAAGCTGCAACACATCTAACAGAACTGAAAACACAACTGTAGCACCATAATCAATCCATTACATCACTACAAAAATTCATCCTCATAATAATAGACATGAATACCTAATGAAGACCTAGTTGAAAACTATAGTAGTGTGCCATCAACCATCACCATCACATGTAGATATGCATCATCCACGTGTAGCATCATCATCACCATCACCATCATCATCATGAGACCAAAAAAATGCAACAAGTCATCAAGTGTGCCATCATAATCAATGCCTACACATGCCAACAAAAACAACATGAGTGAAATCATACTATTGACATCATTGCCAACAAAATCATCCCAATGTCAACTCAACTAGCAACATGATGACCATGTTGACATCAATGCCAACACTAAAATTCCAACATGGCAGGCTTGTTTAGATCATCTAACTCCATGCTTTATTATAGTATGAGAGGATTTTAGGGACACACTAGTATGGTAAACAAAAATATCCACTAGACACTACACTGTGAAATGAGGGTACAAAGTTTGGTGTGAGGAAAAGTTCAAGTGGTGGTGGAAAAAAATATGGAAAATTTAGCCTTTGATAAAATTTTAAAAATTATTTTACCTGTTAGAGGTGAGGATCCATGCGCATGAGGCACCATTTGGTAACTAAGGTTAACAATTGGCGATCGAGTCGAGTACCAGCCTCATGTCCTCTCAAAAGACCCTGCATATGGGAGGGAGTAATGCCATCTATGGGAAATATTTCATCACCTCGACCAACGTGGGAGATAATGCTCGATGACAGAATATGACAGGCGAAAATGTGTTTGGTTTTCATTTTGGTTCATTGCATGTTATCAATATTCCATTCACCAGAGTAGGAAGCGTCGACAGTCTGGGGAGTGGGGAAGGTGGCAACTCTGGCAGTGGCATCCTGGATTTTGGACTCGAAAAGTGGTAACTTTATTTCTCATAGGGTGGAACTTTGTGTTTCTGTGCGAGTGTGGCGTGTGGATTTTGGAGGAGTCGACCTTTCAAAGGCTCTTATGTGTATGATAATTAGTTTCTTAGTGTTACTGGTACTATGAAAGCTGAAGTGGGAATCACCGAAGGCTCCATGGTTGGGTTTGGTGGTGGTTTTGTTGGGGGTGCTCTCTCCCTGGCTTCTAGGTCCATAATTGGGTGGCCTCATTTTGTGGTGTGCGAAATTTTGTGGTTTTGTGGGAGAAAGGATTGTGGCTCTGGGAGGCTGAAGCTTCTTATCGGTTTTAGTGTCCATGGGAGGTTACTTCTCAATGTATGATGGAAAATTTGGTGTTTTCCTTGGACCTCTTTCTCCCGGCATAGCCGAATTATCGGCGAATTCTATGTCTGGGTCAGTGGTGGAAAGACCTGTGGGGTGGTGTGATGGTGGTGATTGGTCAACGCCGAAGTGAAGAGGGTGGAGAGAATACTCATACCTAATGGGGTGGAAGGAATCTACGGATTCATGTGTGTGGAGTATTGTTGGGGTTGGAAGGGCAGGATGTGGAGGAAGGGAAAGACGTGGAGGCTTTCGGTGTTGTTTGGAACCCTATGAATTTCTTGAATTGAACTATCGTTAGTCCTATGAACATGTTACCAACCCCACATCGGGGAGGGTCCTCATTCCTAGTTAGGTCCAGCCCAATTGGTCGAGGGGGTTAGGAGACTCAATTGCAAATAATGGCTTTGGTAGTGGAGACTGCAGGGGCTCGTCGGGGTGGAAAGATGGCAGGGTGCTCCAGGTGGGTGGCTTCTGTTGTGCATGGTGGTCATGGTCATGGTGGTTCAGTGAATGGAAGCACAGGACGTGCGTAGAAACCTCTGTAGAGGGTCAAGGTGAGGCGACGTGGTGGCACGAGTCGATGAGGAATTGTAGGTCGTGCTGTGCATGGTTCGAGGGAAATTCATCCATGTTGCCTAGAGAATTGCAGAGAGTTGATTCAATCCTTGCAGGAGAGATTTTAAGAAATGGACAGGATCTGTCGGGAGGAACATGCTGAAATCATAGCTAATTTGAACAAGATGCACTCAATTGTTCAGTGCCATGTTCGGGAACGAGCTGTTGTGTTATGGCGAGGACAAAACCTGCTAAAGAAGAAGCTGGAGAAGTTGGAGTTCTGGATGGCTCACTTTGAAGAGCATGTTCACTTCTCTTTCGGTCGTCCGCCTCCTCCTCGTACAACCCCAAATAACCTAGCCTCAATTACATCAAAGGAATAGCATGGTTACAGGTGTTCTCTTTGTGTTATGTGTTTTTTGGTGCCTTTGGCCTTCTCAGTTCTAGAGGATGTATTTAGTTTCATTTTTATTTCTTTGTCACGTGCTACATGTGGTGTTAACAAACCTGTTCGGGGTGAGACTACCTACATTTTTCTTATGATGTACTTATTTTTTGATGAATGAATAGATAGTTGACCTACCAAAAAAAAATTGAAAAAAATTGCTTTCAATTGGATGCTAAGAACAAAATTTTACTCTAGTTTAATTTCCAAAAGCAAGGATAGATTTTTTTGGATCATGCCCTATGTCAAAAAAACAAAAAATATACTTTAGACCTTTTCGTTGTCTGTACATACACAGAATGGGTGTTTTCCTTAGTAAAACAATATTTGAAACAGATGGTCATTTGGGACAAGTCCATTGTTCAACAATGCATATAGGTTTGGCCTTCAAAAAATATTATATCAACAATTGAGTGGTTCCCCTGTATTTATTTATATCGTATTTGGTGGCATAGAAACTTAATCATTTTTAGGCTTATTGATATCCCTTTTGGAGTCATTTTTTCATCCATTATAAAATAACCAAGGATGACAAGGTGAAACTAAAGATAAAAAAGTGTGAGATCCTGACCTAGCATGTTATAGATGAAAACATTTTGTGGAGATTTTTTAATGGGGGAAACCAAGGAGACCCACCATATTTTTTATTGGTGTGGTGTTATTCCTAAAAAAAAAATCATAATATTCATGTGAGATATGCACACAAAAAAGGTACAGACATCAAAGTGGAGTTCCTTGGTTTAAGGCCACTGTTGTAGGTGGAAAAGGATAAAGGAATCAATAAACTCCAAGTTTCGTAGATCCACAAATAGTTATAAAGTGGGAAAACAACTAGATCCCATTGGAAAATGTCCACTTGACCTTTCCATTACATATTATATAGGAATATTTCTAGTATAGTATTTTTAGTGGATGTCTTTCAAAATTGTATACGGAGAACTAAATGATGGAAAACAACCATCCAAATAAGCTCTCGATCTATAGGCAAGTACATTCATCATTTGAGAATATTTTTACGAAGAAATAACTGAATCTATGGATATAAGGATGTACTTATTTATATATTTCATGGTCTTTAATATCATTATGAAGAATAGAACACATGTAAAATTGAAATGATTATTTTGTATTTTTGACAGAATAGAATATAGCAAAGAAAAAAGTTAAGAGTAAGAAACCAAAAATTCCATAGAACAGCCTTCACATAGGAAGGAACATGTATATTTCTATTTCAAAATATAAATACTTTTTTTTTTTTCTTTGGAAAAAAAGTAGTAAATAATAAATTACATGTTGAACGAATCCTAAAAAAGTAGGATATAAATTATTAGTTATTTTCTTTGTAATTTGGCCAAATTATCTAAGATGCACATGGAATCATAAAAGAATAAATATTGTGGAGAAGGAATTTGTCCCACAAATGTACATGATATTTATACGGGTTTAATATAAAATATCTTGTCTTAGTCTAGCAAATAAAAATAATAATGATATGGGTAAAAGGGTGAAATCCCTCCAAGTAAATGAATATAAAGGAAGTAATTCATGAGGAAGGTAAGATATGATTTGGTAGTTATAGGTAGCCCCATGTGTTGGCAAGGAAGCATTCTCGAAGTGACGTGGCATTAGTTGTCACGTTATCTTACATGTATCAAAGGTATAGATATGTTAATGTGGTGTTAGTATAAAAATCTTCTAAAGACCATACCTTGGTGTCCCATACTCAGAATGGGATTTTTGTTTTTGTTTTTGAGCTAAGAGGCCCATTATATAGCCTAGTATGAGGGAGCAGTGTAATTTTGTCCATGATCACTTGGAATTGACATGTGTACATTTTAAAATAAAAATAAATATTAAAAGTAATGTGAGCTACAAAAAAAGAATGAATATGCTATATATGTTTAGTTAGTTATCCACATGACATAATATAATTTCATGTAAAGTATTTAGAAGTAAAAAAAATGTGTGAGTAAGATGTTTAAACCTTACAATTTTCAAAAATATTTCAACACTACATTTAAATAAGGTATTTGAAGATCTATATTAAATATTGTATGTCATTATCGACTTCAAACATTATTTTATATATATATATATATATATATATATATATATATATATATATATATATGTTAAAAGGAAATAGTTAATGTTTTATATAATACAATATTCAATATGAGTTATCAATAAAATGTTTTAATATGAATCAATATTGAATTATACTTAAAAATATATTAATAGGAAAAAACAATTTTAATGTTTACTCATAAAATGTATGGATACACATATTATGTAAAATATATATATATATATATATATATATATATATATATATATATATATATATATGGGTCTATCATATAAACCTATTGAAAAAAAAATTATCGTTAAAACATTTGAAGTGGACTTAGTGTTTTACAATTTGGTCCTTTTTTAGGTATATTTATATTTTTTTCTAAATCCAACTAATATTTCAATTTATGTACTTTATATATCATTCAAAAATACAATTTAAACTATGAAAACTTACACATTTTATTTTGCACTCTAAAATAAGTTTGCACCTAAAGAAATTTGATCCCTCTCATCTCATGTTAGATCCATGCTTAAGATGGATCTATATTGGTCTAATCGCTCACGAAAAGCAGAAGACAATAGAGGCATAAGAAGTAGGATTTGATGTGAGTAAAAGAAAGAGAAAAATTATAACCCCAACCTTCTTAGGGTCATATAGGGAGTTGGGTGTCTTAAATAGAATTATTTGAGCTAGATTCAACACTTGAACTGAATGGGATAAAGAGAGAGTGAAATTGATCTTTGATATGTGAATCATTTCTTTTATATAGTAGTTCATTGTTGTAATACTTTTTCAACTTCAGATTTATTACCTAAAGTTGATAGATAACTATTTATCAAATATATATTTTAAATCCAAATTAAGATGGATATCTTGAAGATGATATTTAAATTTTGTATTTAAGGTTTGTTTATAATTCTAAAATGAAATTTGGATAAGGATGAAGGTCTCTATTTTTTTTTTTAATCTTGATTTCCCTACAAATTTATTAATCAACTAGTGTACTAATGGATATTTTGTTGAAACCTAATGTTATGTTGGTTCATCATATCTCTATATCTTATGGAGATAGTCATTCAAAGGGTCAACTAACACTAGATATTCAACTGAATGATCACCTTACAGGATAGTCAACCAAGTGGTTGTCAAGTTGATCAAATACTTTACTAGAATATAGTGGTCAAATAGTGGGATTGTTGGCTGCATGGTCAAAGGAATCAACTAGCTCATCAAATCGACCTAAATAATCAATCAATTGACATAAATATAGTTGATGAGAGAGTAAAATTTTATGGAAAATAGTTTAGGATCATACACTATTTTTATTGATATGTTATTCATTATGCATTATTGTGTCCTGATCATAATGTGTTGTTCTTTAATGATATAAAAATGTCTCTAGACATCACCCATAATCTTGGAGAAACATTTTCTATTTTATTTAATCTTTGATTAGATTATGCTATATATTATTTGTTCTTGGTTCCTCATATCATAAGATACCTCAACGTGGTGTTAGATTTGATGGTTCAAGACCTTTGAAAAATGTGATGAGTTGAATATTTTAGTGATTGACTCTAGGCCAATTGATTTGTTGCACGGAATATTTTTGTAAGAAACATTATATCTATTGTAATTTTATGAATATGGTGTCAAAGGTTTATCATGTTTTCATAAATGAGCAAAAGATATGATGTCTGAGAACCATATATGGTAACCCTTTTGAAGAGAAAAGGTCCTTTTTAGTATAGGAAGACCATTTTTCTAAATCCAAATGATGATCTGATGAACTTTATTATCAATAAAATGAAATATGAGGCCATTAAGGTCATTGTAACCTAATATTTATTGAGAATTTTTTTTTTCATATTGTTGGGATTTACTACTATCATAAGGTCTAGAATATTCTAAGGTTGTTGTTTGAAAAATTTGATGACATTTGAGTCATGCAGTTAGAAAAGGAGTTGATCTCTCTTGACCATCATTACTTTTAAATAATTTAGTATTATCTGGCTCGCATCAAGGAGGAACAATTGAAATTTAGTGAGTATGAGAAGAAATATCCAAAGAAAAATGGAAAACTCATAAAAATGGTCATGATGAATCAATGAATACCTTATGATGTGTTATATTCCTTCTTTTGCATGAACTTCAGATTGTGCAAGAAAGGCAGTAAGGATTATACCTTTGATACCTTCTATGATTTATTAATCAAAGAACAATATAGTTTACTTGATGAGGGGAATATTGGTAATAAGCACCAGGCTCATTTACTCAATGGTAAGGGAAATTCCTCTTTGAAATAAAGTTGAACTCGATTAGATTATCTCGATTAGAACCTCACAAGCATGCTGGGATTGAATCAACCAGAGAGAATCGTAAGAAGAATACATGTACCTATTGTGGGAAGGCTAAACATGCAGAGAAAACATGTTTCAAGAAGAGAGATGACTTGGATCAAAAATTCAAATTGCTTAAAACTAAATGATCAACTAATCGATCTACCAACAACACTACCTTTTCAATCAGAAAGAAAATGTTTCATTCTCAAACCACACAAAATCAATGGGTTGTCAATTCTATTTGTACCCACCATATAGAAAAGGATTCTTCTGTATTTTACTACTTGGATAAAGTTTTTAACCAAAATATTTACTTGGTATAATGACTTTTCTCGACTTTTCTCTCATTTTTGGTCATGGAAGTGTTACTTTTCATCATGAAAGAATCATAAATGTGTAGATATTATCCAAATCAATTCAATCTGATCTTGTAATGTACTAAAAAAAAATACTGAATCCTTCTACAATTTGCGGAAACCAAATACGATCGCACAATCATATAACAAGTAAGAGAAAGAAATAATCAATTGCACAACAAAAGATGTATCTAGGGAAGGAAACTACTCAAAACCTCGCTATTTATATATTGTATAAAGCCAATACCATGAAACAATACAATGATATTTCCCTCATTGAGAAACCTCTGCACTCTATTAATTGTCTCACTCTAATCTAGGAAAAACCAGTCAAATTCTTAACCAATTCTCAGGCTCTGTCTGACCAACCTTGATTACTTATTCTTGGAGTAATTATGGCCTTAATAAATAGAAAATTCCCAAGAATTGATTGCGCAATTCATCCAAATATTTCAAATGAATCTATACATGGTCTATACAATTTTCTAATCATACAACTACTAGTTAACTTCCCTTAAACCTCAAACTCAACTGGGCCTTCCTTAGAAATGACATGAAACAACTATTTATAGAAAATTATTAGTTAACTCATTGACTACTACTTGTGAATTAAATCATATTTAATCCATTGGACCTATCACTAGCTCATCTCTCAGTTGGAACTAGTTAAATTGATTTTAACTCAAGTAATTGAGTTAACTAATTAAAACTCACAAATAATTGTAACTGGAACCCCTCAAAACATGGGATAAATCCATATGCCTTCACTCTGACCCTCAAGTCGAATTTACTAAGCTAAATAAGTATTCATGACTCAATTAACTAATACAAGTTGTTATGAGATGAAATTACAATTTCTATTCCAATCTAATTAAGGGAAAATTAAATCAAGGTCTCTCTTTGGGTGTCATTTATTTGTGCCATTTTAACACTCCCTCTAAAAAATAAAGGGATTATTTTCTACCCCTATCCTATCTTTGTGGAACTCGAATTGTCTTCTTGCTAGCACCTTTATCAAGATGTCTGCATCTTGCTCCTTCATGGGAATGTACTCTAATGACATAATCCGCCTCTGAACACATTCTCTGAGATGGTGATACCGGATATCAATATGCTTAGATATCTCAAGAAAACCAGGATTAACCGACATTTTAATGCAACTATGGTTATCACAATATATCACCATCAAATCCATCTGTTGACCAAACAAACCAACAAGTATCTTCCTCATCCATATGGCCTCACATGTTGCCTAACTAGCTGCCATGTACTCTGTCTCTGCTGAAATAAGTGCAACTGATCTCTGTTTCCTGCTTTACAAGGAAACTACCGCTAATCCTATGTTGAATATGCTCCCTTATGTCCTCTTCTTATCTGATGGACTCCCTTCCCAATCTACATTGGTGAAGCATTGAAGCTTCACTTACTATGTCCATATATTCCATAGCCCATACTCTGTAGTGCCTCTGAGGTATCTCAACACATGCTTGTCTGACTTCCAGAAGAGCTTGGTAGGCTTAACCATATCTTGACTATGTTGGTTAATTGCGTAGCATATTTCTAGTCGTTTGTTCACGAAATACATGAGTGAACCCACAAGTTTCCTGTAAATAGTAGCATCCACTACTTCGCCTCAAGTAGTATACTCCTTCCTCCAGTTTCCTGCTAGAGGAGTCTCCATGGGTTTGTTTTCGTCCATGTGGAACTTCTTAAGGATCTCATTTGCATACTTTCCTTGAGATACAAATAGTTTCCCATCTCTTTTCCATATTTGGAATCCGAGGAAATAGTGCAATATTTCCATGTCCTTCATCTCAAATTCTCTTCCAAGATTCTCTTTACAATACTTGATGATATTCTCATCACATGTCAGTATTAGATCATCAACATAAAGTAAAATAATCAAAATCTTACCATTTACCACAATTTGATAAAGGTTATCATCCGCTTCACTCTTGGTGAAGCCCAACCCAGTGAAATAGCTATCGATCTAGGTGTACCAAGCACGAGGTGATTTCTTTAGCCCATACAGTACTCTCTTGAGTTTTCACACATGCGACTCCGTGTATAAGGTCTAAAAACCTTTCAGATGCTCAATTTACACCTCTTCCTCAATAAATCCATTGATAAAGGTTGTATTTACATCCATATGATGTATCTACCATCCCATCTGCACTGCGAGTGCAAGTATGGATACGATAGATGAGTACCTTGCAACTGGTGAAAAATTCTCATCACAGTCAATCCCCTCCACCTAAGAGAACCCTCTAGCAACAAATTTGGCCTTTTGTTTCTCCAAACTCTCATCTGCTTCCTGCTTCACCTTGTAGACCCATGTGGATCCTACAAATAACTTCTCCACTCATCTTGGGACAACTTCCCATACACCGTTTTTGATAATGGAGTCATACTCCTCAACCATGGCATCAACCCACATTGGATGTTGCACTAATTCCTCGAAAGAGGGTGGTTTTATATAAATATCATCGCTCATAAGAGCCATGTATCTTATGTATTTATTTGGGGACCTTCTCTACCGGCGCTTTAATGTGGGTGATCCCACATTATCTCTCGTATCTAGCAATAATATGTCAACCTCTTTGGTGCGCTTCCTTCCCTCTCTGGTGGATGGATCTGCATGAATGGTTTATACCACTCTTTGTTCCTCTAGTTTTGGATCCTCCACATCCTAAGGTTCTTCTTTTGGAGGCAATATATCCTCAAGTGAATGCAACTCAAGCTCCCTCTCAAGGGACAATCACATCACTTGTAATATCCCAAAAGGGAGAATGCAGTAATACTGAAACATAATATAAGAACTGCAGCAAAGTAAAAAATAAATATATATACACATCAGAATACAAAAAAAATGTATGAGCCATTTTATTATATTGGAGGTGAAAAATCAAGTACAAGAGTGCTCAAAATATGAGACACTCAAGCCACAAGGGTGGCCTAGAAGGACCCTGCAATGATTTTCATAGAGGGACTGCATAACTGCTGATTTGATGGAAGACAAGTTGTGCTATCCCTGGTGCAACTATTGGGACTGCAATTGCCTAAAAGATATAAAGTTAGATCTAGGCATAATGGGAGCTCCGATGATGCAGAAATTGTAGATCTGGGCTCAATGATGGATTCCCAAGATAACCCAGGAATGTTTTCTCCTATCTGTAAGTCTAATAAAACCACCCTCTTAGGGCTTCAAATATATGCTGTTGGGAATGTAGATATGATGCTAGATCTAATTATATGATGGCTGCAATGATGCACAATCAGATCTATGCAAGAAGGGTTGATCCCTTCACTAGATCCTTGGGCTAAAAGCTCAAGATCTAGCTCCTCCAATCTCCTCCACTGAAAATAGTTATGGGATGAATAACAACTTCAGAAAAATATTCTGTCAGAGAGGGAGGCTCATTAGCCTACTGCTAGATGTGTCAAATCATCTCCTGGGTGATGGAAACCATAGATCCAATGTGGGGAAATGATCCCTCACAGGATTTCTAGCTGAAATATTGGAAAGTTCCTTCCTCTAATAGATCTACAGGACTGGACTGCACAATCCTTGAAGGGATTGTTGCTGCATGGAGGTAAAACCCAATGGCCTGAATGGAGGATGTAGATCTGCTGCTTCTGAATGCTGGATCTGAAGAACAAAGTGGTAGGATGAATCCTCCACTAATTTCCTAGCTGAATTCTAGAAATAACCTCCTGAAGATGGCACCAATGCCTGATAAGGAATGAAGAAAAATCCTCTTTCCAGAGCTACTCAAAGAAAGAGGTGGGATTCCCACTCGGGAACACCCTGTGCTAAACATCACTAAAAACTATGCTAAACAACCCAAGTCTGCATAGAAATGTCCTAAGAAAAATCTAGATCTAAACAAATCAAGAAACGAATAATCCAAATCATGCCTTCCATTGTGCCTCCACCTTCATTATATGCATGAGCCTTCCACAGTCTAGGCCCACTTCAATTCTGTGTTGTACATGTGGACATAGTCTCCATGCTTGACTGCGTTGTGGCCTCATGTCCTCCATCAAGTTCACATGGGGTGATCACCCTCTCCATCATATGTGCATTAAAAGCACCACTTCCTCCACTATCTTATCATAAATGCTTCATGATCTTTTTTTAATGTAATATGATCTCAATTGACCTTTTCAAATATTCTCATGATTTTGTATTTTAGATTCATGATCTTATTTTTCTGTTTCATCCTCCATAATCTATCTCATAAATGAGACATGATCTCCATTAATGGAGTTGCTCCACTACTCCATGATTTTAGATCTAGATCTAGAATATCTACATATACACATTAAAAGTGGATTTTATTCATTTTTGAGGTTTGTGGGTCCCTCCACCCTTTTATTTACTTAATTTATTAATAAAATCAAGAACTATAATATTCCAAATATGATGTGAAAATTTGGGAATATTACATCACTTTCTCTTCATCAAATTTGACATCTCGTATGACCACTGTCATCTTGTGTGATTTCAGGTACTCCCAATAGTTGTGAGGTGTATCAGTGTACCCCAAAAATATCCCCAACTCTGTTGTTGGCTCTATCTTCTTCCTGACATATTTTGTTACATGGAAATAAACAGATGAATCAAAAATTTAAAAATACAACACATTTGGTCTCTTATCTAAGAAAAGGCTCCTCTGGTGTACTTATCCCAAGTATCCGATGCAGACTTTTGTTGTGAAAAAATATTGTTGTATTGCATGCTTTCACCCACATATTCAACGGTAGGCCCTGATAAGGTAACATAGCTCGTGCTTCTCCCACAATATTTTTGTTCTTTCTTTCTGAAAACCCATTTTGTTGTGGGTTATGAGGTGCTATAAATTCTCTTTGAATTCCTTCTGAGGCACATAAGTTCTTAAATTTGTTAGAGATATATTCTTGAATATTTTCTCTCCCCGGATCCTTCACCTTATTGCCTGTATCTGTCTTGAAAAGTGCCTTAAAATCACAAAACTTGGAGAACGTCTAATCTTTCTTCTGCATAAAGAAAATCCAATGCTTTCTTGAAAAATCATCAACAAATATCACATGATGCCTGTGTTTTTTTGTGGAAGTTTTCGAGAATGGTCCACACACAATGAATGAACTCTCTCAAGGATAGCCTTGGATTGAATTTCCTTATCATGAAAGGTGGCTTTGGTATACTTCCCCAATGTACACCCTTTGCATGTATCTCTCTTGGCAAGTGAACCCTCTGAAAGTCTTGTAGAAATTTATTGCATGATCTTCAAAGCATTGTGTTGTATATGGACCAATATCCTATGCCATAACTCATTGATGTCTTGACTATCTTCCTTCTCTTCTTTCCCGCTCAATGCAACACAATATTATACATCCAATTTGTAGAGGTTCTTTACTCGAACCCCAATATCTTTCACCTTTCCTATGGTTTTGTGATGAAGTAATTCCTTTCATTTACTGAAGATCACATCCTACCCATGATTTTCCAACATAGCAACAAAAACCAAATTATTCTTTAAACTAGGAACATACATGACATATTTTAATGTGAGGGGTTTACTTGAATTCCTCTTAAAGGTAATTGTACCTACACCGATAGTGTTATGTCTCCTGTCATCACCCATCTCGATGTGCATATGGAGATCCTTCTCCTCCAATATACTGAAGAATTCTTAGTTACCAATCATATGGAATGACACTCCACCATCCAAGTACAACACAAAACCCATCACTTATGACACCATGCATGTTGTGAGAGTGAAATCCAACTCGAACTGTGAAGCAAGTGATTCACCTGCTCCTCCTCCTGAGGCCTTGTTGTTGGTATTATTTTTTGGAAAACTATTTGCATAGTGTCCATGCTCACGACAGTGAAACAATTTCACCTTTGACAAGTCTCATTTCTTTCCTCCCTTGATGGAATCTGATTTGGAATGGGACACCTTCCCTTTCCCTTTCTTCACCTTTCCAACCAAGGAACAATTCTCCTCATCATCAGTCTTTGATGAGGATCCATCTCTCGAGCTCCTTTGAATCTATTCGTGTACCAAGTCAAACCATAATCACTCTGCTTTGGTAGCATCTCCCTCCCATTCACATAGACTTGGTAGCTATTCCAGCTCTTGGGAAGGAATAGAAGAGCTAGGTTCACCAAATTATCCTGGGAAACTGTTATCCCAACACTTCCAATCTCATCTTGACATTGAGTGAACTTCGTCAAGTATTTTTGGATCGTGTCACCTTTCTCCATGTTGATATTTCTAAGCTTATCTTTCAGCACCAGCTTCCTGTGGTCACAACTGTTATGAAACAGATTTTTCAAGGCCTTCCACATAGCATATGGAGTTTCCTTTCCATGGATACTCAAGACAATATGACCTCGAACTCCATCTAACAATATCCTTCTCACATTTTTTAAATTATTCTTCCATACGTCAAGAAGTTGAGCATCTGCTACAGTGGGCTTAGGAATATCACTGCCAATGAATGCCTTAAGTTCGTTGTCCTTGAGCACTGCCTCCATCCTATCCTTCAATGCTACATAATTTGAATTTACCTCAAGGGCATATTCTAGCCTTAATACATATTTGAAAGACATTTTGACCTGTTGTTGGGTCATGAAGAATAAATCTGCAAATTCAATGTACCTGTTAAAAAACAAAAATCGAGTTCTTCTCTTCTATTGTGATTTCTGGCACTACGATACCATGTGTTGGCCCTCATTTTTTATCTTTTTTTTTAATGAAATACATCTTATTTTCCATACTATCCATCTATAAACCATCATATCCACCTTATTTTGACCAAAAAAATGCATATACAAGTATTTAAATTATGTTTTTCTATTATTAGAAGTTTTTGTAAAAATTGAAATTTAAGTGCATTTTTGGACAGCATCCGAAATTCCCGTAATGGCCTCATGGTTTTCATATTTTCAGGACACTTGGGCTCGAGCTGGATATATTTCTAGAAGGCTTTGGAACTAAGATTAAGTGTAGACTTTTTGGTACATTCAAACCGAGCTTTAATATGCATGGTCAAATGCGGTCAAACAAGACCTATCTTTATGGAGGATCCCTAGAAACTTGGTCAAAATTCTTATTTTTTAGGATTTTATAGATTTTGATGAATCTGATGGATGAATTCAACTTTATTGTATAAGATAAGGATAGTCATGACTATAGGAGCTATTTTAGATGAATTTTTTAGATACGTTATCTATTTAAGCCTCAAACTTTGAAGGCATTGATATGTAGAATTTGTATGACTTAACATTATTATTTATGAGACTTTGGAGACATAATTGATTATTTATGAGTGTTGATGAATCTAATGATAATTATTATTTTTCATTTGAAAGGACAAACAAATATTTAAGTTAGATATTCTTTCTATCTAATTAAGATCTTAAGTTAGAATTCATGTTTTCATGTTTTTACATGCTTTTTTGAATTTCTGTTTCTAACAATAGCATTACTGATAAATTAATATATGATGAAGGAAAATAGGACCTCTTCAGTGAAGAGACTCTTCAATTATTGATTCATTTATCTTAATCTATTGTTCAATTAGTATTTTTTTTTATTTCTAATTCATGAAGTAATCTTGCTAGATAAGGACAAACAAATCTCTTAAGTTAGGAGATTCTTCTGCTTCTGATTGCACACATGAATTTAGAAATTGTTTAAGTTAGATTTATATTTGTAATATGCATTTCCCTATTCATTGATAAACCATCTTCTAAATTGATCATAACTGAAACCCATATACTTTGGGGATGCGTCTAAGTTCCACTAGCCCATATTGATAATAAATAATTGCGTTAGTTTACATAGTAAATTGAACCAAAATTTTGGCATCGTTGTCGGGGAAGCATATTTCAAAACAGTCAAATAGGAAGATAAAAAGATAAAAAAATAAAAAATCACCAAAAACAACAAAAACATAGTTTTTCTTTCAAGTAATGTTTTCTTATGCCTATAGATAGAGATCAGAAAGGTAGATTTGTGAAACAATACCCCCCAACAGCTCATTCATCCATGGGACTAACAACACCAGTTTCTGGAAGACCTACTATAGAAGAGTTAGAGGAAAAATGGAGATCAGGACAAAGATTAAATTTAGTTTAAATACAAATATTTTTAGCCTTTGAGGTAAAAAGAAAGCAATCACTTAAAAAACCTCCTTCCGTATGGAAACAAAAAGATACAAGAAAACCAATTTTTGGACAATTAGAGCAACCTGTCCTTGAAGAAATCAAAGTAGTGGAAGAAATAAAAAATCAACCTCATATTGAAACACTACATATCTCTAAACAAGAAATGGTTGAAGAAGGAGAAGGATCAACTAGAATAAACATGAATCCTCAATAAAGACTTGAATATGAAATGTAGCAAAGGGAATGGTGAAGACAACAAAAGGAAGAAAAAATAATTGAGGAAGAAAGAAAGGTAGAGGAAGACATAAGAGAAGAATCACTTAGAAGGATAGAGGAAGAAGCAAGAAGAGAAAATAAAAATAGAAGAACATAAGAAAATGAGAAAGAAATTAACACTGATCAGGAAACTACTTTTGGCCTTCCAATCTTAGATGCAAGAGAAATATTACGAGAAGAAATAAAAATGAAAAAAATTCCACCTTCTGTATTGCCTAATTTCTATGGTATGTCAACAGAAGATCCTGATGCATTCATTTTTGAGTTTGATATCTTGTGTAGAACTTATGGATATACTAATGACACATACAAGATTCAACTTTTTCCTTTTACTCTAAAAGCAGTAGCCTTGAAATTGTTTATGGGATTAGGAGAACATACAATAGCTTCTTCGGATGATATGAAGAATTTTTTTCTTAAAAAGTATCAAGCTTACTGCAGGGCTACAGACACAAAAGAAGACATTTTCATAATGACACAACAAGAAGATGAAAGTTTGTGATGGCAGGCTCACCCTGCCAAACCCACATTCTCATTCACAAGATATGCATATAAAAATGCATCTTCAAATTTATGCCCCAAATAAGACTCCAAGCCTAGACAATTACAAAATTTTTGCGGAAGCTTATAAATTAAATCTTCAAGAAATATTTCTTCAATTTAATACATGGTTATAAAACCATGACCCATACGTCATCTATCTATTCTTTCATGCGGAAGCTCCTTTTAAAAATCCTTCACTATGGTTATAAAACCATTACATAAGTGGAAGCTCTCTTTTAATTATAATCTTATGGTTATGAAACCATATTTCAAACTTTCTTCTCATCATTCGATTTTCATTTAAACCCCAACAACCTTCATACCAAGGTTGTTTCATAAATATAAGCCTTTTTAAAAGTCTTATAAGAGACTTTGGTTAATAATCATTTAACCCTGCAACTTTTCATAATGTTTGAATTATGTAGACATCTCAATTCAAAAGTTCGATTTTAAAATAAAATCATGTAAATTGAAGCCCATACCTGGCCCACCATTCTCTTCAATGAACATTAGCACTATTTCCCATGACATTTATACTCTTCAATCGAATTTATGAACTTTACCTTTGTTGGCTTAATGCTAATGCCTCCACGCATGAAATTTCAGCATTCACATCCAATGGTTGATGTGCTATCGCTTTTCCCAACAATGATCCGACGATCATCGCGTCAAAAAGATGCACGCCCTTTGATCTTCCAATTTCATGCGACATAATTGGTTTTAAAATACCATTAAAAAACATGTGTTATATGCAGATTGTTATCGCGTTCCATTTGAGGGAAACTGCTTACTGGGTTTTATTTGTGCGATACTGCCAGTTTTAGATTGGAAAAACCGCCCTCACTATTCATCGAACTCATGGTTCCGTTCTTCATCTACACTGATTCCTTCATCAAACTATGCCATTGCTTCTCTACTCTCCCATGCGATGCAATTCAAAGATCAGATAGGTTTTAAAACAGAAACTCCTCACCTATTTGCAAGTCAAAAGCCTTCAACGATTCTGAAGAGGTTGTGGGCCATTACTCATTGCCAAAGTTCCGCTTCATTCTATGCACAGTTTTTATCAGGGCCAGGTTCGATCTTCGATCTGCGTTCCATTTTGAAGTCAATGCTGCAGATTGACTTTAAAAAATATTCATGACATTTCTAAAAATAAATTAAATCATCGATTCATCCATCGCTTCTTGTGTGCTACCATTCCTTCAATATTGAATTCAGTGTTTGCACAGACTCTTTTGAACACTGCAATTCACACAACTTTGTACTCAACGCAAATTCTTCAATGCTGAGATTGATTTCAAAATAGATAAACATAGTCTTAAAAACTCTGCGCCTTCTTTGCCTTCAACCATCACGGTATTTAAACTCCGCACTTCCAATTTCACTGCACCATCATTTGACTTCATAAATTCCTCTACTACAACAAACACGTCCCCATCGTTCTACTTTCACAACCTCACTTAGTCTTCGATGGCATCGATTTCATTAAGAAATCCTCATCATCATAACCAAAGCCAATATATCAAATGTCAAGCATGAATTGAAAATTCAATTCAATCTTTTCCACACGATGATCGATCCCTCTTTAATTAGAACCATGCCTTCAATCGAAGCTTCTTTATTGACTTTGAACTCTGCAATGTTGCCAAAGTTCTGATCTTCGTCGAGTTTGTGTATTCTTCCTAAACGAATTCCTATTCGATTGCATGCCACTCTTGACACTTCCGCGTATTTAGTAACGCGTCCAACATATTTTCACAATGCGCAACAATTCATTAGATTCAAAACACAAATCGATATTAAAATCGATTTTCTCCTTTTTATCCAAGGCTGATATGCCAATGTCAATCGTGAAATCAAACTCACTTATAGAGCCAAATATACATTTGTTTATAACATACACCACGCATATATAGGATTATATCAATAACAAACTAATTCTTGAAAGAACAGAGCCTTATACACAGAATTCGATTAACACAAAAATATCATAACCATATAATGGAAATTGACTCAAAAATCAAGTTCTTTCATTACTCATGCAAACCTTACATGGAAATCTTCCTTCTTGGCCTGATTTTCAAATCATTGGCCCTTCTTACAATTTCCTGAAGGCTTGAAAAAACTCTGTTTGTCCTCTTCAACTCCTGTTCGCTAACTCTCTTCTATTATAATCTCTTTTCTGCCTTTTAGGCTTATTACATTTATACAATAATGCTGAAGCAATTTAGGTTCAAATCCTCAAATATCTCAACAAAAATCCTTAAAATCTGCAAACCCCTACAATCTAGATTTTATGCCTAAAATCTTGAAACCAAATATATCTTAAGCTTTCATAATCAATTCTTAAATATCTAAAATCTAATTTCCCTCATGTTCTCCAATCATTTGGTAACATTAACAAGTCCTCACAATAATTAATTAAAATCACTCAAAAATCCCATTAATATTTACATAAAACCAATATTTTCTCACAAACATAAGACCCCCTGTGTTTGATAAAATACAAAGTATTTTTTGAATCTAATGCCCCTGCATTAGACTCCCAAGGTTGAAAATGATCATGATCTCTTGATCATTCATTTTAAGTCTTTGTCCGCTTGGATCCCACACCTTGTTCTGCAACTTATCATCTACATCTGCGGTTGTTTGTTGCTTTTCTCCAGCTCTCCATATTTTATGTTGCCTTGCTCCACTGGCTGCACTTTCACAATCTCTCTTTGTATTTCTTTTGCTGATGCTGCTGCTTATTTTTCCTGCTAATATCTTCCTCTGAGATAATTTCATCATTATCTTTTTGATTAGTTCAATCTCTTTGTTCAACAAATCCTCCGATTGCTAAAATTTGGCTTGCTGAGCCCTTGCTTCTATGCTTGCTTCTGTTCTTGCTGTCACTTACTGATTTCTTGCTGCCACCCAATCATTCATACCCTCTTATTTTCTAAAACAAAAAACTTCTTTTCTACCTTCTCCTATTAGCAATTTACTGGATTGGTACATTGTACACTCCTTTCTACTGTCTTTTATCTCTTGTATCTGCAATTCCCAAATCTGAAATTGAGAATTTTCTTGCACTAAATTCTGATCATTCAGCATTATCTCCAACAAATTAATTCTTCACTCCATGGATTAGATAATTCCACAGAATTTTCTCCCTCTTCCTTATTTGACTGCTCAACTGTGTGAAATGTTCTCGAGCACTTGCAACAACACCTACATTCACAAAACAATTGTCAAAACAAAAATCATAAGGCGTCAGTGCATTTTCTTCCTCTACCAGCATTTCAGTATGCTGTTATGAAATTTCTTCCTCCTCTATCGGCAAATCGATATGTTGATTTTCTTTTCCCAAAGAATTCTCTGAAGATTTCTCAAGACTGACAACTAGTCTTCCTCCTACATCATCTGCCTCCATGATGTTTTCCTGCTCTCGTTCACTGTAGTGAACTCCGCCTTCTGCTGCAATCTCCCTATCATACTCTGAATGCTCCAACAAGTATTCTAGTAATGCAATTTCCTTGTGGCATTGCTGAAGTATATCATCATCATGTACCATTCGTGCATTCACACACAAACTTTCAGTTTGTAAATCAAAATTTTCAACAGTATCAGCTGTTGTTTCATATACCAGTTCTTCAGACTGATCCTCTTCTTCATTCACAAGAATTTATCCTTGTGCTATAACAGCTTCAAATATGAATGCATTACTGCTTCCTGCTTCAGAGTATTTATCTCTTCAAATATTCTCTCTCATACTTGTGACAGTTTCACAAGATTTCTTATTCTCTTCTGCAAAACCTATAATCACACCACAATTGTCCGTTATAAAAATACAAGGTTTTACATCATCCAGCTGATCTAGATTTACCCAATAACTCAGGAAATCATCAATGATATCCTCTTCTGTTTCATCAATGGAAACTTCCACTTTCAACTCAGCTGCTTTGAGTTCTTCACATCCCAACTGTACATCCATCCTCTGTTCAAGCTTTCTCAGCTTTTTGGCAAACTGCATGTTCATCTGCTGATCTCTTTTCTATTGTAGCCTCTGCCACTTCACTCTCTTCTTCATGAGCCAACCAATTCTATGGATTTCCTATATCCTCATCTTCAATTTATTAAACTGTTCCCTGATCTCAGCTAACTCTTTGTCATATTCTACATCAGCTAACTGCTGCCTCATGCCATTTGTCTTGGCATCTTTCTCCTTTCTTCTAATGTGGTCTCTCTTTGAACCTCTACTCTCTCCTTTATGAATTTTAGTAGTCATCTTCTTCACCATGAGTTCCTCACTCATAAGTTTCACCAAGCCTCTGCAACAGCAAGCTCTCCTGCTGTCACTTACCTCACTAATCCTTTCCTTCAGATCTGGTCTTTTGGCAAGTGCTGGTTCTCCTTCTGTTGAAACCTTTTGAGCATTTCTTCATTGCTCCTTCAGGCTTCACTCATCTGTAACTTCTTAGAACACACTTTGTTCCATCCATTCAACTTCTACTGAATTTCTTCAAGTTTTTCCACACTCACTTAGAATCCTCTGCTGGACTCCTTCATCACTGCTCTCAAGTTGTGATCTGCTTCTTTCGCTGAGATTTTCTTTAACTTGCTTGCAACATGAATTATGAAAACATCCTTCAAACCAGAGTTAAATATCATTTTTCAACTCACCTTCAAGATCACTGTTGATCTTGCTTCACCTCTCACCTCCACTGCATCTCTGTGCTGAAATCTTTATCAGTTTCAAAATCTGATCTGTTTTATCACACATGCAATTAATAAAAACTTGAATTTTCAAACAGAGCTATTCCAACTCTGATACCACTTGATGGCAGGCTCACCCTGCCAAACCCAAGTTCCCATTCACAAGCTATGCATATAAAAATGCATCTTCAAATTTATTCCCCAAATAAGACTCCAAGTCTAGACAATTACGAATTTTTTGCAGAAGCTTATAAATTAAATCTTCAAGAAAGATTTCTTCAATTTAATACATGGTTATAAAACCATGACCCAGACGTCATCTATCTATTCTTTCATGCGGAATCTCCTTTTAAAAATCCTTCACTATGGTTATAAAACCATTAAATAAGTGGAAGCTCTCTTTTAATTATAATCTTATGGTTATGAAACCATATTTCAAACTTTCTTCTCATCATTCGATTTTCATTTAAACCCCAACAACCTTCATACCAAGGTTGTTTCACAAATGTAAGCCTTTTTAAAAGTCTTATAAGAGACTTTGGCTAATAATCATTTAACCCTGCGGCTTTTCATAATGTTTGAATTATGTAGACATCTCAATTCAAAAGCTCGATTTTAAAATAAAATCATGTAAATTGAAGCCCATACCTGGCCCACGATTCTCTTCAATGAACATTAGCACTATTTCCCATGACATTGATACTCTTCAATCGAATTTATGAAATTTACCTTTGTTGGCTTAATGCTAATGCCTCCACGCATGAACTTTCGACATTCACATCCAATGGTTGATGTGCTATCGCTTTTCCCAACAATGATCCGACGATCATTGCGTCAAAAATATGCACGCCCTTTGATCTTCCAATTTCACACGACATAACTGGTTTTAAAATACCATTAAAAAACAAGTGTCATATGCAGATTTTTATCGCGTTCCATTTGAGGGAAACCGCTTACTAGGTTTTATTTGCACAATACTGCCAGTTTTAAATTGGCAAAACCGCCCTCACTGTTCATCGAACTCACGGTTCCGTTCTTCATCTGCACTGATTCCTCCATCAAACTACGCCATTGCTTCTCTACTATCCCATGCGATGCAATTCAAAGATCGGAGAGGTTTTAAAACAAAAAATCCTCACCTATTTGCAAGTCAAAAGCCTTCAATGATTCTGAAGAGGCTGTGGGCCATTACTCATTTCCAAAGTTCCGCTTCATTCTATGCGCAGTTTTTATCAGGGCCAGGTTTGATCTTCGATCTGTGTTCCATTTTGAGGTCAATGCTGCAGATCGAATTTAAAAAACATTCACAATATTTCTACAAATAAATCAAATCATCGATTCATCCATCGCTTCTTTTGTTCTACCATTCCTTCACTGTTGAACTCAGTGTTTGCGCAGACTCTTTTGAACACTGAAATTCACACAAATTTGTACTCAACGCAAATTCTTCAATGCTGAGATTGATTTCAAAATAAATAAACAGAGTCTTAAAAACTCTGCACCTTCTTTGCCTTCTACCATCATGGTATTTAAACTCTGCACTTCCAATTTCACTGCACCATCATTTGACTTCATAAATTCCTCTGCTACATCAAACACGTCCCCATCGTTCTACTTTCACGACCTCACTTAGTCTTCGATGGCATCGATTTCATTAAGAAATCCTCATCATCATAACCAAAGTCAATATGTCAAATGTCAAGCATGAATTGAAAATTCAATTCAATCTTTTCCACAGGATGATCGATCCCTCTTTAATTAGAACCATGCCTTCAATCGAAGCTTCTTTATTGAATTTGAACTCTGCAATGTTACCAGAGTTTTGATCTTTTTCAAGTTTGTGTATTCTGCCTAAACGAATTCCTATTCGATTACATGCCACTCTTGACACTTCTGCGTACTTAATAACGTGTCCAACATATTTTCACAATGTGCAACAATTCATTAGATTCAAAACACAAATCGATATTAAAATCGATTTTCTCCTTTTTATCCAAGGCTGATATGCCAATGTCAATCCTGAAATCAAACTCACTTATAGAGCCAAATATGCATTTTTTTATAACATACACCACACATATATAGGATTATATCAATAACAAATGAATTCCTGAAAGAAAATAGCCTTATACACATAATTCGATTAACACAACAATATCATAACCATATAATGGAAATTGACTCAGAAATCAAGTTCTTTCATTACTCATGCAAACCTTACATGGAAATCTTCCTTCTTGATCTGATTTTTAAATCATTGGCCCTTCTTACAATTGCCCGAAGGCTTGAAAAAACTTTGTTTTTCCTCTTCAACTCCTGTCCGCTACCTCTCTTCTATTCTAATCTCTTATCTGCCTTTTAGGCTTTTTACATTTATACAATAATTCTGAAGCAATTTATGTTCAAATCCTCAAATATCTCAACAAAAATCCTTAAAATATGCAAACCCCTACAATCTAGATTTTATCCCTAAAATCTTGAAACCAAATCTATCTTAAGCTTTCATAATCAATTCTTGAATATGTAAAATTTAATTTCCCTCATGTTCTCCAATCATTTGGGAACATTAACAAATCCTCACAATAATTAATTAAAAT
This sequence comes from Pinus albicaulis, assembly GCA_034641835.2. Taxonomy (NCBI): domain Eukaryota; kingdom Viridiplantae; phylum Streptophyta; class Pinopsida; order Pinales; family Pinaceae; genus Pinus; species Pinus albicaulis. The sequence goes on along the minus strand of CM076577.1, from coordinate 648,049,533 downwards.
CACTAAAAAATCCCATTAATATTTACATAAAATCAATATTTTCTCACAAACATAATACCCCCTATGTTTGATAAAATACAAGGTATTTTTCGAATCTAATGCCCCTGCATCAGTTTGGAATAATATTTGGAAATATTTCTTTACAATTTACAGAAATCCAAACATCATTCTCTCAGTCCCAATACCATCCGTACCATATTTCTTAAGGGTATCAAAGATGAATATTTATACATCCTTAATGTGTTGGGAGAAGGAGATATCTCCAATTTACCATTTGAAGAAATTGCTGAACTTTGTTAGGAATACTATAGGGGAAGAGCAAAGAGTGGAAAGAGAGATATTCCATAAAAAGCTTCCAAATATGCAGCAAGTGTAGTAACAAGAGAAGATATAGGAAGTTTATTAGAAAACTTCAAAAAATATATCTTGAGCACTTTGGGAACACAAGTAGATGTCTTGAAAGATAAGAAAAAGAAAGAAGAACAAGATGAAATCTTAGCAATTTTCTGTCCAAAGTGTAGGCAAAAAAATCCACTCAGGGAATGTCCTTTGCAAGGTATACAAGTTTGTGGACTATGCACATAAAATCATGCAATAGAAAAATGTCCAAAATTAAAAGAATTGCAAGGATAAGAAGTGCAAGGAGTAGATTCTCTCTACTATATGGCACTAAGGAGACCTTGGCAACCAAGGATGCCTCAACAATTTTCCTCAAAAAAACCCCCAAAATTTTCAATATCCTCAAAACACATGGAATACACTAATGCCATGGCAGGCTTGGCCACCACAACAATATCAAAACCAACCTGCACAAGGTTGGAGGGGATATGGTTATGGAAACCAACCACCACAGCATATGTATCCTCAACAATATCAATATCAGCAACCATACCCTCCAAAACCATCTCCTCAATATCAACAATTCCAGCAACATCAACCAATGCCATATCCACCTCAAAATCAACCAATGCTAACACAACCGCAACAACTTCAGCTGCCCACTAACCAACCACCTCCTAGACCAACACAATTACCATCTCAGCCAGTAGCTAATCCAAGTAACAAGGTGGATGGACCGGCATATCATGTGGAAGAGGCAACATATTATCCTACTTATTCAATTCTTCCCATTCAAGATGTCCACCTAAGGTCTGGGAAGGTGTTACAGAAAGATTCTCCTCTGATAATTGAAGAACACATTGAACAAAGAGAACAAAGTCAACAATCTCAACCAGAAGAGAAAATTCAGAAAGGTAAATCTATTATGACACAAAATCCACCATATCCAGAGAGATTGATACAACAAAATATTCCAATATCTCTACCTGAATTTAATATTCTGGATGAATTGAAGAACACATATGTCAAAATTCCTTTGTTGCAGGCAATTAAATATATCCCGATATATGCAAAAACAATAAAGGAATTATGCATTAAGAAATCTGGTAGAAGAAAGAAGGATCCACCTACAATCTAGATAATTGGAAGTCTATCTAGTCTCATGTCTACAAACACAACCATTGAAAAATATGTTCATCCAGGAATTCCTATGGTTACCATTTCGATTAATAAATTTTCAGTGCCAAATACTTTAATAGACTTGGGAGCAGCTATAAATGTTATGACTACAGAGACTATGAAACATTTGAATCTGAACAACATTAGACCTACTACTATAGTCTTAGAACTTGCAAATAGATCTAAAGTTGTGCCAGAAGGTATATTGGAAGATATCATTGTCTCACTAGATTCATGGGAGTATCCTGTAGACTTCTTGATTTTGCAGGAAAAAATAAATTTAGGAGGGCATCCCTTAATTTTAGGTAGACCATGGTTAGCCACTGCAGATTCTTACATTGGATGAAGGTGAGGAAGTATGATTATTTCACATGGAGATGAAAGAAAACATATTACATTATATCCTCCCACTCAATGTCCTTCTTTATTATCATGGCTTGATGGAGAGGAACCAAAAGGGCTACAATCTGTTCTTAGTCTTAATCAAGTCTATAATTTTAGAGAGGAGGAAGAAAATTAGGATTATTAGATATTTTCATCTCAGAACCAAATATTTTTGAGCAACTTAGAGTAACTCAATATGAAGTTGCTAGTTATCTTTTAGATGAATTTTTTTCCGGAAAATTGCACTATACAATCATTGCAAAATACATTCGAAAGCATTTTTCCTGTGAATTCAATTACCAATTCAAACAACAAAATCATTGATATCAGTTCTGAGAGACATTTGAATATTGATAATAATTTACAATCATCATAAGAGGAAAAGCTAATAACATTGTTGCAAAAATATTCAAAAGCTTTTTCCCGGGATTACACAGACATGTATGGAATTCATCCAAAAACATGCATCCATCACATTTATATTAATGATCAAATTAAAAATGTAAGGAAACCAAAAACAAGGATGAACCCCATGATGAAGGAAATATTGAAAGAAGAATTATAGAAACTATTACAAGTCAGATTTATCTATCCTATTTCAGATAGTCAATGGGTTTCACCCTTAGTTGTAGTACCTAAGAAAAATGGGAAATGAAGAATTTGTGTGGATTACAGAGAACTCAATAAAGCAACATTAAAAGATTATTTTCCTTTACCATTTATTGATCAAGTGTTAGATTAATTAGCTGGAAAGAAATTATTTTCATTTCTGGATGGATTTAGTGGATATAATCAGATAAATATAGCATTGGAAGATCAAGATAAGACAACATTCACATGCCCATGGAAAACATATGCATACAAAGTATTACCCTTTGGTTTATGTAATGCACCTTCTACATTTTAGAGAGCAGTTCTTGCAATCTTTGTTGATTTTATCCATGAGTGTGTAGAAGTTTACATGGATGATTTCACTGTGTATGGTAAAACATATGATGATTTTTTACAAAATCTTGAAAAGTTGTTCAAAATATGCATAAAGACAAATCTATCAATCAGTAATGAAAAATATTTTATGATGTTAACTGAGGGGATAGTGTTGGGACACCATATTTCTTCTTTGGGAATTAAGGTGGACCCAACAAAAATTCAAGTCATTGTGAATTTAACACCACCCACAACACAAAAAGAAGTTAGAATTTTCTTGGGTTATGCAGGCTACTATAGGATATTTATTGAAAATTTCAGTAAAATAGCTTTGCCATTATTCAAGTTACTTGGGAAAGATGCGAAATTCCAATGGACAAATAATTGTCAAAATGCATTTGAAAAATTAAAAGAAAAATTGTCAATTGCACCCATTATTCGAGGACCTAATTGGTCTTTGCCATTTCACATTTCAACTGATGCATCTGATATAGCTATTGGAGCATCACTTGGACAAAAAGAGAATCAATTTAATTATACCATATATTTCATTTAAGAAAAAACTTAACACCGTCAAAATTGAACTACACTGTTACAGAAAAAGAAATGTTAGTTGTAGTACATGCAGTTAATAAATTTCGACATTATATAACCAGTTATCAAGTTTACATTCACAGGGATCATTCCACCATAAAATATTTAATGAAAAAATCAATCAAAAATGGAAGAATAACTAGATGGCTTTTATTAATGCAAGAATTTAACATAATTGTACAAGATCGACCATGCAAAGATAATTAAGTTGCAGAGTTTTTATGAAGACTACATTCACCTCGTGATCCAAATACAGTATCAGATAATTTTCCAGATGAACATCTATTTTCTATATATGTCAAAACTCCATGGTATGCAGATATAGCTAAATATTTATCATCTGGCATCCTACCATCTCATTACACAAATAAACAGAAAAGAAGAATAATTAGAGAAAGTTCTAGATATAATTGGGTCAATGGAGATCTATTTTATACTGGTGCTGATCTAATGATTAGAAAATGTGTTAGAGAAGATGAGATTATTGAAATTTTGAAAGAATGTCATGACGAACCATGTGGTGGTCATTTTGAAAATAAGCGAACATCATAAAAAATGTTGCAACTTGGCTACTACTGGCCATCCATCTTCAAAGACTCCAAATCCTATGTGAAGAGATGTGACAATTGCTGAAGAATTGGTTGAATAGTGGCATTAGTTGAAATGCCATTAAAGCCACAAGTACTGATTGAACCATTTGAATAGTGGGATTTAGATTTCATGGGACCAATTAACCCTCCATCCAATGGAAAGAAGTACATCCTAGTATGTATAGATTATGTGACTAAGTGGGTGGAGGTAAAGGCAGTAGCATGGGCAATATAAGATACTGTTGTGTCTTTTCTATTTGAAGAGATATTTGTAAGGTATGGAGTTCCAAGACAGATAGTAACTGACCAAAGCACACAGTTCACACCAAAACTTGTTTGCGAAATTACAGAGAAATACAAGATCAAAAAAATAAAATCAACTCCATATCATCCTCAAGAAAATGGATAAGTAGAATTAACAAATAAATTCCTAGAGAACATTATGACAAAAAATGTACAAATTAACAGAAAGGACTAGTCAGAAAAATTGAGAGATGCACTATGGGCATATAGGATAACATGGAAAAACACAACTGGGCTTAGTCCATATCAGTTAGTGTATGGAAAAAAAGTCCTATTACCCATATAATTTCAAATACATACATTCAACCTAGCAACAGAATTGGGGATGGAATTATCTGAGGCACAACTACAAAGAATTATGGAATTAAATCAACTGGATGAGATACGACAGCAAGCAGTACAACACAAATCTCTTGTGCAAGAATAAAGGATAAAATGGCATGATCGATTCATAAAGAATAAAGTGTTTCAAAAAGGATATTGGGCACTCTTGTTCGAATCCAAGTTCAAATATTTCAAAACAAAGTTTACGACTCATTGGCTTGGGCCATATGAGATTGAAGAAATATTTGAAAATGGAGCTGTCAAGATAAAAATAATTGATGAAGCATCTGCTCCTTTTGGCATTAATGGACATAGGCTTACAGTTTACAATAAGCCTATAAATAAAGAGGATTTTCTGAGAAAAATTTCGATAGATTCAGATCTAGAACTATTGGGACAGCATGGCAATATGCCTCCCATAATTCCAGAAGAAGAAGAAGAAGAATGATAGTATATATATATATATATATATATGTATGTATGTATGTATGTATGTATGTATGTATGTATGTAATAAAAGATTTTGGTTGTGAAAATCCAGGAAACTGGCACAATACAAACTCGAATTCATATCGGAAAACCAACTTGTTTGGACAATATGAATTCTCTTTATTTTTCATTTTAATTTACTATGTTTTTTGCAGATATACCCTCTAAGACATGACGGACTTGAGGACAAGTCTTATCATCAGCTTGGGAGAAGGTGTGTAATAAAAAATATGAAAACAGTTTTAGCAGTTGAATTGAAAATCCAGAAAACTGGCATAATACAAACTTGAATTCATATCAGAAAACCAACTTGTTTGGAAAATATGAATTCTCTTTATTTTTCATTTTACTTTACTATGTTTTTTGTAGATATACCCTCTAAGACATGACAGACTTGAGGACAATTCTTATCATCAGCTTGGGAGAAGGTGTGTAATAAAAACTATGAAAACAGTTTTAGCAACTGAATTGAAGACAGAATATGAACTACAATTACAAAGGAACCTTGTACATCATTCAAAATATACAGAAGGGACCTAGATTATTATTAAGAAAGTATTCAGAAAGGGACCTGTATGATTACGGCAGAATCAGAAAGGGACTTGTATCATTACGACAAAAGAAATTTTCAAACATTATTGCAAATTACGCTAGAAGGGACCTAAAAATACAAAATGTCAGAAGGGACATAAGCTACATCAAATGAATATCATGTCATAAGGGACCTAAAATTTCAAATTTTAACCTGCAGAAGGGACCTGAACAATATCATTCCAAATCAAATCAGTTGCAAAGTGGAAATAAAGTCTCTAAATAGTCTAAAAGAGCCATCGTGATAACAAATACAATGTCAACCATCATTAACATCGAATGGTTTGACAGAATACAATACAGTAAGTAAAAAATTGCTCTTAAAATTTCAATTTTTTGTGAAAATATTCTAGAATTGTAAAGCTAATTTAATACTGGTTATGCATTTTTATCACCTACATTTTCCATCATCTACATTTCATCACCTATGATTCTTAGCCCTATTTTATCCATATCTATACAACTATCCTAACCAGTCAATAAAACATTCCATAATCTATCCATACCATACCCTACCTTATTTTTCTAAACAAAAGAATCATAAACAAAAGGCTTAACATTAAACCTTTGTTGGACCTACAATAAACAAACAAGATGATAGTGTCATTATAAATATTTAATTTTAAAATGTGACCATTTCATTGGTCAATTTTAAAAATTAATTAAAAGAGAAAACCTAAAGTCTAAAATCATATGATAGCGCAACTATTCCAACAACAAAACAAAATGCAAAAATCGTAATCATAAATGGTTATAAGCTAAGGTAATGGAGCAAGAGTGCAATCATAATGCAAACAATGGAATGAAAACTAACCTAAAGTATGATGATATGAAAAACAATGCATGACAATGATGTATGTATATGGACAAAACTATGATGAGACAGTGATACATACAACAATGAAGGAACGAAGAAATGATGGCATACAATGATGTGAATACAAGCAATGAAACGAAAATATGATGGTGCATATGCAATAGGGTATGATGCATTTCAATGGAGGATGGAAGGAGACATAGTCATTAACACAAAGCATGAAAGAAAAACGTGAAAGGGAATGCGTAATAAGTGAAGCAGAGGATGAAATGTACATCGGAGTCAGCATGATAGTCAAGGGTAAGCCATGCATGCACAAGTCAAGCGGTGGTTGATGAATGGTCAAAGCAAATTCAAATGCCATATTACAACACTTTGTAAACTGTTGAGAGAGCCTCCACCATTTCTAAGAACTGAAGCAACTGATATACACTTTGTTTTCCACCATCATCGCCTTTCGAAGACTCAGTGAGAGAAGGAAGGCATGCAATCAAAATACAAATCCATTTTTGCAACTCTGTGAGAAACAAATAAACAAGAGAGACGACAAGGGATAAGTTGTGAGGGGAATAGAAGAAATATAACGCAAAAAAGAAGGCAGGAAATATAGCAGTTAGAAGAATAGAGCTATAAGGGGAATTGAATGAAGTTTCAAGCCAACAAATCTGGAAAATGTGTCAAGCGACCACGCTATCAGGAGGCAAAATCCCGTGAATGAATCTCGGGGTTGTTAAACAAAATGAGAGTTATAAAAGGAGTTCTTATTTTACGATCTTTAAAACTTGTCATTGCCTTACGTTTTGTTTTTTACACCACCCATAAATACTTTGATACCACTCATAAACGCTTCGCCATCAGTTAACTCTAAATATTTTGTTGATTAAATGAGTAAATTATAAGATATTGAGTGAATATTTTGATAATATTGGCGCTGATTGAGACACAGAGACTTCAGTTAAACTAGAAGGAAAATCACGAGGATCATAGCATCAAATCATGAGGATCATTGCAAAGACAGGTAAACTTAAAAACATTCTCGTGCACAGTATTCTATTTGAAAATGAATAAAAACAGAGAATGGAGAGTTTTGGTTTGAATTTCACAGTGAATTCATTTTAATTGGGTTGTATAGTAGATTAATTTCATTTGCACACTCAGTAGAGTAATTTGAATCAGGTTTTGTGGATAAAGATTGGTTTAAAAGGCACAGTCAACATGTTTTTGTATTTTTGCATAACAGAGGGTAGAGTCTGGTGAATTTTGAAGGAAAACAATGAACTAATTATGAGATTTTTGATGAAATAATTGAGCTATTCTCTTGCATAAACAATGAGCTTATATTATATACATAATTCTTTGCCTTAGGAAAAGAATTTTGTATGGAATCGAAGGGTCACAAGACACTTTTGTATAAAAAAAATTCATTTTTTTACACAATTAAACATTTTTTATTTTTATTTTTACAAAAGAGAGGTAGAGGATTGTTATTATTTTAAAAGAGACAAAGAATCAAATAGAGAGTAGGATAATAGAAACATGAATTTTTTATGTTTTCTTAAAACTCTCTATAAAAAATGTTGTGTCTATTTGAAGCAGTAAGCTCACATTCTTCCAAAGGAAAATAGAGGATTGATTTCAATTACTTAGCAAGAGCAGCAAATAGAGGTGAGCCTTACTACTGTGATAACATCTAGTACTTCAATTTTTGTCTACAAAAATGAAGTTAATGATAGTAGATGGGTACATAAAATTGTTTTCAGACAATATGACATCAAGAACAGAGCCCAAAGATTCTCAAATTTAACATTGGAGTAGGGAAACAATTGAGAAACTTTATCAATCAGGCTTAATAGGATTTCTTCAAAAATTCAAAGGGCACAATGAGGATATCACAAGGGAGTTTATAAAAAATTGAAAACGGGATGAAACTATGGTGGGTAGTTTACATATTCCTTTAACTCCAGAATCTATTTCCGAAGCTTTAGAGTTGGCATCATCAGGTGAACTATACCACAAGTGATTGTATTTCAAAGACAAGGGTTGGACCTTCTTCTTGGATAAGAACAGAAAGGGTTCTTTTGATAGGTCAAAGGGGATTCCCAGGGAGTGGTTCAATGGACCTTGGACTGAGCTAGTTTTGATAATTCAAAATTTTTTCACCTGTGATAAAAAACATAGTGTAGTACACCTATATCACATTAGGTTACTACAACATATTAAAGGATATATTAGGATCAATTTTCCCTACTTATTTTATAAAAACTTGATGAAGATGATTGAAAGTGTAAAATCTGAGACCAAACCTAAAGAAGCCCAAATTCATCACCAGGGAATCATAAAAATCCTTGTGGATTACCAGCTGAAAACTAAGGGAATGGTTTGGGAAGATTTCCTAATTGAAAATAAGTTTGTAGAGCAAGTCACTGAAAAAAACTTAAACCAATGCAAAAAATAAGAAATATTGTGCATTGACCTCTCTATCCTAAAACCAGGTCAAAGAAATAGTAGGAAACAGTTATGGTAGAGAGGGAAACATCATTTTTGACCATTTCTAGAGTACAGAAAAAGAGGAAATCAGCAGAATGAGAAGTGAAAGTCATAAATACATCTCCTTTAACTAAACAAGCCAATGAAATCCTTGAGAGGTTGCAACAAGAATTTTATGAAAATCCTGTAGACAAAGATTCTTATTTTGAAAATAATGAGGTTGAATCTACTTTATTTTATAAAAATACTGAGGAGGAAGACTAAAACCTTGGCAGGATCAGAGAGTTAACTGATAGCCTGGAGGTAAGCAGAATCATGGAAAGGCACCTGAAAGAAGAAAATGAAACCTATAAGACTACTTATGAAAAATTGGTTAAATAAAATGAAAATATAAGTGAATAAATGGGAAAGCTTAAAAACCAAAAACAATCTTCTTTATACACAAGCATTCAGGTGGCTTCAAGAGAAAAATTCCTAGAAGGCCAAATATGAGAAAAAAAAGGTCGAGACCTCAATTACAAGGAAGAACAATGCAAAGATATGGATTCTCTTCTATATGAAGCACAACAAGAAGTTTTAGGATCCGGAATGGGATCAACATTACAGCTCAGGAGGTCCAAAAGGAAAAAGCAAGCATGAGGACATGCTTGAACATCCGCTTGGGGGAGATGTTGGCCCTCGTTTTTTATCTCTTTTTGTTTATGACATACATATTATTTGACATACTATCCATATACACACCATCATATCCACCTTATTTTGACCAAAAAAATGCATATAAAGGTATTTAAATTATGTTTTTCAATTATTATAAGTTTTTGTAAAAGTTGAAATTAAGTGCATTTTTGGGCAGAATCAGAAATTCCCGTAATGGCCTCATGGTTTGCATATTTGCAAGACACTTAGGATCGAGTTGGATATATTTATAGAAGTCTTGGGAACTAATATTAAGTGTACACTTGTTGGTACAGTCAAACCAAGCTTTATAGGCCCAGTCAAAGGCGGTAAAACAAGACCTGTCTTTAAGGAGGACCCCTAAAAACTAGGTCAAAATTCTTATTTTGTGGGATTTTCTATATTTTGATGGATCTGATGGATGTATTCAACTTGATTGGATAAGCTAGTGATAGTCATGACTATAGGAGCTATTTTATATTAATTTGTTAGATACTTTATCTATTTAAGCCTCAAACTTTGAAGGCATTGATATGTAGAATTTGTATGACTTAACATTAATATTTCTGAGACTTTGGAGACATAATTGAAGATCTATTCTATTATATTTGATGATATTATATGTTGGTTTATTGATTTAAGTTATAAGTAGCTGAAAACACCTTCAGTGTGCGAGGCAATGGTGGAGGGCCCCCACACCGAGCTAAGTGCACTTCCTAATTTATTTTTAGTTACAATTTTTGAATTAGTTTTCTTATCCTTAACTTGTTTATGCTAATTATTTATGAGTGTTGATGAATCTAATGATCATTATTATTTTTCATATTAAAGGAAAAACAAATTTTTAAGTTAAAAATTCTTTCTATCTAATTAAGATCTTAAGTTAGAATTCATCTTTTCATGCTTTTACATGTTTTTATGAATTCCTGTTTCTAGCAATAGCATTACTGATAAATGAATATATGATGAAGGACAAACAGGACCTCTTTAGTGAAGAGCCTCTTCAATTATTGATTCATGTATCTTAATCTATTGTTCAATTATTAGTTTTTTATTTCTAATTCATGAGGTAATCTTGTTAGAGAAGGACAAACAAATCTCTTAATTTAAGAGATTATTCTACTTTTGATTGCACAGTTGAATTTATAAATTGTTTAAGTTAGATTTATTTTTGTAATATGCATTTCCTTAGTCATTGATAAACCATCTTCTAAATTTATCATAATTTAAATCCATATACTTTGGGGATGCTTCTAATTTCCACTAGCCCAGATTGATAATAAATACTTGCGTTAGTTTACATAGTAAATTGACCCAACACCATGTAGAAATTATCGAAAGGGATCTAATCTAATATTGTAATGTACTAAAAAAAATACTAAATCCTTCTACAATTTGTGGAAACCAAATACAATCGCAAAATCACATAACAAGTAAGAGAAAGAAATAATCAATCGCACAACAAAATATGTATATGGGGAAATAAACTTCTCAAAACCCCACTATCTGTATATTGTATAAAGTCAAGACCATCAAATAATGCAATGTTATTTCCCTCACTGAGAAACCTCTACACTTTGATGACCGTCTCATTCTGATCGAGGAAAAATTAGTCAAATACTTGGCCAATTCTTAGCCTTTGTCTAACCAGCCTTGCTTACACATTCTTGGAGGAATTATGGAACTATTAAATAGGAAATCCCCAATAATTGGTTGCACAATTCATCCAAGGTTTCTTGATGACTCTATACATGACATGTACAATTTTCTAATTATACAATTGATAGTTTTCTTCCCTTTAACCTCAAACTCAATTGAGCCTTTCTTAGAAATGACATGCAAAAACTGTTTATATTTAATTATCAGTTAAATGATTGACCACTACTTATGAGTTAAATTATATTTAATTCACTGAACCTGTCACTAGCTCATCTCTCAGTTAGAACTAGTTAAACTGATTTTAACTCAATTAATTGAGTTAACTAATTACAACTAACAAATAATGTAAATGGACCCCCTAAAATCATGGGAGAACTCTACATTCCTCCCCTATAACCCTCAACTCTAATTTCCTAAGATAATTAAGTCTTCCTGACTTAGTTAACTAATACAAGTTGTCATGAGATGAAATTAAAATTTATCTTCCAATTTAATTAAGGGAAAATTAAATTAGAAGCCCCCTTTGGGTGCCATTTCAAAAAAATGTCTATCATGTTCCTAGTTTGAATGAAAATATATTGTTAGTTTCATAATTGAAATATATTGGCAAGTGATCCATAATTACTGCATTTAATAATTATTTTTCAATCAATGGTTGTTAAAACCACGGACAATGTAAGATAATAAACAAATAGATCATAATATTAAAGTGAGAATTTAATATCACAATGATTTCAATTTGACCATGATAATTATGATACTCACCCATGATATTCACCCATGGATTTTGTAAGCCATGGTATTTACCCATGGTATCTTAATTTATTATATTTACCGATGGTGTCCTAATTTATTAAATTTTCCCATGGTGTTAAACCATGGATTTTGTAAACTATGGTATTTACCCATGGTATTTTGAAATGTAAAATTAGATAACTCTCGGTGGAAAGAAACCTGTAAAAATTACAAGTACGAGAATTCAGTAGGAGAAAAACATGCCTATTTTCATAATGTAGTCTCATGGAATATTATAAATTCAATAAATATTTAAATTCCTTTTTATTATTTTCTGAAATACCTTACTTGAGTGGGTGCCATATTCTTCGTTATCTTTATAATGTAAATATTTCTTGTATGCATGGTGCCCCATTCTCAATTATTTTTATAATTATTTTAAGCAATATTTATCTCACGCATTATGACATATTCCTTCGTTAATCATGATTTTTCATTTCTTAAACAATTTGGATCATGCCAACAATAATGTATCATATAGGATGAGAAATTTGTAGTTAAGTGCACTTTGGCCAGAGTAGTGATGGGATGGATGACTTGCTAGGAAATTTGTAGTTCTTATTATTTTATCACTTTCCTTAGTCTCATTCCTCCAATGATCTGAACCAGTGGTATCAGAGCAGGGTTTCTCTTATATTTTTTTTTGCACATGTCCCCAATGAGGTCAGGGTACAAGGATCTCAGAATCGAACTATTAAAACCTTTGCAATACCATCCTCATAGATCCCAACAACCTCACATGGAAAATGAAAATAAAAATGATAGAGAAGGATGTCTTATAAAACTATTGCTTTAGGAATCACTTACACGATAGATGAGTGAGATGATGGAAGAATTTGCAACACCTTGTTGGATGGTGATAATTTACAAAGATAATCCACTAGATCTCTACCAAGAGGATTGAAAAGCGAGCTATCTTGGCATGGTTATGGTTTAACCACACAAAACACTTGCCACTGAATCCCATTTTCTAGGTCGCACACTGTTAGAATAATATTTGGTCTACAAGAATTGCAAGGTATCTCTATCCTTGGATCTTTGTTCATCAAGGTTATGGGTCAAACACACAAAACCATTGCCATCAAATTCCATTTTCTAGGCCACACACTGTCGGCATCATAGTTTACCCACAACCATTGCAGGGTATTTCTATCCTCAGATATTTTTTCATAAATTTTATGGGTCAAACACACAAAACCCTTCCCATCGAAGTCCATTTTCTAGGACACACACTGTCAACATCACAGTTGGCCCACAAGCATTATAAGGTATCTTTGTCCTCGGATATTCATTCATCATGGTTAAGGGTCGTCCACAAACCCACGGTTATGGGTCAACCATGTAAAAACTTTGTATTCAATAACACTTGGTTTTGGATCGTACACAAACCCACACTTATTCTCCTATTGAAAAAATGATTCCCTAGAGGGAACATTACGCAATGGGGACCATTCCTTCTCAAGGGGGGAGGATTGATCCAAGTGGAAAATATTTATCGCAGTTAATAATTATTTTTTTATCAATGGTTTCTAAAACCATGAATAATGCATGATAATTAAAAAATAAATTATAATATTAATGTGAGAATATAATCACACAACGATTTCCATTTTACCATCCTAATTTTGATACTCTTTTATGAAACTAGCTCCAAAAGTAGAAGAAAAGAGAGATCAACGCCTTCTAAATCAATGACTTAGAGGGGGAAACCTCCAGTACATTACATAAATGAAAACTTCTTGGATGATACAAATGAAAAAAACCTCCTTCTATATATCGGAGTCCATGGGGCCACAATATAATCCTATCCGACCTAACAATAATAATGTAAGGGCACAATAATAACAATATTGGGGTTACAGGGGTACAACAATAACAGTAAGGGGTCTACACTAATAATAATAAGGGACTAAACTAGTAATATAGGAACATAACATGCCCCTCTCCTTCAAAAAAGTGTTGTCCTCAACGCTTGAGTAGCTCTGGGTGCTTCTGTATAAAATTCTCATACTCCCATGTAGAATCTTCAGTGGGAAAGTTCTTCCACTTGATGTAGTCTCATGGGATATTATCAATTCAATAAATGTTTGAGTTCATTTCTATTGATTTTCTGAAATAACCCTCTTGCATATATGTCATATTTTGAGTTATATTTATAATGTCATTATTTATTTTATGCATTGTGTCAAATTCTCAATTATTTTTATAATTATTTTCTACAATAATTATCTCATGTGTTCTGACGTATTTCTTTGTCACTCATGAAGTTGCACTTCTTAAACAACTTGGATCATGCCAACATTATTGTATCAGATTGGATGGGAAATATGGAGTTAAGCATGCTTGGGCTAGAGTAGTACTAGGATGGGTGGATTTCTAGTAAATTTTTAGTTCTTGTTATTTTTTCACTTTTCGTGGTCTCATTCCTCCAACGATCTGGATCAACAAGATTACTTAGTTAAATCATAGGATCAATTTGTTGCTAAATATTTAAAGAAATATTAATTAGATAATAGGATAAATTTGTTGCTAAATATTTAGAGAAATATTAATTGGTTGTCATCCAATGTATTCTAAATTCAACTAATGGATTTTATAAGTTCCACAACCTATCTCGACCTAGACCTAACCTAACTACTTGTGTCACACAAAAAAAATTAACGAATAAACTATAGCATGAAAGACTCAAACATTTGAGCTTTAGGAGCATCTAGACTATGGAATATTATAATATGTTTGTTGGCCTAGCAAATATTCTTCCACCCGCTGGACTCTATAAAGGATGTGTGTTGGGAAGGAATCATCAAGCACCCTTCGACTCTGGGAAAGTATGACGTGTGAAAAAACCACTAAAATTTGTTCGTAATGTTATTGGTTTCATAAATAAGCCTTCATTAGTTGGTGCTAGGTACATTCTAATGTTTATTTATGATTTTTCAATATTTACTTGGATATATTTCTTGAGAAGTAAGAGCCATGTATTTGAAATATTCAAGGAATTTTTTATGAAACCAGCTCCAAAAATAGAAGAAAAGAGAGATCAACACCTTAGAAATCAACCACTTCGAGGGGGAAACCTCCAATACATTACATAAATGAACCATTTTTTGATGATAGAAATGGCCAAAACATCCTTCTATATATAGGAGTCCATGGGGCCACAATATAATCCTATCCAACCTAACAATAATAATGTAAGGGAACAATAATAACAATATTGGGGTTACATGGGTACAAAGATAACAATAAGGGGGCTACACTAATAACAATAAGGGACTAAGCTACTAATATAGGGAGCTAACATTCCCCTCTCCTTCAAAAAAGTGTTGTCCTCAACGCTTGAGTAGCTCTAGCTGCTTCTGTATAAATTCTCATCCTCCCATGTAGAATCTTCAGTGGGTAAGTTCTTCCACTTGATGAGATACTATGAAATTGATTGATTTTGTAGCTGTCGAATTCTTTTTTCTGTGATAGCTTCATGTTCCAATATTATTTTTCCTTCCTCATCAAGTTCTGGAAATATTGTTTGAACTAGAATATTTTCACCTATAACCTTCTTAAGCATGAAACATGGAAAACTGGATGCACTCGCAAAGAAGCAGGAAGCTCCAATTTGTATGCCATAGTACCAATCTTTTGCAATAGCTTGTAAGGACCATAGTACTTTGGTGATAATTTATTATCTTTCTTAGCTTGCTTGAGGGACATTTGTTTGTATGGTTGTATCCGTAAAAATACCCAGTCTCCTACATCAAAACTTCTCTCGTTGCAATGTTGATTTGCCTATTGTTTCATTTGATTTTGTGCCAAATTTAGGTTATCCTTTAAGAGTTGGAGAACTTCTTGTTGATGCTTGATGTGATCTTCCACTGCTTGAACCTTAGAATTATCTCTTAAAGATGATGTGATTGACAGTGTATGATATCCATAAAGTGCCATAAATGGGGTCATTTTTGCTACAGTATGGAAGAAAGAATTATACCACCATTTAGCGAGAGGTAACCACTTGACCCATTGTGTTTTTTTATCAGATACAAAAAAACGAAGATATCCTTCCAAACATTTATTCACTATCTTAGTTTGACCATTGGATTGAGGATGATAAGATGAGCTATGAGCTAATTGAGTACCCAAACAAGAAAATTACTCCGTCCAAAATTTCCAGTAAAAATGGGATCTCTGTTGCTCACAATAATCTTTGGTTTTCCATGTAGCTTTTGAATTGTGTCCATAAATGTAGTAGCAACTATATTTTCTTTAAATGGATGAGATAATGCACAAAAGTGTGCATACTTGGTAATTCTATCAACTACCACCATGGTGACAATCTTTCCTTCGGACTTAGGTAAACATGTGATAAAATCCATTGAAATCTCCTCCCAACGTTGACTTGGCATGGATAAAGGTTGTAGAAGTCCTGGGGTCTTAATTGTCTCAACTTTATTTTGCTGGAAAACCAAACATTCCACCAAAAAATTTTGAATATCAGATTTAAGGCCATCCCAAAAAAATTCTTTCTTCACCCTGTGGTAAGTTTTTAAAAATCCTGAGTGTCCTCCTAAAGGAGAAGTGTGCAATTCCAAAAGAATATTTTTCTTTAGTTGGGAATTCTTACAAAGATATAAGAGATCTTTGTACCATAAGGAATCATTTTTCCAACTAAATGTATTAGATGTACTAGGATCTTGTTGCAACTTTTGAATGAGTGCCCACAATTCTTTTTCCTTCTTCCATTCATCCCTTGCTTTGGTTATCCAATCTTGTTGGATAATAGAAATGGCACAAAGCAATGCTTCCACCTCTTAATTCTTTCTTGAGAGTGCATCTTCAACAACATTTAGCTTTCATTTTTTGTAGATTATTTCGAAGTCACAACCCAACATCTTTGTGACCCATTTTTGCTGCTCTTCTGAAGATAGTCTTTGTTCCAAAAAGTGTTTAAGATTATCATGATAATTTTTTACCTTGAAGTGTCTTCCCATTAGGTAAGGCCACCATTTCTTTAGTGCATGTAGTATTGCTAACATTTCCTTCTCATAAATAGATTTCTGTAAATACTTTCCTTTTATTGGACGAATTTCAAAAGCAATGGGTCTTCCTTCTTGCATTAAAACATCACCAATTCCATTTCCTGAGGCATCACATTCCACAATAATTTTTTTTGTGAAGTCTGGCGTAGCTAAGACCGGTGCTACGCACATTTCCTCTTTAAGATGTTCAAAGGCCTTGGTTGCTTCAGGAATCCATGAAAATGCATCTTTCTTCAATAATGTTGTTAGAGGTACTGCTATTCTCCCATAATTATTAACAAACTTGCGATAATACCCTGTTAACCTGACAAATCCTTGCAATTGCTTTATGGCTATGGGGACTTTCCATTCCTTAATGGCTTTAATTTTTTTAGGGTCTACCTTAACACCCTCGTGAGATACAATATGACCCAAATATTCCACCTCTTGTATTCCAAAGAAAAATTTGGATGTTTTTGCATATAATTGTTTCTCCCACAGTAGTTTGAGCACCCTGTCAACATGTTGAACATGATCCTTCGAGGACCTGCTGTAGATTAGTATATCATCAAAAAATACTAGCACAAATTTTATAAGGAGGGATCTGAAAATGGAATTCATCAACCCTTGAAATGTAGAAGGTGCATTGGTAAGGCCAAAATGTTGGAATCACGATTGTTGTTAGACCAAAACCTGCAGGCGTTAGTCTCCGCTACAATCGCCAGAGTTAGGATCCAGGAGAGGCGGTTAGTCCGTGTCGCGAAACACACGGGGAGAGTTGCACCCAATGTCCAACAATCTCCCCCCCAACGTGAGCTGGGTGTGTTTCGAACTCGAGACCTATCGCTCCGATACCACTTGTTGGAATCACGATTACTGTTATATCAAAACCCGCAGGCTTTAGTCTCCACTACAATCGATAGAGTTAGGATCCACGAGAGGCGGTTAGTCCATGTCGTGAAACACATGGGGAGCGTTGAACCCAATTTCCAACACAAAAGGAATGACCAAAAAATCATAATTACCCTCATGAGTTCGAATTTTTTTTTTCGGAATATCTTCAATATTCATTCTAATTTGATGATATCCTGAACGAAGATCCAACTTGGTATAATAGATTGCTCCATGCAATTCTTCCAATAATTCATCAATCACAGGAATGGGAAATTTATCTTTAATGGTGAGATTATTGAGCTGCCTATAATCTAGACACATGTGCCATGATCCATCCTTCTTGTGCACCAATACTACTGGAGCAGAGAAAGAACTTTGATTAGGTTGAATTATATTAGTCTCTAACATTTCTACAATCATACGTTCAATTTCGCTCTTTTGGACATAAGGATATCTATAAGGCCTGATGTTTGGAGGAACACTTCCTGGAATCAAATGAATAGCATGATCATGATCACAATAGGTGGGAATCCTTTGGGAGTTTCAAACACCTTGGAATGATTGTCCAAGAATTTTTGGAGATTTGTAGAAATAGATGATTTTGATGTTGGAACTTCTAGTGAGCATAATTGTGCAATTACGCCTCTTTGTTCTTTCTTCAGAAGTTTTTTCATGACATTAGAGCTTATTATCTTTCCCGGCTTCCCTACGATACCCCTTAATTCGACTTCCTTTCCTTCTGGAAAACATTTCAAGACAATTTCTTGAAAATTAAAAGCTACCATCCCCAAAGATTGTAACCATTGTACTCCTAGTACAACATCAGCTCCTCCCATTGGAATGGAAAGCATTGGAATATTCAATACATATTCCCCCATGGTTAGCTTGATATTATGGCATTTTCCAGAGAAATTTATAGTTCCTCTATTTGCAACCATCACTTGACATTCTGGTGTTGGGTATAGGAAACAATTCAATTCCTTAGCTACCTTACAATGAATAAAATTATGGGTACTACTCGAATCAATCAACACTATTACCTTTTTCTTCTTGATATGTCCTTCTATATTGAGAGTTTGAGGAGTGGTAATTCCTTCCAATGCATTACACGATATGGTCAAACTCATTTCTTCCTCTTCTAGGGTTGGTTCCTAGTGTATATCCTCTTCTTTTGAAGATTCTTGCTCATTTTCTTCTTCCTCTTCACAATCTATGTAAAATAATTTCTTCTCATCACACTTATGACCTTTAGTGTATTTTCTATCAAAACTGTAGCAAAGCTCTTTTTCTCTTTTCTATTCCAATTTTTGTGGTGTCAACCTTGTAGGTTGTGGAAGTCTAGGAGTAGCAACACTTCCATCTTGATATATGTGAGGGGTAGGCTTGCTTGTTGCCATAATTTTACATTCAATTTTTCTTGCCAACCTGAATACCTTTTCCAATGAATCAGGTTCCCAAATGCGAACTTCATGTTGGATGTTATCCTTTAAAGTCCCTATGAAGACATCAATCCTGTGTTCCTCTGAAATACTAGTTACCCTTATATTCAATTTTTGGAAGTCCTCAATGTCATCCACCACTGAACCCTTTTGTTTGAGATTTATCAATTGTCTAAAGAAGGTGTTTATTTTTGTATCCTCATAATGTGTTATCATTTCCTCCTTAAAAATTTACCAAGTGACAATTTTTTTATGGGAGCAAAGCCATCGATACCATACAAATGTATTTTGTTCTATATGTAAAGTTGCAATGCGTACCTTGTGTGTGTTTTGCACATTATTGAGATCAAAATATTGCTCCATATGTAGTATCCATGCTATGGGATCCTTGCCATCAAAATTCCTCATATCCATATTTGGAATATGGTGGTTCTTCCATCCAACATTAGAGTTTATGAAATCGCAATTAACATTTATTTTTTTCTCAACATGAGTTTCCTCTACTATCTTTTCGCCATTAAGAAACATTTCTTGTATCAACTTTTCCAAACATTCGATGTCTACTTTTAGATGATTCTTCCTGTTTTCCATGTTGTCTTTCATTTTTTCATCCATCTTAGCTTCCAAACCATTAATATTAGCTTCCACGCCTTTCTTCAAAACTTCCATTTCATTTTTTGTTGCTCTTTGCGATAACGAAATTTGGTGCACTTGCTCTTGTAATTTTGATATCTCATGTTGCATTTCTTCGTCTTCATGAGTCATAATAGAGCCTTTTGAAGGCTTAATGGGTGTTGAATTATTTTTAGGGGGCATTTTAGAATCCAATACTAATTATATTCTTCAATATTCCCTTGGAATAGATTCAAACTAATATTTTCAAACGAGACTTATGTAATTCGAAAAAATACACACCTTTTTCTTTCTTTTGAGGAGCTCGATATTGAAAATGAATTATCTATGTGATTTCATATATTAAATATTTGAAATTGGGCTCTCTAGTATCCATCTGAATATTCTTTCAAATTCTAGAGGTCTAACCTGATTTGGATTTTTCAAGGAAAATTTATGCCAAATCTCCCACAATGACCTATTTATGGACTAGTTCAGTAGAGCGACCTTGTACGACGTGCCATGTGTCACTGTTTCCTCCTTCAGCTTTGAAATTGATATAAAGTCGACTACATTCTGTTTAATTGTGGCCAATTTTTACAGAATTCCAATCCAATTCTCAAAGAGAGAGTTATGATGATTTTCCCACGGTTGCCTCTTTGAGATGAAATTCGGGAGCCTAAAAAAACCCTAACTTACACAGACCCTATCTCTGAAAATATTGCGAATAGAACTCTGAAATTTCTCCATGACGTTCCTCAGGATGTTGGATTCACTCTATAAAAATTTCAGCTTCTGAACCCTCGTAGAAAAAAAGATATAGCGAAAATTCCTCGATGACCTGTTTAGGTTAAATTCAGGAGCCTGCAAAAATCCCTAACTTACATAGATCATATCTCCGAAAATATTGCGAACCAAGATCTGAAATTTTGCCACGGAATTCCTCAGGATTTCGACTTCTTTATGTAAAGATTTCAACTTCTGAACCTTTGTATAAACAAATTTATAGAGAAAATTCCACGATGACCTGTTTGGAATAGAAAAACCCTAGAATCCAAAGCTATGATACCAAATGTTATGAAACCAGCTCCAAAAATAGAAGAAAAAAGAGATCAACGTCTTAGAAATCAGCCACTTCGAGGGGGAAAATTCCAATACATTACATAAATGAACAATTCTTGGATGATACAAATGACCAAAAAAGCCTTCTATATATAGGAGTCCATGAGGTCACAATATAATCCTAGCCAACCTAACAATAATAATGTAAGGCAACAATTATAACAATATTGAGGTTACAGGGGTACAACAATAAGAATAAGGGGGCTACACTAATAACAATAAGGGACTAAACTAGTAATATAGGGACCTAACAGAATTTTGGGTCTTGTTCGAAAATCATTCCAGGAACTTAATTAATTCCTAATATCAGGAAATGGTGTAGAACATGTGAATATGCCGTTTGAAGCTTACCTTACATATCTAAACCCCCATACTCCCCCAAAAAATGGTGTTCCATAGAAAAATAATCCCACCGTGGTTGAAATGACTCATTGTATTTTACAAACAAAGGAGTTACCCACAACGTTTTGGGTTGAAGCGGTTTAATGTTCCAACTACCGTTTAAATCTCATTTCGACTAGAGCTGTCATTTCTACAACTCTAGTTAAATGTTGGTATTGTTAGAAGCCCTCCATTTTTAACCTCATATTTTTTGGATTCATTTCTTGGGAACGTATCCCTTAAAATGAAAAAATAAATCAGATGCAAAGAGTTATGCTTAGATCATATGAGTTATTATGATAATTCAAAATCATATCAATTGTTTGATCCTATCAAATATCAAATCATTACCTAAGGAAATTCCATATTTCATGAAAATGATTTTGGGATTAAGTTCTTGAACTCTTATTCTAGAATGATGAAGAATGATATATTTGACATTTTTGATGACTCAAGTTCGATTGTACCTTTCTTTCATATCTTGGCCACTATGTTCATTTTTTTTCTTGAGTTGACTACTCGTAAAAAGTCTTCAACTGAATCATTGCACTCTTATGCAAGAATATTTAGACCTCATGCTCATTTTTTGACACCATATTTACCTTGATGGTTTTCCAAAACTGTTTAAGTTACTAGATTAGATGCCAAACGATGCTTATATTAGCCTATGTGTCTAAGTCACAAGTAGCATTCTAGTCTTTCCTTGACACCGTTGTTAACATTGGGAAATCGTACAACATAAGATGACATTAATTAATGTCAAACCTAAGGATTTATAGGGCAAGAACACATTATGGAATCAAGAAGTATTTAAAATCTCTAAGGTTTTGAGAAAATCAGATTTTAACTAGTCTTAAATGCTAAAATGCGTGCTTAATCCTTCGAGAAGAGCACCTTCTGCGCGCATTTTTGCCTCATAAGCATGCATTCCTAGAAATGGAAAAATGTTTCTTCTGGGGGCCACACAAAACAAATGAAAGTTACTCCTTATATGAAGCCTCCTAAGGACAACCACTAGCGCCTCCTTAGACACTATGTGAGCACACAAAGGAGTATTTGGAGCACACAATGGAATCATACCTCTCCCTTGGGTCACCATCCATCATATACCAAGGGAGGGAATGAGGATTTGAAACTCCCCTATATAAAGCCACTAAGAGATGAAGAAAGGGTGATCACAGTGTTACGCTGGCCAAAGTTACCCAAGCAACACCAGCAGTGTGTGACCCAGATTTGGAGCTAAAGAGGACTCGATTGTTGGCCATCCAACACTCCTAGTCCACCATGGCAGAGAGAGAGGGGGACTGCATCGGAGCCATAGCTTGGAAGGAAACATCCTTACATCAGGACCTAGAACCATTGTCTAGGGGCCCTTTGGCAAGTGGGTAAAATTTCTTCTCCATATCAAACGTTTAATAAGAAGAGGCCTAGACCCTTCGTTTGCATTATTATTGCTTGACTCTCTTTATAGTTTCTGTATATTTGTGTTTTAATTTTAGTTTAACCTGAGCATACTTTTGCATAATTTTTCCACTAAATTGTGTGCTTTTGAGCCCCACCACTTTATTCCTATTACCAATATTTTAAAGAGTAGACCACACTCTTTAAGCTGGTGCGATTTCACACACCGTGCGTTAAATCCACCACAACAACCGTGTTAATGGAACTTGTGATCTTGAATCCTTTGCATATGCACAACGATAACCTAAAGTGGAATGTTTGGTCACAAAAGGATTCTCATAGAAATAAGGCATCGACTACATTGAAACATTTTCCCTTGTTGGAAAGATGAACTCTATTTCACTTATTCTTTCACTTGCTACTTGCTTTGGATGGAAAATTAAATAGATGGATGTTAAAAGGTCCTTCTTTCATGGAGAATTATTCAAATAAATCTACATGGAGAAACCCTTAGTTTTGTGACATATTCTAATATTGTTTTTCAATTAAAGAAGTTAGTATATGATTTGAAGAAAGATCTTTGGGCTTCGTATGATAAGATTGATCAATTATTTTTTAGTATTGGTTTCAAACATTGTGAATTTGATCACAATTTTTATGTCTTACATCTCACCAATGATATTTTAATTATTGTTTTCTATGTAGATGAATTAATTATCATTAGTAATAATACATATATAGTTTTGATATTGAATAATTGGCTTGTTGATACCTTTGAAATTATTGAGCTTGGTCTTTTGCATTTTCTTCTTGGTCTTGAACTCTTTCCTTTATCTCAGTTTTTTCATCTATAAATCTAAAGATATATTTGACTTATTGAAATTATTCAACATGGAATATTGTAAGCCATATGATACCCCCTTTCATTTAGGTGTTAAGAAAAATAAATAATGCCCCTCTTTGAAATTTAATGCTACCCTTTATAGAAAGTTGGTTGGTAGCCCTATATATTTGAGTAATAGTCAACTTACGTTTCCTTTGTTATTAATGTGGTTTCTTGGTTTATTCAATATTTGTAATAAATTCACTTGAAATCTACAAAGATAATTATTCTCTATCTTAAAGGTACCTCTCACTTTCGTATCACATGTTTTCAAATTTCACATTCATTGGTCGACCTCATAGACTCTGCTTAGGCAGGTGACAATGATGACATAAAATCCAATTTTGGATATGGTTTTTCCTTTAATGGTGAACCATTGATTTGGTCGTGCAAGAAACAATAGGAAATATCTCTATTTACTATATAAGTAGCATATCATGGAGTTGTTAGCGTAGGGATGGAGACAATTTGGGTTTGTTATCTTGGGTAAGTTTTGGTTCCTATTCAAACCTTAAATACTGTATATTGTGAGAATACTTTTTTTTTAAGGTCACTGATAACCATGTTGCACATACTAGGATGAGGCATGTCAAATTCCATGCCCACCATATATGACAATTGGTTCAAGATAAAGTTTTAATTCTTATATATTGAAGCACTGATGATTATCTTATTTATATATTTACAAATACATTGTATGAAACAAAGTTTGTTAAGAAACATGGTTTTCCTAAGCTTTAGAAAGATGTAATTATGGTAGGTGTGTCCTACAAACATAATTTCACCTCCTAAATCTCTAGAATGTTATGTTGTTGCGGGGGTGTTGGAACCTAAGGTTATGTTGGCTCATTACATCTCTAGAGATTTTGGAGACACTCAGTTGCAGGGTTGACTAACACTAGACATTCAATGGAGTTGATCACCTTGTAGGACAATTGGCTAAGTGGTTGTCAGGTTAGTCAAATAATTGACTAGAAGATAGTAGTTGACTAGTGGGACCACATAATGAACGGTTGAAGGAATTGAATGGATCATTATAACAAATTTAATGGTAAATTGATTGACATGAAGATAATCGAAGAGATAATTTGGATTTACATAAAATAGCTATAACTACTAACCCTTGTCACTATACCGAATCCTCCACAATTCAAGGATATTGGTTAGATTTGGTACTTATAAATAAAGGAACCTATGGGTTGAATATGAAACAATGAGACTGATATATTATTTCTATTTACATGTTTTTCACTGCAAATTCTGATGTTTTGAACATAATGCGTTGTGCTTTAATGATATAACAATGTCGTTGGACACCACCCATCATCTTGTAAGTGGTTTTCAGGTTAGTCAAATAATTGACTAGAAGATAGTAGTTGACTAGTGGGACCACATAATGAACAGTTGAAGGAATCGAATGGATCATTCTAACAAATTTAATAGTAAATTTACTGACATGAAGATAATCGAAGAGATAATTTGGTTTTACATAAATTAGTTGTAACTACTAAGCCTTATCGCTATACCAAATCCTCCACAATTCAAGGATATTGGCTAGATTTGTACTTATAAATAAAGGAACCTATGGGTTGAATATGAAACAATGAGACTCATATATGATTTATATTTACGTGTTTTTCACTGCAAATTCTGATGTTTTGAACATAATGCATTGTGCTTTAATGATGTAAAAATGTCGCTGGACACCACCCATCATCTTTAGGGTAATTTTCTCTTCTATTTAATCTCTAATTATATTTTGTTATATGTTAACTTTTCTTAGTTCCTGGTATGAGAGAATTCCCCAATGAATTTGAGTGTGACTTGTGGTTGAAGTAGAGTCTCAATCTCAAGCTAATATAGGCCAATGAGTGAGATGACAAGGCTATGAATTATGTGAGAAAAATATTTTTGAATAAACTAATAGTGGCATGTTGTATTCAACACATAGAAAACATAAAGCACTAAAGAAAATATTACCAAAAACTAGGTAAATCACAAATGGAAAGAACCTCATACATTAAATATGAAGAATCAGATGAGCGAAAATTCTCCTCCTTGGCTCCATGGTATTTATTTTGGGTAGAGGGAATTAAGGCTTCTAGTGTTATGGCTAGGCACTTTATGGATAGTCTGAACCTAAGTATTCTCTAGTCATGAATTAAAATCCATAGGTTGGCTTCACTGGCCATCCTTTTCGATTTCCTGGTGTCTATCTCTCTCATGGAAGACTCCTACTTGTTTGTAGTTTACACATGGATGGAAACAACTATGCGACCAAACTCTTTCCATAGTATTTCCACTCACCATGTTACCCATAAAGTAAGCTCATGGTTAATTTTGTAGCCTTGTGACATATCACACCATTTCATTTTCATTTCTCCCGTATTATGCTTATTTTCATGTGCTCTATAACTCTCTCCCATATAGTCAATGCCAGGCTCTCCCTTGAGTGTGGGCATGCAATCACATCACCACTCTTGAATACTACTTTCAAGTGGGGAAGCCTCAACCCCTTGTGCATGAAGCATGTCCTTCCACTTATTTTCTCTCGTATCTCCAAGAATTTTGACCTCAAGTTAGTTGCTTCATTTTACTCTATAACCCCCATTTCTTACCTTAGGTAGGAAATTATGTCGTGTCAACAACCACATGTTCACCAGGGTGCAACCTATTATCAAGAGTATTGAAAAATCTGGACCCAAATATGAGCTGAAAGTTCTCCAACCAGGTTTTGGGAACTAGCCCCACAACCCATTCAAGATGAACTAACCTAGGTGGAATGTGATTTGGAAGATGAATGGTGCACCCTTATTGAATCCCAAGTCCTAGTTGAAGTTGTAGAGTGGGTACCTGATGCAAACCATACCAAGGGAAGATACAACTAATATATGTATATCATGGACATATTTTGGAATATCAAATTCCTTATTAGAAGGGTTCTCCTTAACATAAATACCACCACAAAAGATGTGATTCTCTCCCTGAACCACATGCAAAGGAAACTAGCATCCACATACAAACATTTTGGGCACAATGAAAGACACATGGGTCTCCATTAAAAACCAAGATGCTCTCTAGGAAATAATAAGAATTCTCTTAATAACTCATGGACCAATTTTTAAATTAAATTAAAAATAAATTTCCCTAATAAATCATGCATCAATTTCCTAATCATATATACAATTAAGATAAATCTTAGTGACTTTCAATAGTTTTTGTGAAGAATTGTTTTGAGGTTGTGAAAAATCGCCGACTCTAACAAGTTTCTTGGTTTTTAATTATTAATCTAGCACAATATTGTCACCCCGCTTTAAGTAATAGGAACATATCTTTTAACTCTCAACAACACCATACATTCTCACACACTCCCAAATTCCCAACAAACCAAAAATGCACAACATACAATGTTTTGACAACACCTGCATTGTTACTGCAAAACTAATAATAGTGTCATATCTAGACACGTACTTTTTAATAGTAAATTAAAATTAATTTTTTTTTTTTTTTTTAGTTTTTTTATTAGATTTATTAATTAAAAAATGTATTGTTGTATTTTGGATATGTGGTATTGATAAGCCATGATATTGTAACACAACCTATTTAAAAATTAGAAATGTGATAAAATGAGAGTGAATATCCATTGTTAATAATCGTGTTACATGTTCTTTTAAATGTATATATGTTTAATTTATATATTAGTTATGATTTACCATTAATAATAATACTAATATAGTTTAATTATTTTAGCAAGTTGATCTGTAGGATTTGATTATTGATGTATATTGGCATTTATCAACAATTTAATTCATATGGTTACTCTATTTTTTTTTAATTATTACACTAGCATATTTATATAAAATAAATTGTGGATAAAAATTCATGGGAATCAATTAATGATAAATTAATTACTCATAAGCACTAATAAACATCAATCTATAATTAGCATCAAATCACTTACTTACATATCTCTTTTCACTCTCAATTTTTGAATTGTAGATTAGCTGGAGTTTGGGTTCATACCTCCCTCCTAGGTTTTGTGGTTCAGCTTGGCCTTTGGCAACTCATTCTACTCGCTTTAATTCCTATCATTATCAACCTTAAGCCTTTGCCTTCTTTAGTTCATTCCTTTGAGGGATAGTGCAGTTATTTTCCCTCCTTGACCCGCCTCGTTCTCCTTTCTCTTTAGCTCCCTTCTTCTGGCTCATATTATTGCACCCTTATACTCCAATTCTTCTTCACCTCTTTTTTATCTCTTCCTACCCCTATTTTTCTCCCTACGCCATCTATTTTTCATCCTAGCTCTTTGTATTGCCACGCCAGGTGAATGAAAAAAAATGTGTTCATATGCATTTTTCATGTATTATCACCTTTTAAAGTGGATCTACTCAAAATTATGCATAGTGGGTACTCGTTGGAAGTGGAATTGAATTGTGCATCCAACAATTGTCTACCCTTAACATTTGAGTAAACCTATAAGGATATACACTAAAAATACAATAAAAAAAAAGTAGTTTTCTTCTTTCCCTCCAAAATATTTTCTACTAGCGATGCATCATCATCTTGAATCCTATTGGTTCTTTTAAAGTTAATTTTTTCAATAGATTTTTTTCCTTGAGGCCCATTTTTTACCTCAAAATTACCCTAATGATTGCTACAAAGCATGTTATGAGATATCTCCAAGGCATAGTTGAGTATGGGTTAAGGTACACCTAGCAGGATGGAGTGAAGTTGGAAGGGTACAGTGATTTAGATTGGGAAGGAAATACATTTGAAAACAAGAGCACTTCTGGTTGTAGTTTTAGGTTTGGATTAGGAGTAGTCTCTTGGTACAATAGGAGACGTATGTTAGTTGCAATAAGTTATGCAGAAGCCAAGTACATTGCTACCAGTATGGCGACATGCAGGGTTATTTAACATTAGAAACTCCTTGTTGGGACCTGTAACCATGATCTATATTTGATTGCAATATGCTATTATAATTAGAGGTACTAAACCCTCTAAGAATACAATATTCCATAACAAATTGAAGCTTATTGAGGTCAAGTACTACTTCATCAGATATTGTGTGTTGAAGGGGACAATAAGGGTGTAGTACACTCCCACATACAAATAGGTAGTCGCCATCTTAATGAAGGAAATTTTTCTATTTTTTAGGGATAAGTTGGGTGTTATGGTGAACACCTTCCTCGCTAAGAGGGATTGTTGAGATTGTAGCTTAGTGATTATTCATGACTCAGGTGTCATTACATGTAACCTTAATTATTCCCTACAATAGTTTATTAATGAATTGCCTAATTCAAGACTTTATATGGCAATTTAATTTAATTGTTGGGTACCTTTCTATAAAAGAGACAATAAGTCAATCACAAATTAAGTCCTAGAAGTTGATCTCAATAATGTGAGATTGAATCTCAAACATTGAGATTAGGGATTTCACTTAATATTAGGGTTTGATATTTTTAATAGGAGGTCTAAGACAAAAGAGATGCACATTTGATTTAGCACAAGTTTGGATTCAGTGAAGTGCATTTTTTGGTAGAAATAATGAGAAAAGGCTAGATCGAGCTAGCTAGAGTGAGATCAATATAGGTTGAGTTTTCTCTTTGGATAGAGAGAGAGAGTGTGTGTGTAAGAGCAAGCGAGAGAGAGAGAGAGAGAGAGAGAGAGAGAGAGAGTTAAGATATTTTTTTTGGTATTTGTTGGAGAAAATTCTTGTGCAACTACTGTAAGAAAATATTTCTCCTGAAGTTGAATAAGAAGCCCATCATTTGTTGGTTTCCTCAAAATGGGGTTTCTAGGGTATATCTATGTTATTTTCTATTACATGTGATTGGTTTTGTTCACCTAGCACACATATAAGGTCACCTATAATGTGGCCTCATGCCTCCAAATCTAGTAGGCACAAACACCCAAGATATTACCCCATTGACATCCCTTGATAATTGATGTTACACAACCTTTCGTCTTACATTTTTTTACTTTTAGTAAATTAGTTTATATTAGAAGATCCATAACCAACAATAACTTGGAATTGAGATTTTGTGTTTATGTCCTAGTGTATGTCAGAAACTTGGAAATAAGCTCCTAATTTTATTTTTTTTAATGGTTTTGGATGATAAACAATAGATCTTATTGTCAACCAGTCAAGTTTCCCTTGTGCTAGTCCACAAAGGTGTTGAGTTCTAACAATGAAATATGATTTTGTATAGAATTTATTTTGAGGCAATATAAAATTTAACTAGAAAATAATAATAATAATTTAAAATAAAATTATAATATGGTTATTTTTAGATTTTAGCAATGTGAGATTTATCATGAGCTAAGTCTTGTGGTGCCTATGAGATTTTCTCATCCATTTAATTTATATCATTTCACCCAATATATAAGTTAAACATATATACATTTGAAATTCAAAAAATTCTTAACTATGGAGATTAACCTCCACTTTACTATGAAAATTCTTAATTTGTGAATAGACTTTGTTACAATACCATCGTTCAATATCATGGCTTATCAATAGCAAAAGCCAAAAAAAACATAGCAAATACTACAAAGAATATTATAAAATATTCAGTGGAGGTTAAATATATAC
Organism: Pinus albicaulis; assembly: GCA_034641835.2. NCBI lineage: Eukaryota > Viridiplantae > Streptophyta > Pinopsida > Pinales > Pinaceae > Pinus > Pinus albicaulis. Next base: position 648,019,044 of record CM076577.1, on the reverse strand, counting down.
CATGCACCTACTAAATAGCACAACAATAAAAATTAAATGGTTGGTAAATGTCTATAGGAATCAATCCATGATAAACATAAAAATAATTATCTCGTTATACATATTACATTGTCCAGAATAAAAAGAATCATAAAAACTAGCTAAATTATAACATTATATTAATTATTATTATTATTAATTATAAAAAAGAATTAACATTGATCTGAAATAGATCCGACCTAATACTGAAGTAGAACTAATTATTTGTCAACAGGTGAATTGATTGTTAACTTGTTCGCTTAACGTGGAAGACTGAAGGAAAGAAAATGATTTAACGACTTGAAAAGAACATAAGAAGCTTATTAAACATGAAATTGCAGTGAAGAACAGAAATAAGAGACAACAAATATTGATTATAGAGTTCATCCTTGGTGGACTACGTCTCCGAGTCCGCTTTCAAGATGGGTGTCTGTTTTATTAAGGATTGATCCAAGGAAGTATTTACATATAAAAGCACTAGAATGAATGTGCTCACAGGCTCCTTTTGTCAATGTCAATAGAAATCTCTCTCTCCTCGCTTTCCAACTCCTATCTATGTGCTCAATTCCTCCTCCGTACGACCAAATTACACTGAAAATAAAACAACCTCTCTCTTCGAGGTCTGAATACAAGTCTTCGAAATAAATCTATATTTCTTCATCATGTGAAAAGGTGGTTTTATAGTATTATGCAGGTTAAATCTTAGAAATTCCTGAACTAGAAATGGCAAGTGGTTTTGAAATTAATGAATATTGTGCTCTCGGTGCAATAATAATGGAACACCTAGGGATTAGGTGCATGGTGGTTTGAATAATAACATAGTGCATTAACAACTTAAAACCAAAAATACAACTTTATGTTATAAATAGACCCCGACAGTTTGCAGTAGGCAGAGTGGTGGAACTATTTGGCATGTGACCGCTATAGACTAACCATTAATTGCCACCTTGAAGGTTAAGTCCCAACGTCTTCAGAAACTATTTTACCTCATCCGCATATGACAACTTCCATCCCAAAATTTGTGGTATTATTCTTCGTGTGGCCAACTTAGCTGTGGATTTTTTGTTACATTCTTGACTGCTCACATGTTGCCCGATGCTCTTCTCCCATGTGGTTAACTCCTATGGTGAACTACTATGAGTTTTGTAATATAATTTTATTATATATTCTGAAAAGGGGTTATAACATTTTTTTTTCATTAGCGCTATGTCATATTGTCTAACACTTTGGTTACATAACATTTTCGCTAGGTCTTTAGGACTTAGGTCTTAGACTTAGGCTAGGACCATTAGTATTATCACGTAGGTATTCCACCATAGGTTAGAACTAGGTCTTTTCACCATAAAAATTACGACATGTTGCCACCATAGGATTACCAGACACCATTACATAATGAAATCACCATGCATCATTAGGGGAATTTTGAGGTCTAAAATGGGCCTCATAAGAAAAATGTACAACAAAAATAAACTTTATAACAACCAATAGGATTCAAGATGATGATGTCATCCATAATGGATGATTCACCATTTTTGGAGTAAAAAAGTAAAAATATTAAAAAATAATAAAATAAAAAAACTACTTTTTCAACTCGTATTTTAAACTTATCTCCCAAAATTTTTACTCAAATTTGGAGCGGGAGTAGTCGTTGGATGCGGAATTTAATTCCTCATCCAAGGAGTACCCATGTTTCATACTTTCGATGAACTCTTCTACACGAAAAATGAGAAATACATAAAAAAATGTGATTGTAATCACGTTTTTTTTATGTATTTCTCAGTTTTCGTGTAGTAGGACCCATTGAAAGTATGCAACATGGGTACTCCTTGGATGGGGAATTAAATTCCACATCCAACGAGTACTACCGCTCGAAATTTGAGTAAAAACTTTGGGAGATAAGTTGAAAATATGAATTGAAAAAGTAGTTTTTTCATTTTTCCCTCTAAACTTTGATGATGTCATCAAATCTTATTAGATTTTTCCACTATTATTTTATAATTTCTTTAGGAGGCCCATTTTAGACCTCAAAATTCCCCTAATGATACATTTTTCCACCACATGACAATTTGACCATGCACCAAATTCGAACCACATCATAACCATGACGAAGTAACCCTCATTGGGAAAATTGAAGATGACTGGACTTCTCATTGGAAAAATTGGAGATTACTGGAGATGAACAGAACTTCATTGTCGATCTGCACTAATTCAAGATCCTCCTGGATAAATCGTCTCCACTTTAAAGCTTTTGGATCAACAAAAGTTTGATTTAAGGAGATATCAGGTGAGGGCACAACTCCCTCACTTTTCCGATCTCCATCCACCTCGCCTTGATCAGATTCATGCACTTGAGTCCCACTCGAAGATATTCCACATCTCCTCGCCTGGAAGTGTGAAATTTCCCATCCAATATGGTATCTTCCTGAAACTCATTCATATACTCAGGTGCCAAATCATAAACGGTAGGAATCTGTGTATCTTCCTCTGGATCAATCATCATTGGAGATTCATACGACTTCAAATTTTCTACATTTAAAACTGACTAAATATGCATGTAAGGTGATAAATCTAACGAAATGCATTATTTCCAATATTTTCCACAACCTTGAAAGGACCATTCCTGATGGGTTTCAGTTTCTTATCTTCTCCTTTCAACCTGTCTTTACTGATATACAACCATACCTGATCACTGCACTGAAAATGATGATCGTCTCGATGCATGTCATGGCACATTTTGTACTTGGTCTAACTCTAGTCTAACTGATCCTACACTGCTTCATGAATCTGTTGTATCCGTTGAATGAACTTAACTGCTTTTTTTGAATCTTCATGTCCATCCACTTTGTCTTTTTTGCCGAATATGAAGTCCATCAGTGACTTTGGTAGATACCCAAAATATTTTTCAAATGGCGATCGATTAGTCAAAGAATATAAGGCTCGATTGTAAGCATGCTGCACATAAGGTAAAGATTCATCCCATAACTTAGGATGATTTATGTAGTAACCGCAGAGAATATGTATCACTGTACTGTTCACCACTTATTTCTGCCCGTTGTTCTGTGGATGAAAAGTTTTCCTCTTCTTCAAATTTGTGTCCATGAGTCTCCACAAAGTGGACCAAAAATCTCCTACAAAGCGAGTGTCTCAATCATAAATAATGGAAGTAGGTAACCCAAAATGAACTGATACTTGTTGAAAGAACATCTGTGCAGTTTTTTCAACAATCACTTGCATTTTTCATGGAACAATAATGCACCTCTTGCTAAAACGATCAACCATGACATACATGTAATCATGCCCTCTCCTGGACATATGAGTCCTCCAACAAAATCCATGGAAATGTTGTCCCATGGTCGCAAAGGAATTGGAAGTGGCATATACAAAACAATCTATCGATCGCTTGGCTTGCTTGTAGAATTCTTCACACATCCTTTAATGTACTTAACAATGGTTTCATACATGCAAGGCCCATAGAAATACCTTTGAAATTGTGCCATAGTCTTTCTTACGCCAAAATGTCCTGAAATGAGACAAGAATATTCTTCCCAAATAACATGCACCCTTTCTGTCTGTGGTATGCACAACTTACCAAAATGATATAACAACTTGTCATCAACATGAAAATTGACTTCTTCCACCTGAGTACCTAGAGTTAGTGATTCATAAATATCTTTGAAATCATCATCAATACTATATTGTTCTAAATAAATTTCAAGTTTTAAAGAACTATTCTGCAACACTACTGAAGAATTCTAAGATGATCTAGACAACATATCAGCTAATTTTTTTGTTACACCTTTCTTGTAGTTAATTACTAAGTGAAATTGATGAAGAAATACCATCCATCATTAATGGTGAGATTTTTGCAACTTATTATGTGATTGAAGGTACTGAAGCGACTGATGATCTATGTGAATCACTATTTCCTTACCCATTAAGTAGTGTTTCCATTTCTTTACACTTTCAACCAAACAAAACAGTTATTTATCATACGTCGGATAATTTATAACTTCCTTAGAAGACGTTTCTGATTGAAAACAAATTGTTTTTCCGTTTTGTAGTAAAACTACACCCATTGCATAACCACTAGCATCTGTTTCAATTTCAAATGGTTGTTGAAGATCTGGTAAATCTAAGATTGGTGCTGTGAAATTTGTTTTCTTAAGTGAATCAAAAGCTTTTTGTTGTTTCCCTTCCCACTAAAAGGAAACTTTAGATCCTATTAAAGTGTTTAACGATGATGCAATCAAAGAAAAATGAGAAATGAATTTCCTCCAATATTGAACTGCACCTAAGAAACTCCTAACTTCAGTCACATCTGTGGTCTTGGCCACTTAACAATCACATCTATTTTGGCTGGATATATCTTCAAATAACCAACTCCAACTATGTAACCAAGATAAATCAGTTAAGTTTTCCCAAACTCACATTTGGACAATTTAAGGTACACTTTTTCCCTGTGGAACACTTTTAAGACCTGTTTAACATGCCTAACATGCTCTTCCATACTGGAACTGAAAATGAGGATATCAAGTAGATTATGACAAACTTATCAATGTATGGGCGTAATACATCATTCATAATCTTCATGAAAGTTGCTGGAGCATTACACAAACCAAAAGGCATCACTAACCATTCAAATAGTCCTTTCCTAGTTTTAAATGAAGTTTTCCAGATGTCATTTTCTGCAATGCAAATTTGATGATACACACTACACAAATCCAACTTAGTGAAATAGACAACATTTTTCAACTGATCAAGTAAATCATCCATCCTGGGAAGAGGATACCCATTCTTGATTGTGATTTTATTTAAGGCCCTAAAGTTGACACACATTCTCCATGTCCCTTCTTTCTTAGGAACTAAAATTATGGGTGAACCACATGGAGATGAACTGGGTCGAATGAAACCTTTTTCAACTAGCTCTTGGATTTGTTTCTTTATTTCTTCATTCTCTATAAATGACATGCAATACTTTCTGACATTAGGAAGAGGGGCATCATACATCAATTGTATCTCATGTTGTATTTCCCGTTTAGGAGGCAAATGTTTTGGTTCTTTAAATAGACTTTGAAAAGAATCTACCACATTAACCAAATTATCTTTAAACTGAGATTCAAAACCTGAAAAAGCATCATGTCAATCCTTATGTTGTTCTTTTATAACCATGAGTACATATATCTTACTTTAACTTATTAGTCTCTTCATATGATTAGCAGTAACTAAATCCAAGTGATTTTTGATTTTATGTGCCCGAACAATGTATTCAATTCCATCTTTCTTAAGGTGATATTTATGCTCTTTCCTATGGAACGTTGCATCACGATCATAGAGATAAGGACTTCCTAGCACTATTCCACATATTTCTAATGGTATCTCATCTAAATCCACTTCATCAATGTAATTAGCTATGATGGAAAATTTAAAATGACATTGCTTTGTGACATTATTCTGAGTCTTTTGTTTTAGCCAACCTAATAGGTATGGCCTTGGATGATTCTGTGTCTCCAAAAACAACTTCTTAACTAATTCTTCAGATATTAGATTTTCTTGTGATCCACTGTCAAACAAAGTGTCTATTTTTGTGTGCTTAGAATTTACCTTTATGTGAAATAATTCAACTCTTTTACCTTCATCCAAATGATTGATGTTTGAAGAAGATGCATAAGTACTAGAACTGGAACTAGTGTCAGAAATTTTACCTGTCGAAACCACTGCTGTTGTTTTCCTTTCATTACCTGAGTCGGAGCCCAAATATTTTTGGATTGTTGTATTAGCCTTCTTTTCACCTTTCCTCTTTTGGAACTTCTTTGGTCTGAGTTCCGGGTGAAGTTTCCAACATCTGGCTTCATCATGTCCGATCCTCTAGTAGTGAGTACAAGTAGGTATTTCACTTTCCTTCTGACTTGTCACTGTTTTCTTTCCCTTCAAACCGCTCTTCCTCTTGTTGTCTTTGGAATCCTTGATTTCCAACTATTTGGATGCTTTTGGTGAAAACTTGAATGGTCTGCCACTTGATTCAATATTTATGGATTGAACACACACTTCATAAAAGTCATTAGGATTAAACATCAATAACATATGTTGTAAATATGAATGTAAATTGCCAATGTACTTTAATAATGTTTCACATGTATCTAATGGAATACCAAGCACCAAATTTTCTTCCTGAACTCCTGAGTAAACTCCTAAACATTTTTCTCTTTACCTTGCATCAAATGCTGCCAATCAATAACAACTTGTTGCATGTATCCTAAAGGATATAATTTTTGTTCTGAGAGCTTTTAAGAACTTAGAGTATGAAGAGATGACTTTACCTTTCCAATTTAAATCTACTTGAGTATTAATTTCCCACCAAATTAAAGCTGTTCCCCCCATTCTATGTGTAGCTAACTAAATTTTTGTTCTTTCATTAGAAATGTTCTGAATTCTACAATACACTTCTAACTGTTTAATCCAGTTATCTAGTTTATCAGGATTCATTTAACCATAATAAATAGGTAGTTCAAATTTTACATCAAGTTTCAAAAGATATTTCTAAGGTTTCTTTTCTGTTTCAGAATCTCAACTAGAAGAAGAAGATGATGATGATGATAAAGATGATGGAGGAGAAGGAGGTTTTTCAGCTTTTCCTTTTCCCCTATCCTCCTTCGATGCCTTCGAAGAAGAAGATACATCTATTGCCTTCTTATCTTTGTAGAGTTCTCCCAACATCCCTTGCATGCTCAAGAACATTTTCTGAATCTTTTCTTCGCCCATGACCTTCACTTCAGGAGTTTCACCTGCATCAGTTCCTCCCATTGTCGATTGATGAGCGACTTTTCACTTTCCAAATTATGAGTCTATCTCCTCAAGCGATCCTTCACTACGTCGCAATCTAGACCTGGTTAACTTTCACTGGAAAAAATCCTACAACACAACCTGCTTTGATACCAAAATCTATGATCTGAAATAGATCTAATCTAATACTAAAGTAGAGATGATTATTTACCAACAAGTGAATTGATTGTTAACTCGATCACTTAACGTGGAATACTGAAGGAATGACAATGATTTAACGAATTAAACCAGAACATAAGAAACTTATTAAACATGAAATTGCAACAAAGAACATAGATAAGAGACAACAAACATTGATTGCGAAGTTTTTCCTTGGTGGACTACGTCTCCGGGTTTTCTTCCAAGATGGGCGTATGTTTTATTAAGGATTGATCCAAGGAAGTATTTACACAGAATAAAACCAGACTGAACGTGATCACATGCACCTCAGGTCACCGGAAACAGAAATATCTCTCTCCTAGCTTTCCAATGCCTATCTCTGCTCTCAATTCTACCTTCGAACGACCAAGTTACATTGAAAACAAACCAACCTCTCTCTTCTAGAATCTGAATACAAGTCTTTGAAATCACTCTATATTTCTTCATCATGTCCAAAGCTGATTTTATTAATGAATATTGTGCTCTCAGTGCAATAATAATCTAACACCTAGGTATTAGGTGCATGGTGGTTTGAATAATAACATAGCGCATTAAAAACTAAAAACCCAAAATACAACTTTATGTTATAAATAGACCCTGACAGTTTGCAGTTGGCGGAGCAGTGGAATTGTTTGGCATGCGACCGCTGCATACTAACCATTAGCTGCCACCTCGAAGGTTATGTCCCGACGTCTTCGGAAACTATTTTACCTCATCCGCATGTGATAACTTCCATACAAATTTATGTTATAAATAGACCCCAATAGTTTGTAGTTAGCGGAGCAGTGGAACTGTTTGGCATGTGACCGCTATAGACTAATCATTAGTTTCCACCTCGAAGGTTAAGTCCCAGCAGCTTCAACAATTGTTTTACCTCATCCGCATGTGACATCTTCCATCCCAGGGGTTATGGTCTTCTTCTCCGTGCGTTCAAATTAGTTGTGTACTGTTCGTTACATTCCCGACTGCTCACATGCTACCCGACAGTCTTCTCCCATGCGGGTAACTCTAGTGGTGAACTGTTATGGGTTTTGTAATATAATTATTTTGTATAGTTTGAAAGGGGCCATAACATGGTTTTTTTTCATTATCTCTATGTCATATGATATAACACTTTGGTTACATAACATTTTGGCTAGGTCTTTAGGACTTAGGTCTTAGACGTAGGATAGCACCATTAGTACTATCATATAGTTCTTCAACCATAGGTTTAGAACTAGGTCTTTTCACCATAAACATTACCACATGTTGCCACCATAGGATTACCACACACCATTACATAATGGCATCACCATGCATATACATTTGTCCACATGACAATTTTACCATGCACCAAATCCGAACCACATCATAACCATGACGAAGTAACACTCACCCGACAAACTGAAGATGACTGCACTTCTCATCGGAAAAACTAGAGATGACTGGAGATGAATGGAGCTTCATTTTCAATCTACACTGATGCAAGATCCTCCTAGATCAAACATATGAGTTAAAGTTATATACATTTAAAAAATATGTAACAATATTCTTAACCATGGAGATTTACCCTCACTTTATCATGAATTTTTTTAACTTGTAAATATATTTTGTTATAATATCATGGGTAAATATCATGGTTTTTCAATACCACATGCCCAATATGATGTGTTGATAGCCATTTGTTGGGGCCCTTGTTTTGAAATTAAGCAGCTTTTGAGTTGCGGTTAGTACGTGGCAGGACGCAACCACGGTAGGCAGAGAGATGTCAAGGTTGCGAAGGAGTAAAGGACAGGTGGAAAGACTGTTGCGGGAGCAGGCACAGCTGGCAAAAGAGCGTGGTAGGAAACAAGCAGTAGAACTCTCGACTAACAGAAAGAAAAAAAATATAGTTGAGCGAGAAGAAAGGAAGAACTGTCAGTCACGCTGGCCGTAGAAAAAATAGGCAGCCGACCAGCGGAAAGGGAGGTTGGCTCAGACGGGATCAAGGAACAGGAGCCGTAGGAGAGCTCTGTTTGTGTTGTTATGTTATCTACCCGTCTGTATCTTTGTGTTTCTCTCTGTCCATTAGGACCACCTTGTATTCTGTTCTGTTCAAGCTCATCCTGAGGAGCCTTGTAATATCTTGTCGCTGATAGTTGATTCATGATATAATCAGAGTTTGCTGTTCTAGATATATTTTATGGTCTGGAATGAATGGTTTCACTAGTAATTTTAAATTTTATTTATTGTAAGTCTTAATGCATTCCCGAGAGATATATTTCATGGAACATTGTGTTTGTTTAGACCTTTGTCATAGCTCTGATTTATCCATACCAATGTTGTTAGGCTGATACCGATCTATTCCCTACCTTAGTAAGGTTGTGGCATGCCTCGAGTGAGATTCTCGGCTCCTCAGAGTAGGGTGAAAATTCCAGTGTGGTGCTAGACTATAGAGGAACACCTTGTTGGCCCTTAACCTGAACCCAGGTCTTATCTACGAGACATGTTCCATCGCCAACAAATGGTTCCATTGCCGGGACGTGAAATTTCATTTGGGAGCTAGATCATGGTATCTCGGATCTTCAAAAGAGAAATACGAAGTTGGTGGGATAACCACCTAAATCAGTTCATCACTCAGCAAGCCGAGCTAAGATGAAAAAAGGAGAAAACAATCAGAAGTCTGGTTCTATTTTCCGACTCTACCAGTGATACCTACGAAATATTTTGGGGAAAGTTCTCAGAAGAACTCTATAACTGGTTGCGGAGGCTTCAGACCAAGGAAACCAAAGAAAAGTCGCGGAAAGTCAATCACAAGTGGGTGCACAGATATCTGGTGGCCCTTCATCGGTTAAACACTGATTTGACCCGAGTTGTAGATTTCTGGGTGGAATCTACCTTGGACGGAAACATAGTGGAGTTTGCGATGGAGTGCTACCAATATTTCTCGAGAGCAGAAGATACATTCAGATCCAGGTTAAGGGGGAAGCTGCTGAAGGAGATCCCATTATGGATTAAAGCCTTGATGGTAGATGAAGGAATAATGGGGTTTCAAAAAGCAGAGATGGAAGCATAAACCTCCTGTGCTGGGGGAAGGGACTAAGGGAGAGATGCTACAAGAACAGTAAAAAGGGGGAGTAGGGGTATGGATGTCGAGACCTCTAATAGGCTAAGGGAGTGACGTGCACATCGGAGGGCGCAAATTGTTGAGAAGTGGTGAGAAAGGGTGATAAAGGAGTTAAAAAGACAGGAAAGTAGTCGGAAAGGTAAGGAGGAGGCGCCTCAGGTGACGAAGGAAATGGAAAGTCAGGTGGGTCCCCAAGATATAGGAGGGGCCATTAAAGAAGTTCGATAGGTGTATAGGATCCCAACCCAGATGGAGAAAGGAAATAAGTCTGATGGAGAAGGTACAGACGCGCACCCAGAGGAGGTGTCCGATGTGGAGATGCACATTGCAATGGAGCAACTATTCCAAGAAAGGCCGACGTCCATATCTCAAGGTATTCCTATTCCCCAAAGTTCAAGTAGCTCTAGTCCCAACCTTCCCCTGATGCTTTATTAACCCCTAGGTGAAATTTTTGTTAAGTTTCGTGAATTAGGCCAGTTGCATAGTATTTGGTCTTCAACAACAATACACGCTAGTAGTAGTATTGCTAGTAGTATCATTTCACAACCAGGAACCAACGGTTTCATTTTAGTAACGCCTACCCAAGGGAACATGGTGGGATCATTTACCCAATACCCAGAGTTCTCTGGGAGGAGTAGTGATGATGTACAACAACACTGGTACCTCTGCGAGACCATATGGAAGGCAAGGCAGACAACAGATGTGGGGAAGTTAATAGAATTTCAAACCATTCTCAAGGAGAGAGCTACGCTGGTTTATAAAATGGTCTAAAGCCCATCAGAATCCAGCAATAGCAGATGTGAAGAGAGACTTCGTTAAGGAATTCAAATTACCCCAAACAGAGTAGTAGGGTCTATCAGAAATGTGGGAAATCAAGCAGCGGGAAGGAGAAACTGCTTGGTATCTGATGCGGAGATTCAAAGACGCGATTTGAAAACTTAGCTATCCAATTGATGCAAACCATCAGAGGGATTGGTTCATCAAAGCTCTGCATCCCTTGACAAGAACTCCATTAACTCAATAGAAGATCGAGATGTTGCAGGACGTGCTCGAGCAAGCAATGCAGATAGAAGCCATGGCGGGTTATCCACAAGAGTTTAAGGGAGGAGCATTAGCTCAAGACCCCTCTATAATGGGTCTACAACATCAAATAGAAAGTTTGACAGAAAAACTCAAATAAATTCAACCAATGCGGCCGACGAGACTGAATGTATGGTGCACACATTGTCTCATGGAAGGACATGTGGTAACCGAATGTCCTTGGTTGCGGGGGAAAAACGTGGGGACATCGGCTGCAGGGGCACAGGGGGCTCCACCAATAGGAGGAGTTTCACAAATAAACACCCAGGGAATATATCCACCGCAATAGCAATACACAGGGTTCCGTGCACAATAAAGTCCAACCACAACTGAGTATTGTGAAATATGTAAGAATATGATCCATCAACCTCGCCTGTGTCCGATCTTACAAAAATATTCCAATGTTCTGAATAACACATACTATGAGTTCTGTGCCTCAACAACACACATCATAGAGCAGTGTAAAGCTCTGGATGCACTAGCAGAATGGCTGGACCAACCTTCATACAGAGTGAATGAAGCTCCCCGAGGAAGAGGAGGAGGCATGAGAGGAGGCCGAGCAGGGGGTAGAGGTCCAGTAAGATGTTACAACTGCGACCAGGAAGGACATTTAGATATAGAATTTCCACTCCCTAGAAGACCCTGGTGTTCCCAGTGTCGGGTTAACACACACGCAACAGAAGATTGTCCTGAGCTCATCAAAAGATGGGAGGAAAGAGCTAGACATAGGGGGGAAAATCTAGTAAATGCAGAACCCAGGTTGATGGAGAGTCAGAAAATGAAGAACGTGGCCATAGTAACACGAGGAGGAAAAAGAATGGGGGAAGATGCACATATAAGGGACCCAATAAAGCTGGTTAAGCCAGCATCCCCAAAACTGTTGGTCAAGCCAGAACAGAAAAAGACAATTTTTTCAGGAAGCAGCAGAAACGTTTACCCAACTGGGGGTAAGCAAAGGTATTGAGTTACAGAAAATCAAGGAAGACAATGAAACCCAAGGTAATTCAGAAGCTTTGATCCAGGAGTGGTTCCATCTATTCCTAAAAATTGTTAACAATACACCAATGCTAGAATAACTAAAGCAGAACCTGGAAGGGGTGCCGCAAAAGAGCACAGGATCAAGAGAATCACCAGACACAAACCAAAAGCATGTACAGAGAGTAAATAGAAATAAAATAAGGACGAAAAAATAATTCTGAGTGAACACACAAGTTGAGGGTTTCCAGATTAAAGACACCATGCTTGATTTGGGATCCGATGTCAATATTTTTCCAAGGAAAACTTGGGAAGCATTAGGGAGGCCAAGATTGACATATTCACCAATCCAACTTCGGATGGCGAACCAGTACCTAATTTTGCCAATCGGCAGACTGGAGGAAGTTGAAGTTGACATTGCAGGGGTAAAGACATTTACAGACTTTGAATTCATCGACATCATGGGAGATAAAGATCCTTATCCTGCATTATTAGGAATTGATTGGGTCTTTGAAATTTATGAAATAATAGATCTAAACAAAGAAATGATGATCTTCGAGGACGGGGAGATCAAAGTCACTCAACCACTCGACCCGTACCAAGGACCAAGATATACAGAGACTATGGATACCAGAGAAGATGCTCAACTTATGGATCATCTCTATCAAATGACTGCAGGAAGAAGAGAAGATTACATCAACCCAACAACAAAAGGCTCTGTAAGCTGGAGAAGCATCCAAAACTCAGAATTGGTCTAAGAAATAGCTTGGGATGATTGGCAGCAAGGAGAGTATGAAACCAATACAAGGAGATGCACCAACATTGGAAGAATCAATTGGATTGGGACTAAGGTACGAGAATACCCAACCTTATCCAATATGAATGCTGTAAACATTTTCATAAAAAAAATAGAAGATAAGGTACCAGAAGGCCACAGGGTACCACTGATGGAAATGGCATTACAGTCCACATCCGCAAGATGGTGGAGTAATCTTCGCAACTCGCTGTTGCAATGGGACAAAGTTGCGGCAACATTAAAAGCAAGATTTATGGAAGAGGAAGGACCCTGGAGTAAGGAGAAATACCAAGGGGACTCAGACCCCAGAAGCCATCTGAAGAAATGTGAAGAACAATCGAGAAACAAGGGATATCTAGAAGAACTGTGGGTACACCGGTTTATCCACTCCCTGGACTTAATTCCACAGGCCTGGTACCTGATAGAAGAGAAGAAAAGAGGGACCAGCAAATGGCAGGAAGTTGCGGAAAAATTCACACAGTGTTTCTTGTTTGAAGGAAAAACAGGATCGGTTACACAAGATTTTCAGGCTATCAAGAAGGTACTATTCTTCCCGGATATTCAAAAGAAGGATGACTAGTCGCATCAATACCAAGGTGTCAGAAAAAATGTGGCATGTCAAAAGATAAACAGTGAAATGGATGATGACAATCTGGAGGATCTCAGGCACCTGTATTTTGAAGAAACAGAGGGGGAGAGGGATATCAAATAAGAACCGATGACAAAAGGAATCCATCTGCTACCATTAAGAACCAAGAAATTAAATATTGGAATAGAAGACAAGCCTAAACTAGCGACGATTGGAGACTATTGGGATGAGCAAACAACTAAGGAAATATTCAGTTTGCTGAAGAAATATGAGGACTTGTTCCCTTCATCAGTAGCGGATTTAAAGGGAATAAAAGGGGATATGGGGGAGATGCGGATAATATTGAAACCTGACGCAAGGCCGGTTAAACATAGACCATCTCTTCTGAATCCAAGGGTGAAGGAAAAGGTTAAGGCAGAAATCGATAAGATGTTGAAAGTAGGATTGATATTCCCGGTAGAGGAAGAAGAATGGGTAAGTCCTATAGTTATACAAAACAAGAAAGAAAAGTCTGAGATAAGAGTTTGCATAGATTACAAAAGCTTAAACAATGCTTGTATCCATGACCCATTTCGCACTCTGTTTAGTGACGAAGTCCTAGACAATGTTGCGGGGAACAAGGCATATTCAACCACCGATGGATTCTCAGAATACCATCAGGTAAGGATAGTAGAGGAAGATAAGAAAAAGACAACATTCACCACTGAATGGGGCTCTTTCGCATACAATGTGATGCCATTCGGATTGAAAAATGCACCAGTAGTATTCTCTTGCATCGTGATAGCTGCTTTTCGAGAATACATCCACAAATTCTTAAAGGTCTACATGGATGACTGGACCGTCTATAGCATACTAAAGGATCATGCGATATTGTTAAGGGTACTTTTCGATAGATGTCGACAACTACAGATCTCGTTGAACCTGAAAAGTGTATATTTGCAGTGTCGTTTGGAACACTGCTAGGGCACGTGGTATGTACCCAAGGTGTTTTCATAGACCCGGCCAAAGTAGCGGTGATAGTCAACATGGAGGCACCAGAAAAAGTAAAACAACTGAGATCACTACTGGGCCACACAGGTTACTACTGGCGATTTATCCACAACTATGCAAAGATAACAGCCCCATTAGAGAAGCTGTTGAGGAAATATGAACAGTTCCAGTGGACGGACAGTTGCAGGATAGCCCTGGATACCATAAAAGAAAAGCTAGAGAGTGCGCCAATATTAGTTCACCCAGACTGGGACAAAAAATTTCATGTACACATCGATGCTTCCAACATCGCGCTCAGAGCAGTCTTGGCTCAACCAGGAGACACTCAAGTCGATCACCCGGTATATTTTTCTAGTCGCAAGTTGTCTACAACAGAACAAAACTACACCACAACAGAACGGGAGGCATTGGCAATGGTGTACTCTCTTCAAAGTTTCGCCACTACCTTTTTGGAGGTGCGTTCAAATTTTTCACAGACCATTTAGAGTTTAAGTATTTAGTAAACAAACCGGTCTTAGAAGGGAGAATCTGTAGATGGCTCCTACTCTTTCAGGAGTTCACCTTGGAAGTGATCATAAGGCTCGGAAGATTGAACGTAGGGCCTGATCACCTGTCCCAACTAGAGAATGGAGAAAATGGAGGATCTCTAGATGATCAGTTACTAGATGCTGATATTTTCAGAGTAGAAGCCATCCCAGACTACTTGAACAAGATAGCAGCCTATCTCACAATAGGGCAGTGTTCGCAGGAATATACTTCAATACAGAAAAGACACCTAGTATTTCAAGCTGCAGAGTATCAACTAATAGCAGGATACTTATACAAGATGGGGCTAGACCAGATTCTTCGAAGATGTGTCTTGGACCACGAGAGGGAAACTATACTATGGGAATGCCACAGTGGTGTTGCAGGAGGACATGTGGGAGCTAAACCGATGACATGAAAATTACTACAAGCAGGTTTATGGTGGCCAATAGTGCATATTGACAACAAAGAATTTGTTAAGAAATGTGACGTTTTTCAGAGATGAGCTTCCACTGCATCCGATAAAAGTACTGCAGCCGTTTGAAAAGTGGGCAGTCGATTTTGTGGGACCAATTACACCAGCTGAAAGATACTCAAAGGCGAGGTACATAATAATGATGACAAACTACCTAACGAGGTGGGTAGAAGTAGCGCCAGTGAAAAATTGCATGGCAGAGACTACTGCCAGATTCATATTTAAAAATATAATCAGCCGATTTGGGTGTCCAAAAAGCATGACTAGCGACCAGGGTACCCACTTCATCAATGACACCATTAAATCCTTGTTGGAAGGCTTCATGATACAGCACCATAAAAGCAATGTGTATCATTTGCAAGCCAACGATATGGTGGAAGAATTCAACAAGATACTGGAGAAGGGCCTGACGAAGATATGCAATGCGCAACACGATGACTGGGATGAGCGGATACCAGCAACGCTGTCGGCATATCGAGCAACAGTAAAACGACTAAACAACCAAACACCATTCCAGCTAGTATACGGGAGAGAAGCATTAGTCCCAGTGGAATTCATCATACCAAGCATTCTAATCGCAACATCACTCCAGTTATCTAAAGAAGAATCGCTAAAGGAGCGATTGCAGGAGTTGCAAGAACTTGAAGAAGGACGATTTCTGGCCGAATTTCACCAGACGGTACAAAAAGAGAGACAAAAAGCTTGGCATGACCGGCACATTAAGCACAAGAATTTTCAGGTCGGTGGGAAATTTCTACTCTATGACAGCAAATACCAGAAATTCCTAGGAAAGCTACAGATGCATTGGCTAGGGCCATTTCATGTGATAGAAATCAAAGATTCAGAAGAAGTTCAGTTAGCACAACTGAACGACCAAGTTCTGCAAGGATGGGTGAATGGCGCACACCTGAAGCCCTACCAAGGGTAAGTGAATCATTTCAATTCCAATAACCCTCGCAACCGAGAGGAGTCAGTAGGGTATAGTAGCATCAATAACTCTTCCGCACCCAAGATGAGATTAGATAGGATTTACACTTAAAGTGACACCGGAAAAATACATACGGTTATGTTGCGGAGACCGCAACACAACCAATTATGGTTGGGGAAGGGTAGTCTCTAGTGTGTCATCCACGTCAGATAGAAAAGCATGTCGAACATCAGCCCATCATCATTACACGTAGTACCAGTTTCAGTCCGTAGGATTACCAAGATTTGGAAATAATTGCCATAATTAGCATCACCCATACCGTAATAAATTTTCCATAATTAGACATAACCACCAGCCATCCCGTCTGCCCAAATCCCAAAAACACAGTCAACAATGTCAGAACCCACCTCAGCCGGTAACTAATCGCATGATTGTAGCCGCGGAGGAAGCCAGGGGGAAATTAATTAGTTATGGGGTCTCATCAACCTCACCCGTGCCGGTTAATTACCTAACCCACATGCAGAGAAGTGCAAGAATGCCAGAAAAATCTGAGTTGGAATCAGAAACATCCAAAAGAACAAGAGAAGTTGAACCAGAAGAAGAGCAGAGAAGGTACACAGGAGAAGGAATTCAAGAGAGAAGAGAGAGAGTTGTTCTAAAAGTATACCGGCGAAGAGCCAGAATGACCAGAGTAATTCCAGTTGTTGTGGAGCAAGAACTTGACAACAAAATTCAAAATATGGAGTCCCTTGTGGGCAAATATGACAGTGCAACACTGATCGATACAGACATTATAGACTCTTTTAAGTTTCTAGCTATGAAAAGGCAAGTGTATATAGAGAATTATACAGAATGAAATCCCAATTCATGTATAGGATATCCATAGATTAAGTGGATTATCACAGGAGGGGAGGGATGTATCAGCGGTGTTACAAACTGTATCCAAGAGAGCGAAGAAATCTGGGGACATGGACTACTGTGTCAAGTATGGCACTAGGAGAGGGGGAAAAGGAGAAAAGATTAACTTGATCAACAAACCGGAGGTCAAGTTTTCCTGCTACTTAATTGCTAGCAAGACAATGAGGCACTATACCAAAGGGGACTGCACACTGGATACAATTTCAGTTGTGGAGCATTGCATCCAAGGGACAAGGATGACTTGGTGCTCTTTCTTGCTGAAGGAATTGTTTGAAGCTTGCGAGAAAAATTACAAGAGGGTGACCAGATTTATTTATGGATATTTTATCATGGCACTAGCCATGTCGAAATGAACCTTTCCAAGCATCTGGGTACCGGTCGAGATAGCAGAAGGCCAACCATTGGCAATGAAGTTCATGCCTTGGAAAGTGTCTGGGGATCCTAGCACAAAGGAAGTAAACGCAGAAGCTTTCAGAGTCTGGTACGGCCAGATGGTTGACGTTGTGATGAGTCAACAAAGAATTCAAGGAAGTTTGCTAGATGGATATGGCGAGCAGGTATGGTTCGGGGTTACCCACAAGCAAAATTTTCTCAGGTCAACCTATGTACCGGAGTCAAATTTCAAGATGAAGCCCTTGAAGTTCTAGATTGACGAAGCAAACTTTCACACAGAGGTTTGTTCGTGGCAAGGAGTGGCGATGGAGGTCAGGTATGGAGTCTACACATATAGCTTCGATGGGATGCTGCCAAACCCACTGCCGGGAGAAACTTCAGAAGAGGCACAGACCAGGATGTAAAAGCTTTAGCTATTCTCGATCATTGAACAACTGAACACCAAGGTACAAAGTTTTAATAGAGTAGTTCAAGTGCTAACTAGCGATGCCACTACATTTCCGACATATTCAGAGTTTCAGGAATCCCATTCCAATCCATCTCCCAGCACAGCCTCCGTATTCGCACCAATACCCAATGTTTTGTTTAGTTCACCACCCCCAGTGACTACAACGCTGGTCAGAAAGAATAAAGCTGCAAAGCCAGTAGCGGCACCAAAAGAAAAAAGGGCCAAGGTCGTAGTATCTAGCCCAGTGGTCGATCTCACAGGGGACGATCCACCCCGAAAATTGAGTATAGGAGTACTGATCAGAGAAGAGCCGGTAGTCGAGACCCAAGGGACCAGGGGGCTACCACCCCACAACCCCATCTACCCCATCGATTTCCTAAACATTCGCATATCGCCACTTCGCAGCCACCAACTACCACTCACCACCTCATCCATCTTCCAGGAACCCCACAATTCCACACCCTTCACTTCATCAGCCACAATATCAGACCCAATAGTTAGAAGAAGAACTAATGGGGACCACGAAATGGAAGTTAACTCGGGTACAACAGAGGTACCTCCAGTTGACCAAACCCTGGTTCCGCAAACTACATTTACTGAGCTTATTAATCAGATAGAACAGTCTATCGAATAAAAATATGGGTCACTTCCCGAGCAGACTCCGTTCCAGGCAGCTAATCTAACAGGTCAAGAGGTGCAGCCTAATCTACATATGGCTGACTCCAGTAACCGGCTGCCACACCAGACACCGCCACAGTCACCGCAGGCCTAATCAGTAAAATATATCGCCAGCGGACAACCACTTCATGCATGGTTTCTAGATCGGGGTACCTCCGGTGCAGAGAACATGGAAACATGGGGGACAACCCAACTGTACCACTTTATTCAAAGAGCAGCACAGCAAGCTGAGAGACTTCATTCGGAGCTCCAGGAAAGATGCGAGCATCAACAACTATAGATCAGCACGC
Source organism: Pinus albicaulis (assembly GCA_034641835.2). Lineage (NCBI taxonomy): Eukaryota > Viridiplantae > Streptophyta > Pinopsida > Pinales > Pinaceae > Pinus > Pinus albicaulis. The sequence continues at coordinate 647,999,878 of CM076577.1, read as the reverse complement.
TTACTAAAGAGCATGAACAGCTGAAGACAGAAAAGGGGAATCTGTAGGAACAACTGGACCTAGTAACTAGAATATTTCAGGATATTTGGCCCACCGTAACAGAGCACACTAACCAGATACCCGAAGAAGTAGAGGAAAATGACATAGTCGAGTGCTCGGTCCACCTAAGGGTGGCCTATAGAAACCTACACAAAATGAATAAGGAGCTCAGAGCCACATTAGCTGCCCAACCAACGTTACCCGACCCAGTGATTGTGTACTCAACAAAGATATTAGAGAGGCAAAGCCAAGTCATGAAAATGCAGGAAGTTTTGAGTACTACAATGAAAGAGGCATATGACCTACTAAAGGGTCTACAGGAATGCTTGACAACACTCACTCTGAAGTCACAATCAGTATCACTGCATCTACAACAAATATCAAGAGAGATCCAGGAGGCCACGAACCCGACTGGAATCGACCAATTGTATGCGCAAGCAGACGTTTTAGAAGTCCAAATACAATAGATAGAAGAAAAATCAACAGCAGCCAAGAAATCCCTCCGGGAGCTCTGAAAGCCAGTGAAAATCAGTGCTCAAAAAATGCAACAATTTGCCTCTGAGGCCAATACTCAAATCAACAACATGTTTGGTGACTTGCCGCCTGATGCATGAGAAGAAGTTGTCGTGAAAATCATAGTTGAAACTGATGCGCTAATGCAAGGATGACAACAGGCCATTACAACCTTTCAGGAACTCAAGGTATCAACTCTAACAAAGGTCCCAGATTTGGGAGCCTTGTTTGGAAATTCAGGAGAAGGGAGGCAGGCAGAGCAGGACACAGGGCCAAGCGGACCAATGAATGTGGAAATAGTGCAGAACGATTGAATCGGGGTGAGTTAATAGGATATGGTCGGGGCCTGTTGGGGCCCTTGTTTTGAAATTAAACAAGTTTTGATTTGCGGTTGGTACGTGGTGGGACACAACCATGGTAGGCAGAGAGATGTCAAGGTTGCAAAGGAGTAAAGGACAGGTGGCACGGCTGTTGCGTGAGCAGGAACAGATGGCGGAAGAGCGTGGTAGGAAACAAGCAGTAGAACTCTCGACTAACAGAAAGAAACAGAAGACAGTCGAGCGAGAAGAAAGGAAGAACTATCAGTCGCACTGGCAACAGAACGAATAGGCAGCCGGCCAGCGGAAAGGGAGGTTGGCTCAGACGGGATCAAGGAGCAGGAGTCGTAGGAGAGCTCTGTTCGTGTTGTTCTGTTCTCTACCCTTCTATATCTCTGTGTTTCTCTCTGTCCAATAGGACCACCTTGTATTCTGTTCTGTTCGAGATCATGCTGAGGAGCCTTGTAATAGCTTGTTGCTAATAATTGATTCATAATATAATCAGAGTTTGTTGTTCTGGATATATGTTGTGGTTTGGAATGAATGGTTTCACTAGTAATTTTTAATTTTATTTATTGCAAGTCTGAATGCATTCCCGAGAGATATCTTTCATGGAATGTTGCATTTGTTTAGACCTTTTTCATAGCTCTAATTTATCCATACCAATGTTGTTAGGCTGATACCGATTTATTCCCTACCTTGGTAAGGTTGCGGCATGCCTCGGGTGAGACTCTCGGCTCCTCGGAGCAGGGTGAAAATGCCGGCATGGTGCTAGACTATAACGGAACACCTTGTTGGCCCTTAACTTGAACCTGGGTCTTATCTACGATACCCGTTCCCTTGCCAACACCATTTTTTTAAAATTAATTAGCTTGCGATAAATTAATAAAAATGAAAATTAGAAGTAACTTGGAGATACCGCTTAATCCTTCATATGTGCACACACTAATTTGAATAATATGACATATTCCATGGAGGATAAATCTCTACCATAAACCAAATAGTTAATGATAATTAAATTAAAATTTTGGAAACCTTATTCTAAAAGAAGTAGTCTTTAAGTGCGATTTTTTGGAAATTTTTCCCGTTTATTTTATGATCTCACAAGTTTGACTGATGAACTCTCTGGTTTATTTTCCAATCTAATTTTGTCTAGAATCCGAAAAGGATTCATTTAAATCACAAGTTTCATGGTGAATTATTCACAGTTGAAGTTCCCTAGGGGTTTTTGAGGCTGCTAAATCCATACATGCAGTCAAAAACCAATTAAAAAAACACAATTCAAGATTTAGCCACAATTTCTTCTGTCATATTCCAGCCAGAAGTCTGTTAGAAACTCCAAAAAGTCGCACTTTACAATAAACTTGACAACGTGAGATGTATAATGAAGTATGATACTTATCATACATTGATACATGTATAAATTTACTAGCCATTTAATTTATATGGTTGTGCTAGTGAAATATACAAACATAGTTACCGATCAAACATGAACTATTACCTAAAAACGAGAACTCTAACCAAAAACCATAAAAAAAACCATGAAAAAACAACCCGAAAACGAAAGTTTTATTTTGGAATAACCTTTTTTTTTGGGGTAAATTTTCAACTTTTTTTAAAAATGGAAGTAAAAGCCAATTTTTTTTAGTGCAAAAAGCACCCCGTAAACAAAAAGTTGTATTATGGAATAACCTTTTTTTTTTCGGGGTAAATTTTCAACATTTTTTCAAAATGGAAGTCAAAGCCAATTTTTTTTGTGCAAAAAACACCCCAAAAACGAAAAGTCGTATTCTGGAATAGCCTTCTTTTTTATCAGGGTAAATTTTGAACATTTTTTAAAAATAGAATTAAAAGCGATTTTTTTTGCGCAAAAAACATCCTAACAATCAAAACTGTTGAAACAAAATTTTATATTAAAAAAAAAAACATACATTAACAAAATTTATTACATTTTTTTTTAAATTAACATATTTTTAAAATAAAAAATAAAAAGAAAATTAAGAAAAAAATTAAAAGCATTTTAAAAATATATTAAAAAAGAAAAAACAAAAACAAAATATTAAATTAAAAAAAAATTAAATTAAAATAAACCAATTAAATTTAAAAATAAAAAGAATTTTTTTTTTTTAAATTAGAAAAAAAAATTAAAATAATATATTAAATTTTAATAAATTTAATTTTTTTATTATTATTGAAATTAATATTTAAAATATATATATATATATATATATATATATATATTAACAAATAAATATTAAAAAATTAATTAAATTTAAATTATAAAAAATTATATATATATATATATATATATATATATATAATATATATATATATATATATATATATATATATATATATATATATATATATATATTATTAACAAATAAATATTAAAAAATTAATTAAATTTAAATTATAAAAAATTAGTTATATATATATATATATTACATTTTATTAAATTAAAAAATAAATAACTTTTAAAATAAAAAATAAAGTTTAAAAAAAATCAAAATAAAAAACACTTTTAAAATGAAAATTAAAAAAAATTAAAAATGGAATATGGGAAAAAAAATAAAAATAGTAAATTAAAAATAAAAATAAAAACAAATTAATAAAAAAAAAAATTCAAATACAAAAAATTTATTTAAATAAAAATTATTAAATTTTTATGTAATTAAATTTTTTTGAAAAATAACTATTAAATTTAAAGAAATTTTGAAATTATTTAAAAAATTTATTAAATTAAATTTAATTAAAAAATTAAAATAAAGTATTGAATTAAATTAAAAAAAATTAATAAATAATAAAATAATTAAAAGAAAAGAAATTAAAGACGAAAAAATTACTAAAATTTAATTAAAATAAATCAGATTAAAAAAAATTATTTAATTTAAAAAAAAAACAGTTATGTTGCCCATGTGGCGGCAGGGGCTAGCCGTTGGGCAGGAGGGGGCTTGTTTATAGCCTCCCTTCTCGGCTAGTGGCTGGCCCTCGCCGCCAGCTGGGCGATGCAAGTAATTTTTTTTTTTTAATTTGAGTTTTTCATTTTATTAAATTTTAATAATTTTTTTTTGTTTTTAATATTTTTTTTTTTATTTATTTATTAAATTTTATATATATATATATATATATATATATATAATTTAATATTTTATTTTAATTGTTTTTATTAAGTTTAATATTTGATTTTTTGAAATTTAATTTTAATTTTTAATTTAATAAAATTAAAAAAAAATTCTTCCTTTAATTTTCATACTTTAAATTTTTTTGTTTTGAATTTATTTATTTAAATTTTTTTAATTTATTGATTAAAGTTTTTTAAATTTTAATTTTAAAAAATGTCGTTTGTTTTTTTTTTTTTTTTTTTAACTTTTAAAATGGTTTAATTTAAGAAATATATAGATTTTCGTTTTGTTTTTTTTTTTTTTAATTTGAAAATGTTTTTTTTTTTCTTTTATTTTATTTTTTAATCTTAATTTTTTTATTTTAAAATTTTTATTTTTATTTTTTAATCTTAATTTTTTTATTTTAAAATTTTTATTTTAATTTTCTTTTTAAATTTATTTATTTATAATTTATAATTTAATTTTGTATTAGTTTAATATTTTTATTTTTATTTTTTGATGAATTTTTATTTTTTAAATTGAAAAATTTCAATTTTAAATATTTTTTATTTTGTATTTGAATTTGAATTTTCTATTTTTAAATTTTCTATTTTAATATTTTTTGATTAATTATATGGTTTTTTTTAATAACTTAGAAACAATTGTGTTTGATGTTTTTTGTTTTTTTTTTTCTTTGAAATTATGTGTTTTTGAATTTTTTCCTTTTTATTTAATTTTCGTTTTTTTAGTTTAATTATTTTTTGTATAAAGTTTTTATTTTTACGAGTTAATTTTGTTTTTTGTTTTTTTTTACATTTTTATTGGTTTTTTAAATTATTTTTATATAGTTTTTTATATTTGAGTTTTTTTTTCATGTTTTTCTTATTTTATTTTTATGTTTTATTACCAACATGAAAATCACCACTCTAAATAAAATGGTTGATGTTGCATTAATAGTTTTCAAAATTAGCATGAAAATCACAACTCTAAAAAGACATGGTTGATGCTGCATCAACACTTTTCAAAATTAGCATGAAAATCACCTCTAAAAAAAATGTTTGATGTTCCATCAACACTTTTCAAAATTAAAATGAAAATCACTAACATTTTAAAACAAATGTTCATGCTTCATAAATAGAAAAATTAAAGTGTCAAAAATATGCTTAAAAAAAAGGTGATTCTGCATCACCACTTTTCAAAATCATGTGCTTTTTTGTGACCTCCAAAAAGTAGGTACCAATTGAGTTACATATTTGATTGGTAACTATGTTAACATTAAACCAACCTAGATCCATCTTAACTTCAGATCTATAAGTCCCAAGAGGGATCAAATCTCTAGTCAAAGTGTTTTAATTATGGGATCAAATCTCTAGTCAAAATGTTTTAATTACACATTTTTGACATTACAACATCTCTTCCATATTAGGTTCGAGAGTGTTCAACCCAAAAATGTAATAAAATTAAATTAAAAAAGAAAATTATGGTGGTTTTTGGGCATGTGGTATTGATAAGCCATGATATTGTAACAAAGGCTATTCACAACTTAATAATATCCATGGTAAATGGCGAATATCCATGGTTAAAAATGTTGTTATAATGTACGTATTAAGGTTTTATGTGCTTATTAATGAAATTTAAATATAGTTACAAAATTATTATTTTAATTTATATGGTAAAATGGATATCAGTTTATAGCTACTATTTATATCTTATATATTTTAATATTATAGGGGCATTAGACATATATTAAAAGAAATTATATTTTTTCTTGCTTTTAGATTTAATTAAAAAAATGTTTTAGAATTGAATTAAAATAAAATATTTATAAAATATTTTGATTGTGAATCGAGAGATGGTTTTTCGGCATGTGGTATCGATGAACCATGGTATTGACCCATGGTATTGTATCAAAAGTTGTTTACAAGTTAAAAATATCTATGGTAAAGTGAGCATGAATATGCATGGTTTTAAAAATTGTTATTATGGCATAGTCTAACATATAGATGAAATATACTTTTTCACCAGAATCCGACAAAATAATTTCAAGACAGAATGTGATTTTTTGTTGTTTAAAATGAATTTTTGAATCATGGATTCATCACCCCAAAAAACCCCATGAACCACTCAAATTCTACAGATTAAACAATTTAAACTTTTAAAAATCTATGTTGGATTTTGATTAAAATTAAGTAGAAAAAATTTCTATAAGTTAGACTAAGCCTTGTTATTAATGTAGGTATTAAATTTTTTTATGTTCTTATTAATTAAATTTAAACATGGTTATATAATCATTATTTTACTTTATAAAGTATAAAAAATTGAATATTATTATGTGTATTACTTTTAACTTTTTACGGATTCTACAACATCTCTCCATACTACGCTCTATATTAAATTTAACCTTTTATTATTATTTAATTGAGTCAATGGGTAAATGTTTACAAATTCTTTACCTCTTATAAATTGAGTGATATTTAAAAATTTTTACTTTCTTACATCACACCTACACATCTCCTCTATACTGGTTGTAGAGCGCCTTTTTGGCGCAAAAATATACAATATACATTCATATATTTGTACATATTCTATTTATTTAACATTTATTATATTTTGAATTTGTATATATAAATATATCTTCCTCAAAGTATTCAACAATTAATTTAGTATTTAGATTTTAGCATAAATCAAAATTTGTAAATAACAACTTAACATAAATTTGTAATTTCAAAATTATAATTTTATTTATTTAAATTTGTAGTTAACACTTAGTTGGGGATTTGAAGTCATCCAAAGGAACATAAAAGAGAGCTTGAAAATAACATTCTCTCACCTTTTCTTTCTCCTCAAAGGAATATAGAAAAGCTCCATCTTTTGTTTTTATTTCCATATAGTGTTCCTTTACTTTCTATAATTCATAAATTGATCAATTTTTTTCTAATATTATCTCTAGAGTCAAGCCATACATTACAACCTTTTAGATTGCATTTTTCCTCTTCCAATAGGAGGAGAGATTTTATTGTTCTTCAAGGGAGCATATTTCCTGTAAAGCCGCTAAAGAAACCAAACCGAATTCTAAGTTACTATGTATGTCTAAAACCTTTTTTTCCACCTCCATTAATTCCTTGTCCAATTTTGTATGATTTTTTTTTCCACACATATGAGAAGCATTCTTGATATCATGGAGAATTTCCATAAATTGTTCCATGTATGAAGCATCCTCCTAGGGAGACAAAGTGGGTGCAAGATGCATGCATTATAGAGAAATTTTCCTCCTCTTGTATCAATGAGGGGTTGCAGTGAAAGGGATAGGAGTTATAATTACCCATAGGCCTTAGGTGGAGGAGGATGGGCCTCTGATAAATAGAACTCCCATTTCAACAGAATATCTGATTACACATCTTGAATTCCATAGGCCTTCAGTAATAAGGAAGCAATCAATCCTCTTTGCAACTTCACTTCGATCCAAGAAACCATTTCTCCATATTTGCAAGAGCTTGACTAGATCGATTCCAATTAATCGATGTTGTGATAGAAATTATTAAAAAAGAGAACTCTAAGGATTTGGACGAGGGGTTGGACCCTAGAATTCTATCGAGGAGGTAGTGAAGTTTAGGTCACCACCCAAAATGGTATTAGCATCTCTAGGAGTGCCAACTAAGACAAATTCTTGACAGCATCTGATTTGATCATAATAAGGTTTGTAAATATTAAGCATAGAGATATAATAGTAAAAATCCTTAAGTTTTACTTTAAGGAGAATAATAGAAGGAATAAGAGAAGTTGGGGCTCTAACCTGTAATGAGGCCTCCATAGTTTTTAGATTCATCCAAATGACAAAAGTGTCATTCCTTCTAAAAAATTCTAAGGACTTCCTTACTTTGTACATGGGGCACATAGTTTCCTGAATAAGAATAGCATCTAGCGTAATGCTAGAAACCATCATTTTGAGGGATAATTATTTGCAAGGGTCCCTAACCATTTGTTATTAAAGAAGATAAATATCACTTGGATTGGTTAGAGAGGGGTTTTATTACATTAAGCACCATAGAGATAAGAACGTGTTTCCCCTTATTGATTTTTATTAGATCCTTTTTTGGGATTTGTGTAGATTATATTTACAGCCAACCAAGTTAGGGACTAGAATGTTTGGTGCTAGTCCCTCACTTGAGGGATTAACCTCTTGTAATATGGAGTGAGAGAAAAGGGAAGAAATTTTTTTATCTTCCATGGAAGATGGTTGGGGAGGGGGAATAAGAGTAGGGGGATATATGGAGTGGGGGGGACAAGAGGGTTAGGAACCATGGAGGAGGGGGGGGGGGGGTGTAGATGAGGGGAAAGAGAAGGAGGAGGGAGGGGAATACTCAAAATAGGAGTGGCAAGTTGAGAAAAAAATAGAGAAAGGGGGAGAGGATCCACAAGAGTGTAAAGGGGAAAAAAAGAGAGGCAGAGAAGATATCATACTTGAGGAAGATACCGGGGTTAGAGAGATTTTGGCTAGAAGACACTCCATAACATCTTCCATAAACTATGACATTGAGGGAGAAGAACTTGGATAAGAAGATAAGTTCTTATTTTATACTTTTGTTCGAAAATGGAACATAAGAGAACATGCCCTTTTGATGACAATCCTCTGAGTGGTGTCCTACCTCATGATAGTTGAAACGTATAAAGGGGAGCTTCCAATAGTCTATTTTCTATTTCCATCTACAACATTCAACCTAAAACTACATATCTGAAAGAAGTCCTTCTAAATTAACTTCAAGTTTTACCCAAACCCATCTATGATGAGGTTTCAATTCCCAACCAGGTTCTACGCTTACAAAGAAGCCACTATTGTTTCCTATACCCATGAGAATATCAACTTTCCAAAAGGAAAAGGAAAAACCTTGCAGGATGGACCCACTTTCCCCAAGACTACCTATGCCCCATAAATATATTGATATCCTCCTCATAATTAAAAATTAAGACCAACCACCCATGAGGAAGCAAATGAAAAATTGGAGAGTAACCAAGTTTGGGATTCTAATTTTCTGCAAGTAATCCCCCAATTCCAAAGAAAATGATAGGGATTCTACTGAATTGAACCACTATAGTTTTTCCTAAATAATCTATAACCTATGAAAGGTTGATGTATTTTTTGACCAAAAAGCTAACCAAAATTGTCTAACTTCAAATGCACTTCGTTCTCCACCTACTTGAGTGTAGAAATAGATCAAAATTTGAAGCTACTAATTAATTCAGACTGAAAACAATAGACACAAATTTTTTCTACTCAGTTTGTGGAAAGGAAAACATACAATAGAAACACATGCAACTAATAAATGAAAATGAACATAATATTTTTCTTGGGGAAACCAACTCGTAAAAAACCCTCCTCTATTTTGTATTAAATCATATGAGGATATTGATATATTACAATTATTTCTCCAATCCTTGAAGCTCCACCTGCATTGCAATGCTAATATCCTACTCTCTGACCTGCTCTCACCAACATTTAGCCAAAATAGGCCTCAACCTTCCTCCTATCTCCTTACGAAATCCTTGAGGATATTAGCTCCTAAAAATAGGAGAATTCCCTATTTCCTTGCGCGAATCCAAGAGGAATTGATCACATGCTCCAATAAAAAACCTATACACTAAATTATTATATAATTGACAATTACGATGTGAATTTTCCTCCACTTCAACTAGGAAATTCAAATTCCATTCATGACTATGGCTACTTTTAATAAATTTATCAGTTAACTAAGATTTCAATGAGTTAACAACAATTACTACTACTCAATTGAACTCCTACTAACACTATTCTAGAATAAAGCTCAGATAATTGATTTCAACTAATAATAACTCCACTAGATTGCTAGATTTAACAATCAACTCATGCATAACTCTACTTCTAGCCTACAAAATCAAATTGACAGATTTAACTTGGTGATTTGGCCATGTCACTCCTGCTAACTGCAACTCAACTCATCTTGATGATGTGGAATTTCAAATTTCTCTATTTTACTAAGGCAGAAGTCAAATTAAGCCTTTTCTTGATATAATTTAACATTGGTATTCCAACTTTTCCCCGAGTGAAGAGTGATGAAGGTTTGACATAGGAGGTAGGAAAAAAAGAGGGATTGCATGGTTCTTGAGTGACAAAAGCAAGATAGAGGTGAGTTCCAAGAGCATATCAAAGAGACGAACATGCGGGGGAGTGGGAGCCTAATTTGGGGGAGGAAGGTGGAAAATTCTAATGTAGGACAACTTGTTCAAAAGGAATGAGGAAGGGACATTTGTAGAAAAATCTAGAAGAACATTCAAATCATGGGCACGAAACATCTCAAAATCATGTTGGGAGACAAAATAATAGAGGAATATGGGGCTATATGTGTAATACATGACATCCTCACCCAACATTCCATGTCAATGTTGAGATAAAGTGGATAGTTCCAAATGGGAAAGATATCAAGCCATCATGCGAAAATAACGAGGAATTAGAAAAATGATGAAAATCATGGAGAACGAATAATACATGGGAAAATAGATGAAATATAGCTTAGAATTTATTTGGAGCCTGAAACCATACCCCTCAACATAGCAATAAAACACCACGAACTTTATGGGCAGAGCCATAAGATTTTTATATTCGTATAGCCATTCCCATATCTCGAATCTAAACCATTTATACACAAATATTTGAAATTTCTCCCATATATATATATATATATATATATATATATAATATTATTATATCATTATAACTTACTAAATTACCAAAATAATCTTACATTTCAGCATACTAACTATCGCACTTAAGTGAAGAAGACTACAAAACATGTAGTACTCATGTCAAAATAAACATGAAACACATTTATAAATATGAATGTAACTTAAAATATATTCTTTAACACACACACACACACACACACACACACAGATATATATATATACACACACCAAAATAAGCTTACAATTCATATATTATCACATTTAAGAAAAGAATATTACAAAACATGACAACTTTTTTAATGGACGGTATCAAATTATTTAACTCATTAACATTGTAAAATTATTGATTATTTTTTATATTAAAATAATAAAAAATTTATATTAAAAAATGTAAAAATATAAAAGGGTTAAAAATATAAGTTGACATGAATTGCATTTGTCTTTTCATTATCTCTTAGTGAAGTAAAATGATAAGGAAAATTGCACATTATTAGTTAGTGTTTATCATTCTTAAGGCTTTAGTATCTTTTTCATGGGCACCCTAAGGAGGGGGAGGCACCCTTTCTTACTACGATGTTTTCACAGGGGGAGGAGGAATTTTGAATGCACATAAAAAATATTGTTGGAAGGGGTAATTTTGAACCAACACAAAAATAATAGAAAATGTGAAGAAAATTCACTCAAAAAACCCTTTCGTCACACGAAAATGAGGCAACAAAGGTAGAGAAATGTTCAAGATAAATTTTAAAGGCTCTAAGGAAACCCCAAATCAGAACATCAATTCATGCATCCCACAAGCCGCTTTCATGCTGAAATTCGAAATAGTTTCCTTAAGAATTATTGAAAAAATCCAATACATGGAGGTACACATCCTCATTAGAAAATTTTGTAATATCCCCAAGTTAAAATTTCATGTAATAAAGTATAATAAAGGAAATGGAATAATATGACGGTCATGAGACACATATTCCAATTTGAATGATGGGAAAAACATGCTAGTGGGTGTCACCTTCGGTTTATTAATGGCTAAGGAAATTGAAAAAGGATTTCGCAAAGGAGAAGAGGAATTAATTGGAATTTTATTTATGAAATAAATAAAAATATGACAAAATGAAGGTGAAGAGACATATATTTACATGAGAGGGAATATGAAGGAAAAATGAAGGAAAATGAAGAATATAGAGGCCTCAATGATAAAAAGGTTCATGAGGACCAGTTCACATATTTTTGTTAGTTTTCTTTGGAATTAGTTTCAGTGAGAGAAGAGCACCAAGTTGAGAAAGAAAGAAAGAAAGCAAAGGAATGAAAACAATAAGTAAGGAAAGTAGGGGAAAACCAAGAGAAGGTTGGATCAACAACTTCAGCAGGAATATTTTCTAGGTAATAGGTTGCATGTGTGATTTTCTAGTTGAGGTGTGAATGCATGGTTTATGCATTTGTTTATTTGCTTCATTTATTTTCATTGGCATGATTTTTGTTGGGTTGGACAATGGTTTCATCCATGCCTTTCCATTTCCTCAATAGCCATGGTGGGATGGGATTAATTTCTTGGTTGAGATTTGGAATGCTGGAAGGTTTTTGAGCTAAGTGAGGTCGTCTTAGGAAAATTCCCAAGGGTTGGGATTGGAAGTGGTTTAATTGTTGGGAAGCCCTCAACAGGTGGGTGGAGAGAGAAAAATTCCTCAAGGTAATGGTGTGGGAACTCTTATACATCCAAGCTTGTTTGGGTTTTCTGATGTCTTGACCGATTTAGGAGAGATCGCAGTAGCCTGAGGGTGTAGGTGGTTTAATATCTAGGAAGACCTAGTTTTTTATGTCTTGAGATCCCACATTCGTTCTTGGAATATGGCATGAGGGTGATTAGATGAAAGAAATATTTGGTTCAACTCAATCTATGGTCGGATCATACATGGAAGCCCCTGACTTTATTTGCTTCTACATATGTTAATAAAGAGTTATTTTCAATATTGTACTCTATGAGAACTTATGCTTGTTATTATTTGGCTTTGATCATTATTCTAGCATGGTTAATATTTTTTTTATATGCTCATTATAATCATTGTTCTATAATGTGTTCTAGTTATGACTCTCGTTATAATTGATAAGTTGATGAATTTTTGATCAATGGATAGAATAAATAGTGTGGTTGCAGCTAATTGAGATGGAATTATACATTCTCAGGTATTTCCAGCTAAAGTATAAATATTTTCACTCAGATATACATTCATGACCTGTAGCTTACATGTTTATCATGTGTTTGACAAAATTCCTAGTATGTTCTATTTTGTCCAGGTCAATTTTTTGACATAAGTTTGTATGATTAAACTTATCATTATGTCATTAATGATTTTCAAAAGTATCAAACAGTTCTAGGCAGTGGTCTGGAGGTTTTCCTAGAATTATGGCTCATATCTTGGGACCGTACAATCTAAACTAGGTAAGTTGGGTCACAACCGCATGGAAGCAGTGTTGTGCATGTAGTTGGAGGTCTTCAACTGCACCCATGCCTTGTCATGCATGTAGTTTAGAGTCTAAGTCAGTAAAAATGAGCCCCAACTCGGGGTTTTGTCACCTGGGGTGGTTATTTTCCCCTGAATTTCTTAAAAGGCCCTGTAGGATGTTAATTTGTGGTTAGTAAGTCTCAGTTATAGACCCCATTTCTTAACTGGAGCCAGGAGGTCGGTCATGTCATAGTGGCACTCTTCTTCACATTTACCAGTAGGGCTTGTAAAATCAGGTAAATGTGAGGGTGACATTGTTGCAGATTGGTATCAGAGCATGGTTCAAATAATTGGGATGGATGGGCTATATGCATGTTGTTATGAATACATTGTCATGATTATGGTTGTTGTACATGATTTCATTATATACATTTAGTGTTATCATGCAAGATGTTGATATGTTGATATGAATGTATATATATGTATCATGCTACTATAGAATAATTATGCATATGATATATCCTTCCTTGAACTTCACTAAGGTACATTGGATTATATTTATACTTGGTTTATCTGACATGGTGTGTTTGTAGGAAGAAGAGGATCAAAGATGACAAGTAGAATGATGGATTCAAATTCACATGACTCTACTTATAGATTAGATGAGAAACAAAAATAGGAGTACTCTCCAAACATAACAGATACCTTGAGAATTTTAAAGGAAAATATCAGAAGTTTCAAGGTAGATAATGACGGGATCATTTAGTCACATGAAAGACTTTCCAGGGCATAGGGAAAGTAAGGAGAAGTCAATGCAATTATCGTTCAAAGCCTATCACATTTGGAGAGTCAGGGACAACCATGGATCATTTATGGGAAGGAGGAAAGAAATAATATGGGATATGGTAGTAGGTCTCATCGATAAGGATTTCAAGAAAGGAAAGACTCCTAAATTCCATGGAGAGATAAAGAAACTAGAAGATGCAGAAGCATGGTTGCTTGGGATGAATGATTTATTCAAGCTGCATGACTATAAAGAGAGAATTAAGGGTAGGATAGTTATTTTTTAGTCTCAAGGGAAAAGGAAACATATGGTGGGAATATGTGAAGCATGTCAGAGGCATAAATATAGAGGATTTGATTTGGAATGAATTCAAAATACTCTTTTGAAAGAAGTACTTTTCAGAGATATACTATGACGGTAAGGCTAAGGAATTCTATGAGTTGAAGAGGAGATCTATGACAGACGAGGATAGTTTATGTAATTGTTGAGGTATGTGCCTTACCTCAAGGATGGGAAGACAAAAGTTCAGAGATTTATCAATGGACTACCATTACCATTCATGGATCGAATTGAGTATGATGAGCCTCGGTTGCTAGAGGAATTAATTGAGAAGTTGAGGCACTATTATAAGAAATCAAAGCAGAATAATGAGCCTAAGCGTGACTGGAAATGAAATGAAAATATTAAAGGAAAATGGCCTCCGAAGTGGGAAATACCTGAGGATGAAGGAAAGAAAGAAAATTTTTCCCTTACAAGAAGTTTAATATGGTAGAGAAGGGACATAGACCTTAGCATGGAAAGCAACATAACAAAGGCAATGGCAGAGAACCATTATAGTGTTGGATATGTGGCAAGGATCATCGCAAGAACGATTTTCCATTGCATCAGGGTGGTATGCCTCAGATATAAAATTCTCAAGAAGTGAAAACAACTTGGGATGTTGGATAGAGCATTCCTTGGATTTACGCAACATTTGATAATAATAAGGTATATCATTAGGAATCTATTATTGAGATGGAGGGTAAGATTTGTAATAAATTTATTTCTATTTTGATTTATCCTGGATCTAAATATAGTTATATAATTCCTAACCTAATAAATAAGTGTTGCTTGAATAAAGAAGTGCATGCAAAATCTTGGTTGGTGCAGTTTGATACAGGTATCAATAAAGGATTTCATCATTGGGTGATATCTTGTGCATTTAATCTTAATGATATGTGTACATCATCACATATAAATGTGCTTCCTTTGGGATCATATAGTATGCTTTTGGGCATGGATTGGTTGTAATTTCACAAGACTAAGGTGTATTGATATGATAAGGTTACTAAGTGCTTGGATGATGACAGAGAGAGGATAATATTGCAGGGAAAGAATAATCCTATGTCATTGAGAATAATTACAACTATGTTGGAAAAACACGGTAGCATGAAAGGGTGTGTATCGTTTGCAGTTCATATTTCCAATGACAAAGGGAAGGACATTGAGGATGTTGAAGTCTTGAAGAGGTATTCGGTTTTGTATTAATTTCAGAGTGTGTTTCCAGTAGATATTTCAGAGTTTCCTCCTCATAGGTAAGTGGATTTTTCTATTGAGTTTATTCCAGGAGCATCATCAACATCGAAAGCACCATACAGATGAGCACTCAAGAATTAGTGGAGTTCAAGTTGTAGCATAAGTAAATTCTTGATAAGGGATACAATAGGCCAATAATTTCGCTTTGGGGTGCACTAGTATTGTTCCTGAAGAAGAAGGATGGTACTCTTAGGTTGTGCATTTATTACATATAGTTGATCAAGGTGATCATAAGGAATAGGTACCCTTTGTCATATATTGATGACTTGTTTTATTAGTTGAAGGGAGAAATATTTTTCTTGAAGATCGACTTGAGATAAGGATGTCATCAGGTATACATGAAATATGAGGATATTTAAAATACCACATTTTGTACCAGGTATGGGAATTATGATTTTGTAGTAGTTCCTTTTGGTCTTATAATTCTCTAGCTTTCATTTGTTTGATGAATAGTGTGTTGCATCCTTATATGGACAAGTTTGTGATAATATTAATTAATGACATATTGATATATTATAAGAATGAGGAAGAACATGTAGAGCACCTAGTAGCAATATTAATATTATTGAGAGAGAATAAATTTTATGCCAAGCTTAGTAAGTACATTTTCTTAAGAAATAAGTTCATTATTTGGGACATGTTGTTTCCAAGGAAGGTATAGCAGTGTATCGGGAGAATGCCAGAGCTATCATGGAATGTGCAGCTCCTAGGAATGTGGATGAGGTCAGATCATTCATGGTATTAGCAGGATATTACATGTGGTTCATCTAGCACTTATCACAGATTAGCTATCCTATTACATGTTTGCAACGAAAAGGAATGAAGTTTGAATGGATGGAAGAGTGTGCAACTAGTTTTGAGTAGTTGAAGAAGTTTCTTACAAACACTCTAGTTCTAAATATTGCATATATATATAAAGACTTTGTGGTGTGTACAAATGCTTGCAATAGTGGAAATGGTGGAGTCCTGATATAGGAGGGACAAGTAGTATGCTACGAGTCAAGGAAAATGAATGAGAATGAGAAGAAGTATGTGACTCATGATATTGAGTTGGCAATGATCATTCATGCATTGAAGATGTGGAGGAACTATATTCTTGGAAGGAGGTTTGTTTTTATGATTGATAATAGTGGGATAAGATACTTGTTTTACCAACCTAATATGAATTCCAAGAAAGCTAAATGGTTGGCCAGTCTCAATGAGTTTGAATTAGAGATTAGGTACATTAAGGGTAAAGAAAACAAGGTTACAGATGCTCCTAGCAGAAGAGTTCAGGAAAATCACATTTCAACTATGAGTTCATATGGGAAAAACTTACAGGATTGGATCTTGTAGGAAGGGCAACAAGATGATAGGTAACATCAGCTTAACCATAGGTTACAACAACAGAGTACATGCTATCAGGGTGTGTCTTATCATCTCACGTAATATGGTTTGGTGAGATTTAGGGATGGGGCCTATGTTCCTTACAATAATGAATTCAAGAAAACTATATTGAGGGAGTTTTATGTTAAGTCATATTCAGGTCACTCATGATATCAAAATACTTTGAAAATTGTTAAAAAATTTTACTACTGGTCGAACATGAAAAGGAAAGTGGCTACGTTTGTGGATAGATGTTTGTATTATCAATAGGTAAAAGCAGAGTGAAAGCATACAGGTGGTTTATTGTAGTTAATTTCGATTCTAGAGTGGAAATGGGAGGTCATTTCCATAGATTTCATCATTGATTTTCCGAATACATATAGAAAACATGATTCCATAATGGTTGTGGTTTACAGGTTGACCAAGGTAGCTAACTTCATTTCAGTGAAGTCTACTAATTCAACTAGTGAGGTAGCTTAGTTATTCATCAAGGAGATTGTGAGATTTCATGGTGTTCCTAAGAATATTGTATCTGCTAGAGATTTCAAGTTCACTTTGACTTTTTTGAAAGAGTTGTTTGCAAGTTTAGGGAAATATTTTGATTTTAGTACAACTTATCATCCGCGGAAAAATGGACATACAAAGAGGGTTAACAATATCCTTAAGGACATGTTGAGGATGTATGTCATGCATTAAGAGAGGAAGTGAGAAGAGTATCTTCCACTAGTAGATTTTTCTTATAATAATGCGTACCGGTTTTCCTTGAGGATGAGTCCATTTGAGGCTATTTATGGGAAGAGTTGTAATACTCCCAACAGTTCGATTGATCCAGTGAACATGGTGTTGATTGGACTAGATATGTTGGAAGAGACGGAATAAGAAATGCATTTTATTAAAACGAATTTGAAAGGAAAAAAGACATAAAAAAGAGCTATGCATATCAGAAGAGGGAATTTAAGGAGTTTTAGGTTGGGTAGCATGAATACATGCACATCAAATCCAAGAAGATATCCTCTAGGATCGTGTCATGTTCGAAGATGGCACCTCGGTATTGCGGCCCTTTTAAGATCCTTGAGAGGATTGGAATAGTGTCGTACAGACTTGCATTGCCTTCGAAAATGAAATTCCATGATGTTTTCCATGTTTCATTACTTAAGATATTTGTGAAATATGTTGATTATGTGATTGACTAGTCTATATTGCAGGTGGAACTAAAGGGAGAAATCCATCTAGAAGCTAAGTGCATATTGCAGTAGAAACAACTCATGCTTTGGAACCAATAAATCGAGCAAGATAAAGTACAATGGAAGCACTTTGGGCCCGATGAGGCTACATGGGAGATTGATGATCGGATGCGGGCTATGTCTCCATTATTTTTCGGTTGAGGGAAAGGAGTTTTGGGATATGTACATTTCTATGTATGGTCGTTATTGTAGATATCATAATGAGCTATATTATATGGCTCTAATAAGCAGTGTGATTGTCATATTTGTCATGGTTTACAATGGTTAGTTATTGAATATACTACACCGAGCTATGTTATAAAGCTCCATAGGTAGTATGTTTTGGTTTTCAATGGTTTTGCTAGTCATTTGTGTCATAGAACACTAAGGATAGTTTTCCCCTAAGGGGGAGGGGTTTTTAATAGCCCCGCGTTAAAATTTCATGTAATAAAATATTATTGTAACACCCTCCTCCAAAATATACCCAAGTAACTCACCAATCGAGGTAAACATGTGATGAATAATTACTGTGATATGATTCAACCTCTAAGTTCACCTTAACGAAGTGGATCTGACATCACACAACAACACACAACATTACAAACCTTCTGTACATGCTCCAAGACACCCAGGAGCCATGCCAACCTTCCAGGAGGCTAGCCCTCGATCCAACCTGACCTTTTCAAGATTCAATCCCCCAGTCACATGCTTTACATGGGCAAGAGTGTGATTGGAAACCTCCAGTCGCATACACAACATGGCATGCATGCGACTGGGGACTTTTTCCAGTAGTTCTGAGACCACGAACCTATTTCTGTGCCACTTTTCTAGGCCCATAGCCCAGTTCACTGCTCAGAACATCATGATACTTCCATAACTGAAAGACAATGGCGGAATAATGACGTAAAATAAAATACTTGAACAAGGAATTGAATGGAACCCTAATAGCCATGACAGGAATTTCATCAAACATGTCACAAATATGTAATATAGAAGTTTAAATAATAGATAAGAGCATAGGGGTCTCATAATTATTTGAGAATCGCTAAGAAGCATAGTTGCCTGATCATATTAACTGCATTATCATCTATTTGGTCATAGATACATTTTTCATTCATTTACAACTCAAAATATGTTGAGAGACATACATCATCTTCATCACAAAACAAATTTATAACCATAATATAAAGAACATAAATGACAAGAATATAAAAACCATATAAGCCACATAATAAAAACAATGTTTACCCATCAATACAAGAGGAAAATAACTCATATTTCCATAATAAAAATGAAACCAAGTACATGACTTCCATATTCCACCTGATCATAGACATGGACAAGCCAAATATCTCCTCATCCAGTCACCCCCGTGCCATATTCAAAGCATGAATGTGGGATCTCTTAAAACTCATCAATTAACACAAAAATAGGGCTTGCAGAGGTGAAATCACCTCAACCCTCAACCAGTGATTCAACTTCATGGTCAGGCCTCACAACCATCACAAGATTGGTCTCTACCAAATTTTCCAGGGCTCCAATTTTTTTTTTCCAACTAGGGCTTCAAGGACTAGTAACTCAACCCACAGTTTCCGTTGAGATTTTATAACGTTTGTCTAACCAGGGCTTCTAGGACTAGTAACTCAACCCACCAAGGGCTTCTTGAGAATTTTTCCAACCAAGCCTTCCAGGATTATTAACTCAACCCAAGTTGTTACAGGGCTTCTAGAGCATTTGTCCAACCAAGGCTTTAGGGAACTAATAAGTCAACCCACATCCAAAGGCACATGAGAACCAACCAGAAAATAAACAATGAAAATGGATCCACAACCCCATGGATATCAAGGAAATGGAAAGGCTAGGAAAATCCACTATCAATCAAGGAAATCCTTCATGTCAATGAAATATCATGACCAAGAAATTGCATGCATATGTCATGCATGCAAAAATTAGTGAGGAAAACACACATGAAACTCGATACCTGCAATCAAAACCTGATGTAGGTTCTGATATCGATGTCCTCTTGCACTTTCTTGCTCTTAATTTTCCTTCTTGCTCCAAATATCTCAGTATGCTACACTCTCCAAGAGTTCTCTAAGAAACTCTAAGTGTCCAAGAGTATGAGAGAGAGAGAGAATAGAATGAGAGCTCCAAAACTGAAATGAACAAAAATATAACATTGACAAAAGCCATGAACTGATCCTCAGAATCATTTTTATTAATGAGGCCTCTATTTTCTTCATTTTCCATTATTTTTCCTTCATTTTCCTCCTCACATTCAACCTGTGACCTTTCACCTCCCTTTTCTCCTTATTTCCATTATTTTTCATAAATAAATGACACTTTGTCTTTCAAAATCCTTAGCCATTTCCTTTGCCACTTTCCATAGACCTAATAAACCATATGAACACTCGCAAGTTAGGAATTTTTTCCCAGCATTCAGCTTGAAATACGTGTCCCATGACATTGGTTATTATTTTTTCTTTATTAAATTTTACATGGATTTTTTACTAGGGTTGTTACTATAAACCTCCCCCTTGGGGGAACACTATCCTTGGTGTTCAACGACACCTACAGCCAAAAATATTGTTGTAAGAAAAACATATTTCCCATGGAGATTTATAACATAGCTCGTTGCAGTATTTACAATGATCAACCTACTGAGAAGAAAACCAACATGACAACATGACATTATAACATCATAATGACATGACACCCATATTGCTTATTGGAGCTTTATAACATAACTCATGGTGATATTTACATCAATATAGATATGTAAATATACGAAACATCATACCAACATATACCAAAACACATGTCAAATAATTCACCCAACCAAAAAATAAGGAAGGATACATAGTCCACATATGATCCTCCATCTCCCATGTGGCTTCATAGGATACCAACGCTCTTTGCAAGCCTACTAGGGTGCGCTCACCTACAACTTGCTCCATTGTGGCCAGCATTGGTCACCAACAGTTTGCTCTCCTTTGCACCTGTGTTGATTCTAGAATCCCGAGAGAATGATCAAGATTTCAGAAGGTTCACCTTCTAGGAGTTTCGAGAAGTTGTCTCAACTACTTACCTAAGATTGACATTTGGATCCTATCTTACCCTACTTTAGAGTTTCACCACTTATACTTTTATCCTATCCCTCCATCAAATGTGTATTTAAAACCTTAGAATGGTAATTGGATAAGAAATCCCAACTCACCCCTCTCTCCTATATATTTACCCTCTCGTCACTAGTAGAAAATGATGAAATTAGTGACTAGGTGATTAAAAACGTTAGTAGCTTAGATTTTCCAATTGAAACATTACCAAAATCGAGGAATATTAACTGAACCAACTAAGAATGACTAACATAAATTACTAATTTTGTGTCGGGTTAAAATATACGAATATATAATATGTAATACAACTAAAAATGACTAACATGAAAGACTGATTTAGTATACGAACAAAAATATGACTACCTAGCAAGTACTACAATTATCTAAATTATTTTTTTATGTTATTCATTTTAATTGTGTCACTTCTTCAATCTAAACATAAAAGTGATAGGGGATTCAAAGGTTGTTATAGATTTGTTAGAAGGTTATACTTTCTTAAATACTTCTTTATTGGATCAATGGATGGTTACAATTAGGGAGTTCATTAGAATCTTCAAGGTTATATCTTTTGATACATTCACATGGAATTAAATTCACATAATTTGTGAAGTGTGCATGCACATAACAACTTTTTTAACCCTCAACTTTAACAACAACCTCAAACTTCCACACATCATCTAGAAATACTTATGGATAAATACAACAATACCAAAATTTAACAAAAATCCATCTAATGAAGAGAAAACATTAATAAAAACATGTAGAATCCTCAATCCTTAGTTATAAATATTACACAACCCATGATGCTCATGAATGGATGGAATTTGAATGTTATAAATGTGTAAGTAGTCCACATTAAACTTTGTTGTCTTCATTGTCCTTAGTAACAATGAAAATATTGAATATTTCCTTTATTTATCATCCCAAACACATAACTCTTGTCATCCCAAACATAGTTAATACTATCAGTGTATGATATCTTAATTATGGAATGGTCTCTTGATGATGATAACAAACTCTCAATCTCCAATTCTCATGAATATGATGAATGAATGATCTAATGCGTTGTATGGACACAATTTATGATTCATTTTCTATTTTTATTGTGCCATTGTATATATGCTTCACTAGCATCATATGTTATATGGATAATTGGGCAAGTTTTATCTTTCATTTTCCAAGTATAATTTGTTTGCATGAATAAGCATAGTTGTCTAATTAAAATCATTCATTTTTTTTTAATAATTCATGGTATGTTTGACTATTCACATAATTTTCTCTGGCCTTTTACTTTGAGAGTGAGTAAAGTCAAATCACTACCCTTCGTTAAGGAACTTCCCTTCATTATTCAATGACCTATCTTAGCTCGATATTTAAGGATTCCCCCATGGACAAGGATATCCTTCTTGTAGTCTAAAGAGTGAGAGAAGGCCACCAAGGTGAAATTGGGTGGATTTCTTGAGAGTCTTCTTTTAGGCATTCTCTGTGTGGTCAATTCTCTTTTTTTTTTTTCTATGAGAGTGTTTGAGTGGACACACAATTTAGAAAATGCTTATAATAAAATTAGTTTCCATTATTTTCATCACCTAAAATACCTCTAATAAAATAATGTGCTTTTAATAACATATAATTTTGATAAATAATTAATTCAATAAAATTTAAAAAATAATATTATTACTATTATTGTTATTTTTTATATATGGCCAAATCGACAACAATAGTGATCATGTACTTACGTGATAGGGGATTGATTCTATCCACTACCATAATCACCTCCAAGTGTACCCACATTTCCTCACACGTGGCACACTGAGCTAATCAAAGTTTAAACCAATAACATCGTAATAAATGCCTTAAAAACCCATTCTATCATCAACTGATCTACACATGGAGAAAATTAAAAATAACTTTTAATATTAAAAAATATAGTCATTCTATTATATTTTAAAATAAATTTTAATATCTAATTTGAGGAAATTCAATAAAATAAAGTTTAATGTGAAAAGTGTTAATAAAAATAAAGTGGTGTGTGAAATGTTATGAAAATAATTTATTATAATCCACCATGCTAGTGCAAATAAAATTCCTTTGCAAGTGAGAGGAGTATAAATAAATATTTCACTAAATTGTCATAATAGGTTGGATGCTATGGGTAAAAATAGACATTTATATTATCGAAATAAATGAACAGGGGCTCATATTAAACAAAAATAACTTCAGTTTGGCTTGTTTGCAACACATTCATGTCAGATCAATAAGCATCCCCCATTTACATAATTTTTCCAGCCATCCTTCGGCCATCATATTATTCCAGCCATCCTTTGGCCATCTTCCCATGCATGACTTTTTACTCTGTTTTTGCACTTCAAATTGTTGGGATTCAAAGGTATTCTCACCCTCCTTCATTTCAAGATTTTTCTGATGTCCTCAATTTTCCTTATTTTCTCATCGAATTTTCAGCACTCAATGAAAGGGTTTTGTCGCCATGGTATAACTGTGTGGACTGGAATTAGATCGATCACTAGGAAAAAAGTTATTATAGGGATCTTCAAGTAAATTTGGGATTTTGGGTGCTTTGGTGGTAAAACATTGTGGCTATATATGCTAATAGCCTTGGAGAAACTCTATAATTAATGCTAATAGCCTTGGAGCGACTCTATAATTAATTCTAATTATAGATTCATCCAAGGTTATTAGCATATATAACTCATGGTATTAGGCATCACTAGGTGAAATTCAGGAGCATATCATAGATCCTTGAGCTCAGGCATCAGTTATGTGTCGTCAGGATCGTCTATCTCATTGTCAGGTTTATCTATCTCTTAGGGCTCTGGCTTGATCTCATCAAGCTAATCATGCTTTGGATTTGTCTATTGCTATGGATGCCTCTACCTATAACTGTTGCTTATGTATGGGCTTGGCAAATATTCAAGTAGTGAATCAACATATGTAACTTCTATGACCCACGTCCCAAAAAATATTTCAAATATTTTATGGAAATGTGCATCTCATAGGGTCTTTCGGATCGATCAGAGATTATTTCCGCTAATTATATTTGAGTAGGAGTATCCCCGTTGCACTCACACTACTTGCCTCACCTTTTTTGGAATATGTGACAGGTACTAATCTTGATAACCTATTATTGATAAGATTTAACCCCCAAACTTGGTTGGTATGTTCACTTTACCACATCCTTTATTAGTCCCTGCCGCCTGCGGCTAAGGCAGGGACTATTGTAATCGGATAAGGCGATGTTAGCATTAGTCAAGCTATTTTTAAGCTGTTCTTAGTCCTTCATAGCCAATGTTTTTTATAAGCATATCTGTTATTAGTTCCCAATGAATTGTATAGCGAATGTTTTTTCAAGGCATATCAGTTCGCCATCTTATTTGGCCTTTTCCCGAGGCCCGGAGGAAAAAACATAGGCTAAGTTATGAGTTTGGCTTCCCATTTTGAAAGTTGTAAATGCTAGCTAAACTAATGCTAGCATTAGTTTAAGACATTAAATTACATTAAATACTAGCTTGTATATACCATGCCTATATACTATGGTAGGTCTGATAAGTAGCACGTTGACTGCCCTGCCCCTGCGCTACAACTGCCACCTGGACAACCATGCAAGGAAGTGGCTATCTGCATGTGGTCACCTGTTTGCTACCTGTTGAAAATACAATCCATCACAGCGTTATCTTCATCTCCAAGGCTCTTCCATAGCTTTCATTGCCGGAAGTTCCAACAGAAATAAATATTGTCAGCGCTACCTACAGAAGTTACTACCAGTCACACGGGAGCTTCAAAGCAGTGCGCTATCGACCCACGATTCTCATGGGTAAGTGGAACTCCTCTATTAAGCCTCTTCAATGATGATTTCCATTAAGTACAGTAGTCAATTTTATCAGACTCTTGTTGCAACCATTTCTAGGGTATGTAATTATCTAGAGTTCTGAACATTTTGAGCCTGCACAAGTCTGGATATGAAATTTTGAGTTAACAGGTAAATGAAAACACTGTAAACACTGTTTCTCTAAGTCAAATTGAATTTCTATTTTTAAAATTGTGTTTAATAATTTTCCATAAAACAACTAACGTCTGATTCTTTTCCGAAAAAAAAAAAAATCCAATAAGACTACAGAGTTGTTTTAGTGTTTGAAAATGGAGCTATTAACAATCAGCAGTCAATAAACTACAGAGTTGTTTTAGTGTTTGAAAATGGGGCTATTAACAATCAGCAGTCAATTGTTTTAATGCATAACCATGAATTTATCTGTGTTCATCCATCATTTAACTTATTGCGGAAATATTATCTGCAAAAAAGATACATATATACACATACCTGAATTGCCAGGGCCGACTGTGTTGTTTTCCTTCCGCAACTGTTCAGAGCACTCAGCTGTGTAGTGATGGAGTTCTACCATCACGCTCTATATCATCACGACGTTGGGAGTTCATAACTTTAAAATTCTCAAATCCTTTAACATCGCGTTCAGGTACATCGCTAAGGTTTTCTTTGAAGCGTACTCTCATTGCCTAATTTCTCAAACTAATGTAATTTTTTGTATACCCAACTGAACTTGTAGGATAACGGATTTCTAAGCTAATAGATTTGAAAATTCATTCTGTCTCCTTTATGTTCTACGAATCCGAGAGGACTGTTAGGCTTATTACCAATGTCAAATCACGGTGCAAATAAATCCATTTCAATTTTTTTATAGTCTCAAGGGATAATACCGAGCGACTAGATGTCGTAATCTTTTGTCTACAACGTATGATTCATTAACCTGCCATTCTGTTACTTCCTTTTTCCAGTTTGCAAAAGATGGGGAGATAAACATTTCATGACCTTTCTCTCATTGTGGGCGCTCTCAAACCTGCCCTTACCGCCGGAGGGCTGCTCAACATGTCCACCAGGGGAATAATCGAAGGGCCTGCGGACTCGGTCACTCTCTTTCATGGCTGTCTTTCAAGTAGTTCCTCCTCTTTTGGTCGAGTAGAGAAACCTTCGACTTTTTCTTTTAAGTGAGGACTTCCCAGGATAGGTGCATTCTTTGCTTTCTAAAGCGTGAAAAAATTCATGAAGGCACATTCTACAGCACCCCAGGTTAAAGACCAGGGACAATATGCTACTTGTTACGTCTCATCTCCAATTTGAAAACTGACAGAGAAATCGCTATTATTTGAAAACTGACAGAGAAAACGATATTTGTCCTCTGGGTCTAGCGGCATTTGTTAACCAGTGTGAACACCGTGGCGCCATAACCTGCAATACATATGCAAATTTCCCCAATTAGGAAATATCATTGTGATGAAAACTATCAGCCTCCGGTCGCCCCACCACCCTTTCTTTCCTATCCATTGATCAAAAATCCCCTGGTGATGAGAGTCCAGCAATCATAATCTTTGCATTGTTTACAATAATACAAATCTCAGATAAAACCTTGGGAGAGTGCCCACAAACAGATTCAACAATTTCACCATAATTAGAAGCCTTCAGGCGAACATAAAACTCGACCAGCAACTCAATGCTTATTTCCGAGAGAATACCCATTAGGACTATCACTGTAAAGCATAATGGCAGGCCCAGAACTTTCATTGTTGCAGGCAGTGCCATAACTCCTGCACCAATTACAGTCGTCGCTAGATTTAAAACTGCACTAGGGATACCAGATCCAGACTCCACTTCTGTTATCCCTAATTTTTCTGTTGATAATACGGGGAAAGCATCACTGTCTTCCGAAGGAAATGGATTTGAGGTAACCCCATTGACAAAGTTCTTGATGTCTGGCTCATTCTCCAGCGACGTGTCCTGCGTTTGCAGCTCGATAAATGAGTGTTTTGTTCGGCCCTGCATTGTGTACCTATTGAAATTTCCTGAGAGATATTAGGAATTCTTTTGATTGCCTGATTTGCAGGAAAAATAGAAATCATTTTCGCTGAAGACTATATAATATTCTTGGCACACATTCCATGTTTTGGCAGGCACGTACTCCATATTTGCATGTACGCCCCACTTGTAGACACCGCTTTGCATCATACTTTTATCTACATGTGTGTCATTCTGCACATGAGTCACTTCCATGCATCATACTTTAAATCCATATTAAAAAAAAATAATACTTTAAATCTCATACACAACAAAAATAATTTATCAGAGTTGTAGAGTTGTAGGCCTGCGCACTAAATATATTATTAAAAATTAAAAATCTAATGACTGATTTCTATTTATTTATAATATTATTTACACTTTGCACTGGACAAAATTAAAAATCGAATATATCAGTTCTAATTATCGGCGTCAATAAGTTGTTAGAAATATTAAAGTCACCTGCCGTGCCTTGGGCAGTGACAGGAAGAACAAAGTACAAGGCAGGAGAATATTGAGTGAGCAGCACTCTGTATTTAAGAAGAATGGAAGAGACGTAAGGAGAAGAATTAAATTTAGATGGGCCACAGCCATAGACAGCAGAGAAGAATTAATTTTGTGTTATGGGAGAAGTTACTTCAGCAGAGAAATGAAGATTTTGTATACGGAGGAGCAGGATTAATTAAAACAGTCAAGTCGGGCGTAAAAGCCCTCAACAACCAAATTGAATGAAACAGGCGGAAGTATTTTATAAGCGGAAGGACAAGTGGTCCCTACCACTTGAGCGCAAAAGCGCAAGATCGCAAGATTGCAAGTTCAGAAGTTAAATGTCTTGTAGATGTGGAATTCTACGATGTGCGATGTGCGATCATTGCAAATCGCAAACATCGCAATATCGCAATTTTGCAGAATCACCCTCCACCCATTGCATTGTATCATCGCAAATGTTGAAGTTGCGATGTGCGCCCGTCGCACCATCGCATGTTACGAGTATTCCTCCATATGTTGATCGCACCGTTGATAATTGCGATATGCGCCATCGCAGATCGCAAAGTGGCCGACTGCGATGTGATCCCACTCGTACGTCGTGCCGTATTGAAATGTTTTATGTTTTTGCAAATATTTTCATTTGTATTTTGGTTTATACATTGGTTTATATTTTTATATGTAATTTGTGCCGCCGCGCCATATAAAAGGAAGAAAAGGCCCGCGTACATTGCAGAGTAAGGTAATTGCATTGTATTGTTGTTGTGACCGCTGTGAGAGCCCGTAGGGAAAGAAAACACAGCAAGAAGAACAGAGCACGGTTCTGTGCGTTATTGAAGAGAGACAGAGAGAGAAGATTTGTTTGGTGCACTGTGTCAGTAGCAGTCCCAGTCATATTATGTGAATCCCTCACTGTTGAGGAAGAAATTTGTAACAATTTTTTTTTGTTCTGTTTAATGATATAGAAGAAAGCATTTTCATGCCATCTCTGTCTGCAAATCGAAATTTTATTCTTTTGAACATCTCTGTGTTGTAGAGGAGAGTTTCATTCTCTCCACTGTTTGCTTGGAATTTCCAATAATTCCAACATGGTATCGGAGCTAGTCTAGGCTCTTTGAAACTTTCAAAGAAGCTGAAGAAGAAGAAGACTTGTTGCAGCATTTTCTCCAGCAGCGTGAAAAGCTCGACAGAAGTTGACAAGTCAGGTATTTCTCAAAGATAACAGAGTTGTTATTTTGTTTGAAAAGTTTGTTCTTTCAAAGAAGGAAAGACAGTCTATTTAAAGTCAGAGTTCAGTTTAAGAGCAATGGTTGGACCAACTACTGGTCTGAGTCTTGGAAATGTTCAACTTCCACAGTTTAATGGAAAGAACTATCATTATTGGGCCATTACCATGAAAGCCCTGTTTGTATCACAATATTTATGGGAACTTGTAGAAGATGGTTTTGTTGAACCAGCTGATGAGCAGGCTTTTAATGCCTTAAGTCAAGCAGAGAAAGATGTGTTGAAGAATAATAGGAAGAAAGATGCTAAAGCTCTCTTCTGCTTGTATCAAGCTGTAAATGAGAGTGTGTTTCCAAGGATAGCAGTAGCTAAGAAATCCAAGGAGGCATGGGAAACTCTGAAAGTTTCCTATCAAGGTATGGAGAAAGTTAAGACAACAAAACTTCAATTGCTGAGAAGAGATTTTGAAACTCTTTGTATGAAAGAGTCAGATAGTGTAGACAGATTTTTTACACATGTGATTGGGATTGTGAACCAGATAAGATCCCATGGAGAAACTCTTGAAGAAAGAAGGATTGTGGAGAAACTTTTGAGATGCTTACCCTCAAAGTTTGATGTTATTGTAACCACCATAGAAGAGACCAAAGATCTCTCACAGTTCACAGTTGATGAACTTCATGCCTCGTTGATAACTCATGAACAGAGATTGAACAGAGATGAAAACTCATCTCTTGAGCACGCCTTCAAGACCCAGATGCCTTCAGGAAGAGGAAGAGGTCAAGGTAAAGGAAGAGGAAGAGGCAGAAGCCAGAATAGAGGTGGAAGGAAAAGCCCTTCACATTCACATGGAAGGAGCAATAGTCAAAGTCAGAGCCACGGCCAATGCAACAGCCAGCAAAGTGGACATCAACACCAACATGCTCATGGACAAAGGTATGACAAATCCAATATCCAGTGTCATTATTGCAAGAAATATGGGCACTATGCCAATGAATGTAGAAAGAAGCAAAATGACATGAAAAATAGGCAAAATGCTAATGTAGCAAAAGAAGAAAAGAACCCAAGTAATGTGCTATTAGCTTGTAATGTAGCACAGAATAAACAAGATGATGTTTGGTTCTTAGATTCAGGTTGTAGTAATCACATGACTGGCAACAAAGCAGTGTTCGCCAATCTAGATGAAGAAGTAAAATCTGAAGTGACCACAGGGACTGATACTAAGATCTATGTTAAAGGAAAAGGCAAAGTGAGTATTAGAGCAAGAAATGGGGAGCAGAAATTTGTCCCTGATGTGTATTATGTTCCAGGTCTGAAATGTAACCTTTTGAGCGTTGGGCAGCTCATAAACAAAGGTTACAATGTAGTTTTTAAAGATGATGTGTGCACAATAAAAGATATACCTCCAAGCAAGAAAATTATTGCTGAAATACAAATGACCAGCAATAGAATGTTTCCACTCAAGCTCAATATTGACTTGAAGGGAAAAGGGAAAAGCATAGGAGCTGTAACTCAAGAAACCTTTCAGAAGGAAGCAAAAGATGAAAATTGGTTATGGCATCTGAGATTTGGACATCTCAATTTCGGAGGATTAAATTTGCTGCACAGAAAAAGAATGGTAAGAGGTTTACCATTGATTAAAAAGCCTGACAGCCTATGTGAAGGCTGCATCTTGGGAAAACAACACAGAGAAAGTTTTCCTTCAGGGAAAAGCATAAGGGTGAAAGCACCTTTGGAAATAATCCACTCAGATTTATGTGGGCCGATGCAAGCAGCATCAGTTTCAGGCAGCAATTACATGCTGACCTTCATAGATGATTTCACAAGAAAAGTGTGGGTTTATTTCTTAAAATATAAAAGTGAAGTCTTTCAGAAGTTTTGCCACTTTAAAGCTCTAGTAGAGAAACAGAGTGGGTTGTACATTAAAGTCCTCAGAACTGACAGAGGAGGAGAATACATATCAAAGGAATTTCTGCGTTTTTGCAGAGAGAACGACATACACAAGCAGTTTACCACAAGGTACACACCGCAACAGAATGGAGTTGCTGAAAGGAAGAATCGAACCATAATGGAAATGGTGAGAAGTATGCTAAAGGCAAAACATTTGCCGAATGAGTATTGGGCAGAAGCAGCAAACTGTGCTGTATACATTTTGAATAGATGCCCTACAAAAGCAGTGATGAACAAAGTTCCAGAAGAAGCGTGGAGTGGCAGAAAACAGGGAGTCACCCACATGAGAGTTTTTGGATGTGTAGCATATGCACACATTCCAGAAAAATTGAGAAAGAAGTTGGATAGTAAGGGGGAGAAGTGCATTTTCCTTGGATATTGTGAAGATTCCAAAGGATACAGATTGTATAACCCATCCACAAAGAAGTTTGTAATAAGCATAGATGTGCAATTTATTGAAGAAGAAGCATGGGATGGAAGCATTGAAAAAACAGTCAATGTTAAAAGCTGTTTGTCTCATGATGAAGATGAGGAAGATGTGGTTGAAATTAATAACCCACCGGTAGCACAACCTCCACCAGCACAAGGACAGCAAGGGACACCTCAAGCAGCAGCAAGAACACCCTTGAGAAGAAGCGGGAGTGCATCTCCAACCACACCACATGGAGAAGAAATGAGTGCTTCATCAAGCACGGCTACACCAAGTGAAAGAGGAACAAGATTTAGAAGCCTTCGAGAAATTTATGAGCAAGGAAAAGCAAACGAAGGTATGAATTCCTTATTTGCTTTGTATTGTCAAGTTGATGATCCTATTCATTTTGAAGATGCTATTAAAGATAGAAAATGGATAGAAGCTATGGATGAAGAAATTAATGCCATAGAGAAGAACAAAACATGGGAGTTGGTTAATCTCCCAGAAGGTAAAGAAGTCATTGGACTTAAATGGGTCTACAAGACCAAAAGCAATGCTGAAGGAAAGATAGAAAGACACAAGGCCAGACTTGTTGTCAAAGGATATAAGCAGAAGCATGGTATAGATTATGAAGAAACTTTTGCACCAGTTGCAAGAATGGAAACCGTGAGAACTGTGCTGTCCATAGCAGCACAAAACAAATGGAAATTATATCAGATGGATGTAAAATCTGCATTTTTAAATGGAGTTTTAATGGAAGAGGTATATGTGGAACAACCTCTCGGATATGAGAAGAAAGGCCAAGAGCACAAGGTCTGCAAATTGAAGAAAGATCTTTATGGGCTGAAGCAAGCGCCAAGAGCGTGGTACAGCAGAATAGACTCCTATATATTGGAGAATGGATTTGAAAAGTGTGAGGGAGAACCCACCCTCTACATCAAAGAAAAGGATGGTAAAATGTTGATTGTTGTTTTATATGTTGATGATTTAATTTTTTCAGGTAATGATGATTACCTTGTTGAAAATTTTAAAACAGTCATGAAGGATGAATTTGAAATGACTGACATGGGTTTGTTAAGATACTTCTTGGGAATAGAAGTAGAGCAAAATGAAAAAGGTATTTTTATATCTCAAGCAAAGTATGTGAATCAAGTTTTAGAAAGATTTAATATGCAGGAGTGCAAAGCTGCAATTACTCCCACAGTAATGGGATTGAAGTTGAGTAAAGATGACAGCAGCAAGGATTTTGATCCAAGTTTATATAAAAGCATAGTTGGCAGCCTCATGTATTTGACTGCAACTAGGCCGGATATTATGCATGATGTTAGTTTAATTTCCAGATTTATGGAAAAGCCAAAAGAAGCACATTGGCAAGCAGCAAAGAGAATTCTGAGGTATGTGAAAGGAACAAAAGGATTTGGTATTTTATATACTACTTCAGAAAATTTAGAATTAGTTGGATACACTGACAGTGATTGGGCTGGAAGTGTAGATGATCAGAAGAGTACTTCCGGTTATGTTTTTCATATGGGTTCAGGAGCCATTTCATGGGCTTCTAAGAAACAGCCTATTGTAGCATTATCTACAGCAGAGGCAGAATATGTAGCAGCTACAGCAGCAGCGTGTCAAGCAATTTGGATGAGAAGAATGTTGAGAAGTTTGTGCCAAGAACAGGTAAAGGGCACTGTGATTTATTGTGACAATAGCTCAGCTATTGCATTCAAAGAATTCTGTGTTTCATAAAAGAACGAAGCACATAGACACAAAGTTTCATTATATCAGAGAATTGGTGAACAATGGTGAAATTGTTTTACAACATTGTAAAACAGAGGAGCAATATGCAGATGTTTTGACAAAGCCATTGGCACAGAAAACATTTGAATTTCTGAGAAAATGTCTGGGTATGATGGACAACCCAGCAGCTGACTTTAAGGGGGAGTATTAGAAATATTAAAGTCACCTGCCGTGCCTTGGGCAGTGACAGGAAGAACAAAGTACAAGGCAGGAGAAGATTGAGTGAGCAGCACTCTGTATTTAAGAAGAATGGAAGATTCGTAAGGAGAAGAATTAAATTTAGATGGGCCGCAGCCACAGACAGCAGAGAAGAATTAATTTTGTGTTATGGGAGAAGTTACTTCAGCAGAGAAATGAAGATTTTGTATACGGAGGAGCAGGATTAATTAAAACAGTCAAGTCGGGCGTAAAAGCCCTCAACAACCAAATTGAATGAAACAGGCGGAAGTCTTTTATAAGAGGAAGGACAAGTGGTCCCTACCACTTGAGCGCAAAAGCGCAAGATCGCAAGATTGCAAGTTCAAAAGTTAAATGTCTTGTAGATGTGGAATTCTACGATGTGCGATGTGCGATCATTGCAAATTGCAAACATCGCAATATCGCAATTTTGCAGAATCACCCTCCGCCCATTGCATTGTATCATCGCAAATGTTGAAGTTGCGATGTGCGCCCATCGCACCATCGCATGTTACGAGTATTCCTCCATATGTTGATCGCATCGTTGATAATTGCGATATGCGCCATCGCAGATCGCAAAGTGGCCGACTGCGATGTGGTCCCACTCGTACGTCGTGCCGTATTGAAATGTTTTATGTTTTTGCAAAGATTTTCATTTGTATTTTGGTTTATACATTGGTTTATATTTTTATATGTAATTTGTGCCGCCGCGCCATATAAAAGGAAGAAAAGGCCCGCGTACATTGCAGAGTAAGGTAATTGCATTGTATTGTTGTTGTGACCGCTGTGAGAGCCCGCAGGGAAAGAAAACACAGCAAGAAGAACAGAGCACGGTTCTGTGCATTCTTGAAGAGAGACAGAGAGAGAAGATTTGTTTGGTGCACTGTGTCAGTAGCAGTCCCAGTCATATTATGTGAATCCCTCACTGTTGAGGAAGAAATTTGTAACAATTCTTTTTTGTTCTGTTTAATGATATAGAAGAAAGCATTTTCATGCCATCTCTGTCTGCAAATCGAAATTTTATTCTTTTGAACATCTCTGTGTTGTAGAGGAGAGTTTCATTCTCTCCACTGTTTGCTTGGAATTTCCAATAATTCCAACATAAGTCTGCCACCTAGCTCCAATCTTCTGTCCCCGTGCTCATTCTATGTGCGCGATTTTTAGCTATCGTCATTTTCTATGCTATGCTCAAGAAGTATATCAACTTATGTACCGATGAGGGAACTCACGTGCACATTTTGTGGTTAATTCTGGCTTCAGCCAACTTGCCCAGGTGCTGCTCAGTAAAGCATGAAGGAATTATGTCAAAGAGACCTTCCTGAGACATCGCTGTTGCTGACGCTGAAAACATATCAGTACAAAATTTATACTTTTTTTTAACTATGGGGATATTTCTGCAAACGATGCTACATTTCCAGAGTCACAGAGCTATACAGAATTGAAAGATTGCTTGAAGGTTCGCCGTGCAGAAAATCAAAAGTTCGATATTCAATCGGGGTTGAACGAATTAGTGGAGCAAATATTGCAAAATTTTCTCCACGTTCTACTTGAGTACTGCACTTTTATTTGATATTTATCAGACTCGGAATCTGAAGAGATATTCAAACAAATATGTTCCAGCAGCTAGAAAATCCGTTGGGTACCATTTGGAATGACAAATATCGTGGGAAGAAACTGCTTTTTGTGGGCTCAGATATAAATTTTCTTTCGACAGATGAGATGGACTCAAGATTCATCGTTGAAAGATCTGAAAAGTCTGCTCACCCGGTTATGTTGGAAGAAGAGGTTATGTTGAGGTGCGCAGATAAACTTGGCAAGACAGAAAAGGCAAGGTTTAGCAAATCTGGAGTTAATGAGAAACGCCCAGTGGTGTCAGCCGGTGAGCAGCTTATTTTGAAATTTCAAATGAAAGGACGTTAACAGGGACTTTAGAAATTTCGAAAGATGCACCCCTTGAAGGGAGAAGTTATATTGATCCAAAAAAATAGTAACCAAAATTACTAGTTGGGGAAGGCAGAAAATCAGAAGTTCGATATTCAAACTGACAATGTTTAAGTGTAGCTCAAAAGTGTTAAGACAGTTTGCATAGAAGCTTTAGAACTTCAGAATACAATACTAAGAGTTCCATTTTGGTTCATTTTTCTTTTCCTTTGTACACTCACAAACTTTTCTCTTAACCTATTGCTGCTGCATGGCAGTTCACTACTCGAACTTCGGCTCAAGGCAGGGACTAGCTGCCTTGCAGCCATCCTTGTTTCTTTTAGGGAAGATCCTGGAAAGCCTACCAGATCTACTAGATTAAGAATAATTTGTGCTTTATGCGCGATTATTTATGTGTTCTTATTTCGAATTAAAAATAGGGGTACCTATGTTGGTTGGAAGACTCTCTCATGACTTACTTCACACACGACAACAACATTCAGTGCTTCCTTAATCCACGAAATTAAACAATGCATGGAAAGATTGCATGCATGCATGGATGGAGGAAGGACCTGGGAAAGCTGGAAGACTATTGAATAGTTGTCATTGGATCATGGTGTTGAAACTCACTAAATCCAGACAGATCCTGATGTTACATAATATGATTATGATTTTAAATATCGTGAGCGTGATCCAATTCTTTCACTATCACAAGTATCATCCCTTTGTGTAGTTCCTAATCTATTTGTCCTATCAGTATCCAAGCTACCAACAACAGATCTAGAAGAATACCTAGAAGCATACAGCGATGCGGAGCCCATATTCTGTAGATCCATATGCAACAGGAGCGTGATATCCATACTCAGGCTACCTAGTGACATATCCTCCAGCATCAGTAGCAACAAAGGTAGAAGGAGCAGAGCTAGTTGTTGTGGATCGAACAAATCACATTTGTAGTGTTTTTTTCTATTCCTTTGTAGTTGGTGGAGATGCTTGGATAATTGGTCAATCCAACTAGGTATACGTATATAGGATATCTAGGAGACGTTGGCTCGATTCCCACGGATCTCAGTGGGCACAAGACACTATGAATAAACTAATCATTACCTAGGAGATTGAAAGATGTGTATTATATATACGAATATGTTCATATCTCACAGGGTTCGGTGCTAGAAACATCGAACATAAATTGGTTTTTCTTCTACCCGATTCAAGCAACCCTACCATTTGAACTTCCATTTGATCTACTAGTCCTCTCCACATTCTTTTTGGGCAATGTATGCCACAGCTAAATCTCTCTTTTTTGATGGACTACGACATCTTTCGACTCAGAATATGAAGAATAGGGAAATCAAGTACATACAATACACTTACTACCCGAAGCATTCCAACTCTCTCTCTATTTGATCAGAGTACGTGACCCGGGCCAACAGTAGCGTCGTCGACAGTGAAAATAACTCGATTGTTCAAAACTCTATGGATTCGCAACTCCATTTCCCATATTTTCTGTCCATTGTTCCTCGATTAAGTCATTCATTCGATGGCTTAGTTGGTCTTGAGCTCATTATCCCCCCGATTCTTTTCATTTATTACTAATCTATCATTATCAAAGATGATCAATGACCTCGAATTCATCTATATAGATCTAGTCATTGTTTTACAACTTGGAACTGTTTCTGTGACGATAGCATCGATCCAGATCGTTGTTGTGGAGCTGGATTTTCGGTGGATCTGTGTGTTTGGTGACCCCGAGAGTCTGACATGTCAATCACTCGAGTGATTTCAGATTCTATCAGTGCGTAAAAGGCGTGTATTGGATGCATTCTACTTTCATCCTTCATATCTTTGGCTTCTCTCCTTTTCTGAGGTAACTTCCTTTGTCTCGCTCCGTGGAAATTATTCTCGCATTTTCTCTTACTCTTGGGTTTGATCCAAACTCTTCAGCAATATGGTCTCTGATATGGTTATACCTAGTTTTCTTGGTTTATCTAGGTCAAGGATTTCACTTTCCATAAAGATTAAATGGCCTTTGATTTCTATTTTTGTTAGTATATCACCATCAGTGTATTTTGCATACACGTTGCAGGTAGTGTCTTTGGGAGAATTCGTGAAGAAGTCTAGGAAATCATGAACTTTATTTCTGCTAAAGGGGACTCCCTAGCCCA
The DNA here is from genome assembly GCA_034641835.2 of Pinus albicaulis. Classification (NCBI taxonomy): domain Eukaryota; kingdom Viridiplantae; phylum Streptophyta; class Pinopsida; order Pinales; family Pinaceae; genus Pinus; species Pinus albicaulis. Next base: position 647,962,699 of record CM076577.1, on the reverse strand, counting down.
ACAAAACATTGTTGGTTTCTATCTCATTCATTCACAAATTCACTATTTATAAAAAAAAAAAACTAATTTGTTTATGTGTGAATGATGTGGGCTTTGGTTTCGTCCAAGAAATGCCTTTTCCTTGGACTGAAGGGAGCTCCCTAAGGTAGTATACATTTTTCTGAAATTATGTTTTATTGTTTCCTTTTGCGTAGATGCATTAACATTATGTTTTTTTTATATGATATATTTTTCACATCTAAGGTTAACACATTCAGCTTAATATCAATCTCTCATGTTGTTGTTCAGAATCTCTCGTGTTCCTTTGTTTGGTTCCATGGAACATCTTCTAGGATTTTCTCTTGCTCTTTGGTTTGATCCAAACTCTTCAGCAATATTGTCTCTGATATGGTTATACCTATTTTTCTCGGTTTACCTAGGCTAGGGAGTTTTCTTTCCCCAAAGACTAAATGGCCTTTGATTTCTATTAGTATATCACCATCACTTTATTTTTCATATATATATATATATATATATTTATATATTTATACATATACACACACATTGAAGGTACTATATTTGGGACAATTCATGAAGAAGACAAGGCATTCATGAACTTTATTTCTACAAGAGGGGACTTCCTTCAGCCCAAAAAAGGATTGTTTGTTTCTATCTCATTCATTCAAAAATTCACTCTTTACAAACAAGCGAAACGATTTGGTTGATGTGTGAATGATGCAGGAGATGATTTCGTCCAGGAAATGTCTTTTCCTTGGATTGAAGGGAGCTCCCTCTGGTAGGATACATTTTTCTGAAAAATATGTTTTATTGTTTCCTTTTTCTTAGATGGATTAACATTATGTTTTTTCTATATTATATAATTTTTACATCTAAGGTTAACACATTCGGATTATTATCAATCTCTTGTGTTGTTGTTTGGAATCTCTCGTGTTCCTTTGTATACTTTTTTGGAACTTCTGCTAGGATTTTCGCTTTCTCTTGGGTTTGATCCAAACTCTTGAGTCTCAGTTGATAGCAAGGATCCCATATCTTCAAGTGGAAATTGCAGTTCTGCTTCTTTGTTGGGAACTTGTTCTTCCAACACACTCTCAAAGGTTGCAAATTGATTCTAATGGATATATATTTTTTCTTTATTTCTGGGTTGAGGGGTCAAATCGTGTTTCCACCCTAAGAGCTCCTACTCTCAGGGGCAGGTTTAAACCCCCCTTCTTTTATGAGATAGGGTATAATTTCTGTGGGTAGTTCCAATTGAATTTCCAATGTGTTTGACAACCATTTCACTTGAAGGGAAAACATAATAGTACAAGATTTGGACATGAATAAAATTGTTTATTTGGTGTTCAGTTACATATAGGGGTCCTTCCAAATTTACCTCCACACAAGGGTGAGCACAAGTGAACTACCCATATTTAGTCAATGATGGCTACCAACTTCCTAGTGTAGTCCCTATGGCCTAGAGGGATTTTTTTCCCCAGAGGTTGAGAGGGAGGTGCATAAGTCTTATCTAATGAGGATTATGTATGGGATCTCTTCGTTTGGGTTTAAGGACAAGAACCACCTATTGAAGTGCAGTCCCATCCTTAACAATTCCTAGAGAAACTAGTAAAATATGTTTGGTAATATTTTGATGTGGTTTACAACCAAAATTTCCTTATTGATCTTATACCAAAAGCTTATCGGTATACAATAGTTCCAAATTCAAAAGGGAAAACATGAATGAAGCTTCAAATGGTAAATGTTGAAGCTCACAGTAATGTCCATAAATCTTCAAATAAGTAGAATAACATGCCTCCCAATTATTTTTCAAAGTGAAGGTGTGGAACAAGTTTTACCTCAAGTTACCCAACAAAGTCCTACAAAAATATATATTCATTTTACTACAACAGGTATCCCCCAAGATTGTAAAGGGAATCCTAACAAGCATCGATTTCATTATAAAAGTATGGTCCAAGGAAGCACTTAAGAAGGAAATTTTTGACAACGAAACTATTGTAGCTAAAAAATTAATATTACATAAGGAATGGTCATAGTTTGAAAATATACAAGTAGAAATACAACCAAAGAAAGGAAAATAAATTTAGATTCAATAGTAGCCATGATTACAATCCAATTCCCCTATCATCAACACACAAACATGTCTAGATACTTCAAATATTGTAACTTTAGGAGTTTTATCAAAAATTCTTCTTTCTATGCTTTCAGGTGACACTTCTCATAATTTCTTCTGTCTTTCATCTCTATCTTTCATTGAGTTAGAGGAGATGTATTCTACATACTTCCTCTTCTATCTAAAAAAAGAGCTATTGTCAAGGGAAATATAAGAAAACAAAAAGAGGATTAGCTTGAAGATATTCATACTCCATGTACCATCATCCAGGATGGTTCCAAGTGTTAGGGCTCCTTATTTTCCAAATATTGAGAGAGGAAACCAAAGAGGTAACCACAAACCAACTTTCAGTTTGGCACCTAGCCCTACCAAATCAGAGAGGGTTGTCTCTATATAAAGCTCATATTTGATGGAAATGAATGGAGAACAAGGATTTTAGGCTAGTTATAAGCTCAATAGTTCTTTTTATTTAGGTAGGATTAGGGTTTGTTAATGGACAAAGAAGCACCAGGTTTGGAAACTAGGCAAGATATCCCAAAAAGATCAGCTACAAACATAGTATGAGGCAAGGTAGGTGAGATCAGTGACATAATTGGTGTGTCATTTTAGTGTGGTAAGGAGTAAAACATATATAAATTAAGTGAGCATAATGAATTCACTTATTCAGAAGGATGAAACATTTAAATGCTTATCTTAAAAAAAACAAATCATAAAGAACTATTATTGTTTCAAAACTTAAAAGATAAAGCATAAGAATAAATTATATGGTTTCCTGAACAGCTTGATCATTAGATGCATAAGAAAAATGGAGATAAAAAATGTCACTAACCACATCCCAAGAATCTCATAAAAATAGGTGCAACTACCTATAAATTTCATCTACAAATTGTCAAATACACTAGTGCCAAAATAGTATGAACTTCAGATATCCAAACCCTCAATGAATTAATTCTCAGTCAATATAAAAAATAGAACAATATTCCACCTCTAGGTTTCAAATCCTTTTCCATAGAAACTAATTAATTAACCTAATGATTCTTAGACTAATTGTACGTAATTTAGAAACAACTTTCCCCTTTTTTAGCTAACTAGTTGAGCTTTTCTCTCAAGTCATTAAACATAAGATTATTTTACAAAGATGACCATAAATAGGCCTACTAACGATCAAAAAACTCATCGTCCAGTTGTTACATCGACCATGTTTACCTTTGACATCCACGCAAGAAAAATCTTCAAACCAAAAAATGTAGCAAAATTTCTTAGAAACGTCGGAAAAGCACAACAGAAGCGCAACCCAACTTTGGAGGATGATTTGGAGGCATTCTCGGATACATTTTCGGTTGAAAAAGGCATGGTTGGAAATCCGAATATGCCTATTACACCGTGGAATCATGAAGAACTGGGAAACACTTCTCCAAACCTCTGAAAAGTTTCCTTGAAGTCAAGTTGTCCCAAAAATGCAATGAGTGGTCTGAAATAGTGGCAAAAAGGTAAAAAATGGGCACTATTTTGTCATTTTCTGAAAATCTATAAACTTTAAAGATTCCCAAAGTACTTTTATGTTATCCTCACATAATTACCCATATCCACATGCTTTCCAATTTTTATTTGGAGCCTCTGGGAAAAAGTGCAGCGAGCACTTGCTACGTTTCTGTAGGGTCAATTTTATGCCTTTTTTGTAAAACTAGGGGTCAAAGATGGAGTGATATGTATTTACCCATAATATTTCTTACAACACTGGGAGAGGATTTTGTAGATAAGGTTGTTTTGAAGAAAATCCTCTCTCAGGTTTTTTGAAATTCATTCCCATCTTTTCAGAATCTGTGCCACAAAATAATGACTAAAACAGGAAATTAAATTGGAGAATTTTATTTTCTAAAAAATAGGCTTCAAAATTTGCTACATATCTCCCAAATCATAACACCTATGCATATACTGAAGGGTTTTTTTTTCTTTTGTGTGTGATTGACAAAAAAATATTTCACTTTTGTAAAATTCATCTCCATTATTTCAGAAACAGATTTTGAAGTAAAATTGCCCCTCTGTGCAATGTAAACCCTAGAAAATGATCACAAAACTCAAAATTTCAAAACTTTGTCTCCTTTTTCTTTGATTTATGATTTCATTTTATACCACCATTGATGTATCAACCAATAAGTCTAGGTTATCCTATTAAATCATTATGGTATCCCACCTCTTGCACCTTATGACAAAACCCTAGGAAACCTACCTCTTCAAATGACTTCCTTATAAAATATGATGCATTGACATCATTCAAATGAATAGGCTCATATATTGAGATATTTCATGCTCTAAATTTCATATTTTTACTAGTATCTTCCATGTTTGATTGTTTTTTTGAGAATAAACCTTAGTTTCAAGGAAGAATGGGCAAAGCGAACTTAATCGCAAAATCGGGGAAAAATAACAACAATTTCGAGTGAGGAAATGAAGGGCATGGAGGAAAACAAAATTATGAAAAAATAATGGGGAGTAGGGAAGTGTTTTGGGAACACAATGAAAGTGGAATTTATGAATTTGAGTGAGGGGAAGGGGACAAAAGAGGGAAAACCTAGCACTATTCCAAAAGTGCAACAACTAGCTAGGGTTTGTGTGGGAAATTAATGAAATGAGTGAAATAAAGTGAGGGGAATGGTAGGGAGTGTATAATGAAGGATATTAGGGATATATCGGCCAAGAAAATAGGAAATTTTTCTATCAAGTGAATAAAAACCATGAAATCATAAAACCACAACAAAAACGTAGCAGCAAACCCTATGGAAGGAGTTTATCAATTTTGTGAAGAAAATAACTGAAGAAAAGATTTTCAATGGTCCCACTTGTTTGAAGTTGTTTGAAACAATGAGATGGAGTTTGCACCTGTTGTTTCACTCCTTATGTCTCCAAAAAAAAAGTGCACCAAGTTTCCAGAAACACAACAAACGTGCAACAGGTTGATGAAATGAGTAATTTGGTGATATAATCTGAACTTTTGATGGTTGTGGAAAGTTTTTCAATGCAAGAGAGGAAATATTGAATAATTGGAAGGATAGAATGAACTCTTGGAAAGTTTTATTTCTCTTTATAGATCAAAAAACTTGATTTTGGCTCATCACATCATCTATAATTTTGAAAGAAATAATTTTGACTGATGTGATTGCGGCATAATTTCTTCAAATGAAAATGACACCTTTTTTATTTAATTCCCTAATTTTCCAAATCCCATGATGGTGACCCAAAGAATGGACAAAAATCTCTTTTTTCTTTTGATGACTGACATGATGATGACAATCATATGTAAATCCTAGACCATGACCTATATGATAGCACATTAAATCTTTTGATAACCTGTGACACATAAATGATGACATGACCATGATGAGTGATGATGACCATGAGTAAGTGGAGGGAGTAGAAATTACCTAGACAATGACTTGACCATTTTTACAATCAAGATATTCCAAATTTTATTTGACAATATAAAAAATTGACCAAATACATCTAAAAACACTAAAAGAGTAAATGTGATCATTGATACTATTGGACACTAACACTAAGTACAATGATGATTAGTTGGCCAAGGAATTATTTGGAACAATGAGAACACTTGCTAGGTCTAACATATCTTCTATATATATTTTAATGGAGATAAACAAAAAAGTGAATATGTTGTTCACTTATAACAACATATGAGCCTAAAGGAGAATATGTTGTAAGAAAAATAAAAGCTGAAGGTCTGTCAAGACTAGCAATGCAAGAAAAACCAAGAATTGACGAGTAAATTTGATAAAATGCAACCAGATTTCACTAATTCGGTTAAAGGAAAAGATGAAAACATCACCCAACTTAAGTGGAAAATATAAAGTTCATCAATGTTGGAGCAGGGTCTCTTAGGAACACATTTTTGAGTAATAAATAGTATTTTTTGTAGTTTTGAGTCATGCGCACTAAGAAATGCATAGTCAAGGGGCTTTGGGGTGGGTCAAAGTCCCTTCATGAGTTGTAATGGGATAAAGGGTAAAACTAAGAGTCTCAAACCATAGTTTACGGACGTTAGGATGAGCACAAGCTAAGATATAACTAGAAGTCTAGATCGAGTCGGAAAGGACAATTTTGGATAAGTGGTGATATATGTTTTGAGCTTTGAAGCGAATTTGTGTAAGTGTCTGTGTCTGAAAGGCTCCTACTGGCTGTGTGTGCGGAGACCTTAGTCCGGTTGTGTGCGGACCCCACTGGCTGTGTGTGATGGTAAATCTAAAGGATTTTAAGGGATTTTGAGAACTGTTGATGACTACAGAACTATTTGGATAAATCTGAGTACTAAATGCATCTGTTATATGTTTCTGTGATCTATTTCCACATATGATTTATGTTCATGTTAATGAGTGACATAATTTGTCATTGGATCGCCTGCGTACCTGTTTACTAAATGTTGAATGCATAGATCTAGTTGTGTAATGGTGGAATATCACATTGTTAGAACTGTTAAAGGGGTTGCAAACCTTCTGTCACTGTGTGCGCGCTAGATTAATCTGTGTTAATTAACCTAGGGTTTTTGGTTAGGGTTTCTAGTGTGCAAATCAATCTATGTGTTAAAGCATATCTGAAGGTGCCCACTTCATTTAATTCTCTCTCAAGGTGTAGAAACTGGGTTCCATCACCCCCCATACTGCTTCGAGTGAGACGTTGGCCTGTGCAAGCAGGTCACTACTGAAAGGCCTAGTGGTAAGAGGGTTTTGTTGGTTATGCGCTAACTCCGAACCTTGGCCAGGACCCTTCAAGCCAAAAAATGGTTTCGTTGTTGGTACCAAGATAATTTTGAGAGATATTAGGTGATGTGTCATCCATCGAAGACTAAATTAGAAGATTGGATGGAGCAAAATATACGTGAATTCTCCATCAAGGAAAACATGAGTAAGAATTTGTCTGCTGAAGATTGGGAAAATAAGTATATTTTCCAGAGGTTCACAAAATCTTCTTTGTGACCTTTGCACATGAATTGCAGGAGTGGTTACTAAGGTTAGTTTATTTTCAAACCTATTGGAAGGACGATAATATCACTCAGTGGACACCTAAGTTGATCTAACAGTTAGAAAGGACTGATAACTCCATCACCCGCACTGTAGGTCATTGGGTTGACAAAATTATGGGTGGGTTTGTGATAGAGTTTGCAGTAAATCAGTTTGTGCCATATTCAGAAGATGAAAGGAGGTTCTTCAAGGGACTGAGAGGTAATTTTATACACTCTCTTCCTTTGCTAATTAAGATGTTATTGTGTGAAAAGGGTATTATATGTAGTCACACCGAGTTAATGACCCCAAACAAAGTTGAAAGCACTATGATCAGTGGAAATTACTTTCGGGTTAATCAGAGAGGAGACAGATCTATATACAGACCTTTGAGCAACTTGTCTAATAGTGATATAAAGAGTGGTGAGGATACGTGCGCTGAGGGTAGCCCTCCAGCTACTTCGCAGTCAAACTCGTGCAGGGGTAATTCATCTCCTACCCCACCTCCACCACCACCAAGAGGCGTGTAATATTCCAAAATGGAAAAGATAGTAATATAGAACATCTACATCATTCCAAATAAAGAAAAATAGGAATATAGCTAAAATCTGGAAAATTCCAGAAATATGTTGCAAATGAAAATTACATCAAGACATTATAAATATGAGCAGAAAAAACTCAGTCATATCATTATAAAAAAAAAAAATATAAAGTACAGAGTGCTCTAAAGAAGATGCACTCAAGCCAACAAGAAGTGGCTGAAATATACTAATGAAAACTAGCACTAGAAATGTTGTGATGCTACTGCTTCTGCTGCTGGAAACTGCTACTAATATGCAAAAGGACCATGTGTAGGAGGCTGCTAGAGTGCTCAGAAAGATCTGGGATTTTAACCACGGACCCTACTCAAAAAACCCAGAAAAAACCAGAAATGGTTTGGCCTTATTTTAACTTTGGACTTTCGACGCTTTTTGGGTTGCCAACTGCACCCCTGTTGGCTGACATACACATTCCTGCTAGGTAACAGCTGATATGGGACTTAGATAATGATAAAAATGCTTCAATAGCACCCAATCAGCTCAATACATGAAGGGCTGACACCTTCTCTAGATTATGAAGCTCGAAACTTGAGATCTAGCTCCTCCTTCCTCAGCTCAAGTTGGAATTGAAAACTCCACAACTGGTGGAATGGACTGCACTGTCAAGGAGGATGATTATATATAGCCCACAATGGATAGAAATAATCTAATGAAAGTGAGGGAATGGTCCCTTATAGGATTCCAAGCTGAAATACTTGGAACTTCCTTCCTCCACTAGATCTACCTTGCTGGACTGCGCAATTCCTGATAGAAATATTGCTGCATGGAGGTGTAAAATGATGGACTAATGTTGAATGTCACAATTCTTATCCTGGAAGAATAAAATTAATGCACAAGGTGAATGGATGAACCCTCCACAGGTTTCCTAGATGAAATACTAGAAACTACCTTCCTCCTCTCAAAGGCTAAGACAGAAATGCGTAATTCCTGAAGTTGTATATGCAAAAGAGAGGGGTTGAATGTGGGACCAATTCCAGATGATGAATGGCTGCTCAAAATAGCCTTCCCAGACTAGGCACTCAAAATCCCCCATGGATAAGGGTGGGATTCCCGCTCGGGAACACCCGTGTGCTAAAGAGCACAACAGACTTAGTTAAACAGATGAAGTGTGCACAGAAATTTAAAACAACAATACAATATCAAATTCCAGACTAACTTGATTTTCTGCCCTCATCTTACTTATATGGTAGTGAGCCTTCCCTAGTCTTGGCCCACCTCATAACTGTGTTGCACATCTGGCCACTAGTCTCCATGAAGACTGCACTGTCTCTCCATGATCTCCATGATCTCTGCATTTACTTTCCATTCCTCCATCATGTGTGTATTTAATGCACCACTTCCTCCATCACTACATCATTAATGCTCTATGATCTTACTTTTTTTCCTCCATTATCTCCATCATATTCCTCATTATTCTCCATAATCTCCACTCTTCATTAATGAATTTATCCACTACTCCATAATGCTTATCTATTATCTAATTAACCCACATTCACACAATAAAGTGGATTTTATTCATCTATGGGGTTTATGGGTCCCTCCACCCTTTTATTTACTTAACTAAATAAGAAAAGTAAGAACTCTAATATTCTAATTAACTGGTGGAAAATTGGGAATATTAGAGTCCTCCCCGCCAAAATGTTACTTATCCTCAAACAACTGCAAAAATGAATGCTACAGAAATGCTCCTCCCTCCAAATGGCATCCTCATATGGAAGGTACCCCCATCTTTTCCAATGTGTAATGAATTCCCATCTCCATAGTTTCCTTTGTAGAATGTCTATAATGGCTTCCAACTGTATAGCTATATGCCTCTCCTCATCATTGACCTCCAAGTGGAAACCATCTGTTGTTCCAGAGCCTCTTCTCTACATGAGACATATGAAGTGAAGTGGTTCCTGCCCCCAAAGGAAAGTCCAAACTCATGAACTATCTCTCCAATCCATGCTACATGGTGTAGGATGTACCTCTCCATGATCCCATCACTGGCCCTATTGGCCCTGCTTGCTCCAAGCATCATCTCAACACTGTGAAAAATAGGAAACAAAGACATATGAGTTGACATGTGAAATTTTGAACCATACTCTCTCAATAAAATCCACCGCAACAATGCCTCTTGTTGCCATACCACCTGATCATCATACCAAGTATGGTGGCCATACTCTCCTTAAAGAAGAAAACATAGTAAGGCCTCTTGTTCCCATCCTCCCTCCTCATCATGCAAGGTATGGGAGAAAGTCAACCCATACTCTCCCAAGAGTAACCAAAGCAGCAACAACTCTTTCTGCCACCTCACATCATCATCATGCAAGCCATGGAGAAACATCATACTGATTGACATGTAGAATGTCACATCACTCCAATATAACCAAGATCCCTGCTGCCACATCATGTGAGTGCGATACCATGTCCCAAATAATAACACACCCATTGACATAGGATATTTCATGTGATGGCCAAACTCTCTCAAGAGTAACCAGCACAACCATTCCTCCTTCTGCTGCATCACCTCAGTACGATGCAAGGCAGGGAACATACCAATATGAAATGTCGGGTGGTAACCATACTCACCGAAGAGAATCCAGCGCAACCATGCTTCTTGCTGCCACAGGGGCTTCACTCAATAAACCTATTTCATATCGCGTGCGTTCGTGACATATTAAACAATACCCTTAATTTAACTACATATTGGAAAATAATCACATTATTTAACCCCCTACCAATATGAACCCAATACACCTTCCCAATTTAGAAAACCCCTACTTTCACTAGATATTGTAGGTATCCATTTTTTCATTAACATTTCGTATACCCCTTTATATTTTTTCATTAACTTTGACCTCCATTTTTTATACTTGCAAATATTAAAACCGTTTACCCCCCTATATATCCCCCAATATATTATGCCATCTTTCCATCAAAATATATCCCCCAATATGAACCCACGCGGTATGATATTTCTCCCCCAATGAATCCCCTGTGCTTGCTGCCCTGTGTCATAGATCTACAAGTATCTCACCAACCACTTTCTCATCATCCTCACCCATCCATCCAACTATGGGTGATGAATCATATCATGCTCCAACTGGGTATCCACCCAATGGAGAATACCATCCTCCCCAATATGATGATCTTTGCACTCCATGATATGTTGAAGTGCATCCTCCTTGAGGTTGCTCCATGAGAACCTCTCATCGATGACCCAGTAGAATCCATAAGATTCTGAATATGTTGTAGGTAGAAAATTCTATTCGAGCAGTGAGATGCTCGTCAAGAAGGCTTCATCCTGATAATGGAGAATGCTATCCATCATCATATGTCTACTAACTATCATCTGTCCATCCAATGCTTCATGAGTGAAGCGGTCATCGGAATGCTCCAATAATAGTTGGGCCCCCAAATTATCACTAATCCTCAGTGATAGTGTTGTTGATCTCCATGATGGTGCATCTGTTGTCTCATGGCCATAAACAATGCTGAACTCATAGCCCGACATTTTACTAATTAGGACTAGGCTCATCCCATCCTCTGAAACTCCACACTTCAACAAAAAGTGTTATGTGTAGCTCAATACTGAGAAACTGGGATGGCTATACATCTCCTCCTTGAACAAGTCAAGGGTCCTCTGCGCAGTGATAGTTTTCTCCAAATCAACAAGGTGCTCTAACCCTTGGTTATGCAATTGCCCTGATGGCATGATCCCACAAATCTGAAACTGAGGTGCTAAAATAACATGGGATGAAAATTTTTGCAAACCTTAGATTAGCTGAGACTTGGGAACATCTTGCAAAGAAACAAGAGTTCCTCCAACTGGTAAAATGGCTTCTCCAACTGTTGGTGATGGTGATGGTCCTCTACTGCTGCACTAACGCTGGTATCTGCCTCCTTCTCCTCATGCATCTCCTAAATAATGTATGGAACATCAATGTCGAGTGCTCAAGACCACCTTCCAAAGATGCAAGTGCTTCTTCATCTGATGCAATTACTTTTGTAGTTGGTGGTGGTGGAAGTTCCTCCTCTTCCGGAGTGATAGTGCTAACATCCTCCCTTTGTTCTTCAAGTTTTATCTCATCAATGTTGGGAAATGTCTTTATGGAAAGTACCTTCGGTTTCCTCCTATCAAAATTTTTAATCAACCTTTGAGTGAAGTCTGCATAAGAAGTCACTCTTGCATGTTTTATATGGCTTGACCACCAATCCTTTGCTCCACCCTCAAGGTGTAGCACTGCAATATCAACAGCCTCTCTTTCTGCTACTGGGTGTAGCTGGAAGAAATGATATAACTCATTCATCCAATATTCTATTGTGTTTGTGGATGATCCATCGAATGTAGGCAAGAAGAATCTATTGTATATATGCCTTCTTCTTCTATTGCTGCTGCGGGATGTCCGATTTTCTATGATTTGGATAAACTCTTCGAGAGTTAGATTCTCCTTGAATGATCTTGATTGAGATTTGTACACTACAAGATAATTAATCAGAGTCTGATGCTCTAAGTATCCCCCATCTCCATGTGATTCATCTCCTTCTGCAAGGAAAGTGGACATAGAAAGTGTTGTGGAGCTCTTTGCATTGCTGGTTGTTTATGCTGTTGATAGGAATTTTTTGAACCTTCCTCATTCTGAAACACTATTGCAGTTTCTCTTTGCCTTCCCCTTATCATTTATTTAGTCTCCGTGGAGAGATCATGCATAGATCTAAAGAGAAGTGTGGATAAACTTAATCCTTCCGCCATTGAAGACTTCTTATTTTTCTGCTTCTTCTTCTTATTCCTCTGATGTCATGAAATGTCTACAAGCTGAGCCAAAGATCATTCTCTGGTACCACAGTAATATTCCAAAATGGAAAATACTGGAATGTAGAACATCTACAACATTCCAAATAAAGAAAAAGATGAATATAGATAAAATATGGAAAATGCCAGAAATACGCTGCAACTAAAAATAACATCAAGACATTATAACTATGAGCAGAAACAACTAAGTCATATCATTATAAAAAACATAAAATATAAAGTACACAGTGCTATAAAGAAGATGGACTCGAGCCAACAAGAAGTGGCTGAAATACACTAATGAAAACTAGCACTGGAAATGTTGTGCTGCTACTGCTGCTGCTGCTGGAAACTATTGTTACTCTGAAGAAGGAACATGTACGGGAGGCTGTTGGAGTGATCAGAAAGATTTGGGATTTTAACCACGAGCCCTATTCCCAAAACCCATAAAAACCCAGAAATGGTTTGGCCATATATTCATTTTGGATTTTCGACCCTTTTTGTGTTGCCAACTACTCCCCTGCTGGTTTGTTGAAAATGCAGTAAGATGATGGAGCTTAGTGAAATGAAGTCGCCTTCACTAAGTGGGCCCGTAGGCTATTTTTGGCGCAAAGTCTATTTTTAGACTATGTCTATTTTTAGACATATGGATCATGGACCGGGAGCTGCAGTATGCTATTCTTGGATGATTGGTCGAGTTGGTAAAAATATATGGACCTCTATTTTTAGACTTTCAGGTGGTTTCTATTTTTAGACTGCCGAGCTAAAAATAGAATAGTCAAATATTATTTACCCTTAATAATATTTAGACTCTAAACTTCAGTTTACTCTCTTGGAGCACTTCAGTTTGACCCCCGAAGGTGGGGCATGCAGCTGACATGAGGATTTAAGCTATTCCCATGTGTTTGGTTGAGCTAATGCGTAATTGACTTTAGTTAGACTCATGTGGCAGAGTTTTGGTGGAGTTGATTGAGGAGTTGATGGAGTTTGTGTTCTGGTTAACTAGTTGAACTAGTTGTGATCAGTTTAACTGACGATTACACTAGAGATGAGTTGGGTGAATTAAATATTATTTAATTCACTGATATTAACTCATTATTCAACTAAATAACACATCATTTTAACTCAGTGCATGGACAGTTCAGTGAAGACAAGTGGAAGAGGTAGATGAAAGGGTGAGATCGACAGCAGTTGTACATAAGTTGTGCATGAGATTTGCACAATCAGGGGGATGAGAGTGCCAGTGATGATTGCGCTGTTCAATCAAGGTAAATTTGAACTTGGTTCAGCTACATTCACACTTTGGATTGCGCAGTAGAGGCAGGCAGACTAGAGGAGGAGTTTTGAACCCGCGATCGGTTCAAACTGAGCTAGTTTTGTGTGTAGTTTTTGGAGACAGTACTGTGTACTTGTGAGGAGTATTCTATTGTGTAAAACTACATGATTCTCATCCATTATATGATACATATAACTGGGGTTTTTCAGCTATAAGCTTTCCCCATACATGTTGCGTTCTATGTGTGTGAATTGATGTTCTGTCGCTTTGTTTTTTATTCCGCATGTGACGATTAATGGTAGAAGCGATTATGTGTTATGCATGCAATTCGAATTGATGTATGATCAGGTTAATCGCAGCGAATAAACTTCATTATTCAGCAAATTTCTACATGGTATCGGAGCGAGATTAATCGTCGAGATCTATTACGGTGATTGTTTATTATTTCCTCGGACAGAGCCTGCATGCGGGCCAGGTAGCCTCCGGAATATTCATCCTTCTTTGTAAGGTGAAAGATCTGGTGAATTCCCATGCAGTCAATCTCTGGTTTGGAAATAATTAGCTCTCAAGTGTAGATCGGAAGCGATCAAGTTTATCAGCTCTTGGTGAAATTCAAATTTGCAGATTTGTGTTCTTGGTGCCGAGGCGAAAATGTCTTTCAACGGTTTGCGACTCGAATATGCTCTTGATGGCAGTTCGAATTATGTTGCATGGAAGGACCGCATGGAGGCTGTATTGGATGATAATGGGCTGTTGGAATTCGTGGAGAAAGATGTTCCAAAGCCTACTTCTACTGATGCTGCTGTTGTGGAAGCATGGCAAAAGAAACAGGCGAAATGTCGAAGGATCTTGTTGGAGGGCGTTAAGGATCATATTGTATCCAGCCTGCATGGGAAAGCTACTCCATATTTAATGTGGAAAGTGCTGACAGATCTGTTCCAAAGCAAGAGCGACCAGAGGAAGTTGGCGCTCAAAGATAAACTGAGAAACATCAAAATGGAGAAAGGCGACAGTATCGCCAAATACCTCACTAAGTTCACTCAATGCAGAGATGAGCTGGGAAGTGTTGGGGTGACTGTCGATGATGAGGATTTGGTGGACCTGGCTCTTCTGGGTATTCCGAAGAGTTGGCATGCGTATCAGGATAGTGTCAATGGTCGGGAGAAGTTTCTTGGGTGGGAAAGACTGTGGTCTGATCTCATGCAAGAAGAGATAAGGAGGAACACCAGAGATGGAGCTTCATCAAAGGGAGCTGATGAAGAAAACTGCGCTTTGGCTGCCAAAGCAAGAAAAGGGAAGAAGAAGTCTTCTCAATCCGGTGCTAAGGGAAAGCAGAAGCAAGACATGTCCACGGTGAAGTGCTTCCACTGTCACCAGCACAGACATTATGCCACGAATTGTCCGCAGAAGAAGAAAAACAAGAAAGATGGCGCATCTGCATCTGGAGAGGCATTGGCCTCGCAGTTTGAGCTAGACTTTTCACTGATCGCATGATTGGTTTCAAATGTGATGGGATCAGTATGGTTCTTGGACAGTGGCGCATCATTCCACATGACTGGAGATCGAGAGTTGTTTTCAGATCTGGAAGACAAAGATCTGGGCATGCACATCGAGATGGGCGATGATGGTAGATACAGTGCGACTGGTATCGGTACCATATCCTTTCAGAGGGAGTCTGGTAAACCCTTTGTGTTAAAGGATGTCCTGCATGTACCTGGATTGAAGAAGAACTTGATCTCTGTGGCGATGTTGGAAGATAAGGGGTATGATGTGGTCTTCATTGAAGGAAAAGCCTTCCTGCACAGTAAGACTACTGGAGAGACCCGGAAGATAGGGGTTCGAACCAAGAACCTTTATCAGTTGCAGGTAGATGGCTGCGCAGCTATGGCATGCAAGGCGGGAGAAGTGGTGAGCCGGGATGATGAGGGCGAATTGTGGCACAGGAGATTGGGCCACCTTCACCATGGAGCTTTGAAGATCCTGCAGCAGATTTCTACTGGGCTTCCTAAGGGCACTCTTGCGCAGTCAGATCAGTGCAAGGGGTGTACCTTGGGGAAGTATGTGAAAGCCACTTTTCACGAGAAGGATAGTCGCGCCACGACGATCCTTGAGAGAGTTCACACAGACGTGTGTGGTCCTTTCTCAGTTGCTTCGACAGCAAAGCACAGGTATTATGTAATCTTTGTTGATGATTTCTCTCGAAAGTGCTGGATCTTCTTCATGCAGAAGAAGAGCGATACATTCGCGAAGTTCTGTGAGTTTAATGCACTGGTCGAGAATGAGTCTGGGAAGAAGGTGATTGCTCTAAGGAGTGATAACGGTGGTGAATTCATCTCGGCTGAATTCAAGGAGTTCTGCAGCGCAGAAGGGATTCAGAGAGAGCTCATCACACCCCATAACCCACAGCAGAACGGGGTGGCTGAGCGGAAGAACAGAACGATCGTGGGTGTTGCACGGGCGATGTTGCATGATCAGGGCCTACCCCTTCACTTGTGGGCTGAGGCATGCAACACAGCAATGTATGTGCAGAACCGTTTTCCTCACAAGGTTCTTGGCATGAGTACACCAGAGGAGGCTTATTCTGGAAAGAGGCCTGATGTTTCTCATTTGAGAATCTTTGGTTCTCCTGTCTACATGCATGTGACGAAGGATGCAAGAAGGAAGCTGGATCCGACCGCAGAGGAAGGAATATTTGTGGGGTACACTGATATGCCCCACAACTATCGGGTGTATGTGCCAGACAGTCGCAAGACTGTTGTTCGACGGGATATAAAATTTCTGGAGGAGAAAGCCATGCAGTGTTCGCTTGAGAGGGAGCCACACTTGCATGCAGATGAGGAGCTGCTAGCTCCCAAGGAGGAGTCTCTCGATGTGGATCAGCCACAAGAGGAGGTTCAGAGAGTGGAAGAAACCACTCATGCAGCGCCAACCATCAGAGGGCGCAGGCGCACTACAGAAGCTGAGCGACTGGCTCAAGATGCAGAGAGGGTTGTAGGACCACCTACAGCTCAGCGCAGACAGAGACAGTCACCGGATCGGTACAATGGATACATGGCTCTTGTGAGCAAATGTGTCGTGACGGAGCCTTCTTCTTTCGAGGAAGCTGTGGAGGAACCTGCATGGGTTGATGCCATGATCGAAGAATATGATTCGATCATCAGAAACAGTGCATGGGAGATTGTCCCAAGACCGAAGGAGAAATCAGTGGTAGGTTCGCGATGGATCTACAAAGTGAAGCAGGCGGCTGACGGGAGTGTGGAGAAGTACAAGGCGAGATTTGTCGCTTGAGGCTTCTCATAGATAGAGGGAATCGACTATGAGGAGACCTTTGCACCTGTCGCAAGGTATTCCTCCATACGGACGATCCTTGCTCTCTCAGCGCAGATGGGGTGGCACATCCATCAGATGGATGTGAAGACTGCGTTCCTCAACGGAGTCATTGAGGAGGAGGTGTACATAGAGCAGCCTGAAGGTTTCGAGATCTTCAGCAATGAGTCGCATGTGTGCCGACTCAAGAGAGCACTGTACGGGCTGAAGCAAGCACCTCGTGCTTGGTACACTCGCATAGACAGCTACTTCACCGGGCTTGGATTCTCCAAGAGTGAGGCGGATCCAAACCTGTACCAGATTGTGGTGAAGGGGAAGCTGTTGATCATCGTACTGTATGTAGATGATCTGATTTTGACTGGCGATGAGCAGTTGATACTTTCATGCAAGGAGGATCTTGCACGAGAGTTTGAGATGAAGGACTTGGGCCTCGTTCATTATTTCCTGGGATTGGAGATTTGGCAGCGGAGCGGTGGACTGTTTGTTTCTCAGGGAAAGTATGCCCGGGATATTCTGGAGAGGTTCGGCATGCATGGCTGCAAGCCTGTTGATACCCCTCTTCCTGGTGGATGGAGGAAGGGAGATGCTACTTCGGAGGAGGTAGTGGATGCAACTGTCTTTCGACAGTTGGTGGGGTCGTTGATGTATCTGGTCAATACTCGACCCGATATATGCTATGTAGTTAACCAGCTTTCGGAAGCTATGGTTAAGCCTACCAAGCTCTTTTGGAAGGCTAGCAAGCATGTATTGTGTTATATCAGTGGAACAGCGGGATATAGACTTTGGTACAGACAGGAGGATGGAGTGAAGCTTTGTGGCTTCACAGATGCAGATTGGGCAGGGAGCCCAACGGACCGGAAGAGCACATCTGGAGGGATCTTCAGCATTGGGTCGACAGCATTTTCCTGGTACAGCAGGAAGCAAAGATCCGTAGCACTCAGTTCAGCAGAGGCCGAGTACATGGCAGCAAGCTTGGCTGCATGTGAGGCGATCTGGATGAGGAAGATCCTGGTCGGCTTGTTCGGGTTGCATTTGGAGCCTACAGTGATTTACTGTGATGACCAGAGCTGCATCAAGCTCTCGGTTAATCCAGTTTTTCATGATAGGTCCAAACACATTGACATCAGGTACCATCACATCATAGACTGTGTTCAGCGGAGGATCATGTTGTTGTCCTACATTCCGACGGAGGATCAGGATGCTGACATTCTGACGAAGGCGCTCACCACGAGAAAATTCGAGTTCCACAGAGGCAGGATAGGGGTTGCAGACAATCCATATCTTGCTGAGAGGGAGTGTTTAAAATGCAGCAAGATGATGGAGCCTAGTGAAAAGAAGTCGCCTTCACTAGGTGGGCCCACAGGCTATTTTTGGCGCAAAGTCTATTTTTAGACTATGTCTATTTTTAGACATATGGAGCATGGTCCAGGGGTTGCAGTATGTTATTATTGGATGATTGGTTGAGTTGGTAAAAATAGATGGACCGCTATTTTTAGACTTTCAGGTGGTTTCTATTTTTAGACTGCCGAGCTAAAAATAGAATAGTCAAATATTATTTACCCTTAATAATATTTAGACTCTAAACTTCAGTTTACTCTCTTGCGACACTTCAGTTTGACCCCCGGAGGTGGGGCATGCAGCTGACATGAGGATTTACACTATTCCCATGTGTTTGGTTGAGCTAATGCGTAATTGACTTCAGTTAGACTCATGTGGCAGAGTTTTGGTGGAGTTGATTGAGGAGTTGATGGAGTTTGTGTTCTGGTTAACTAGTTGAACTAGTTGTGATCAGTTTAACTGACGATTACACTAGAGATGAGTTGGGTGAATTAAATATTATTTAATTCACTAATATTAACTCATTATTCAACTAAAGAACACATCAGTTTAACTCAGTGCATGGACAGTTCAGTGAAGACAAGTGGAAGAGGTAGATGAAAGGGTGAGATCGACAGCAGTTGTACATAAGTTGTGCATGAGATTTGCACAATCAGTGGGATGAGAGTGCCAGTGATGATTGCGCTATTCAATCAAGGTGAATTCAAACTTTGTTCAGCTACATTCACACTTGGATTGCGCAGTAGAGGCAGGCAGACTTGAGGAGGAGTTTTGAACCCGTGATCGATTCAAACTGAGCTAGTTTTGTGTGTAGTTTTTGGAGACAGTACAGAGTACTTGTGAGGAGTATTGTATTGTGTAAAACTACATGATTATCATCCATTATATGATACATATAGCTGGGGGTTTTCAGCTATAAGCTTTCCCCATACATGCTGCGTTCTATGTGTGTGATTTGATGTTCTGTCGCTTTGTTTTTATTCCGCATGTGATGATTAATTTGTAGAAGCAATTATGTGTTGTACAAGAAATTCGAATTGATGTATGATCAGGTTAATTGCAGCGAATAAAATTCATTATTCAGCAAATTTCTACATGGTATCAGAGCGAAATTAATCGTCGAGATCTATTACGGTGATTGTTTATTATTTCCTCGGACAGAGCCTGCATGCGGGCCAGGTAGCCTCCGGAATATTCATCCTTCTTTGTAAGGTGAAAGATCTGGTGAATGCCCATGCAGTCAATCTCTGATTTGGAAATAATTAGCTCTCAAGTTTAGATTGGAAGCGATCAATTTTATCAGCTCTTGGTGAAATTCGAATTTGCAGATTTGTGTTCTTGGTGCCGAGGCGAAAATGTCTTTCAACAGTTTGCGACTTGAATATGCTCTTGATGGCAGTTCGAATTATGTTGCATGGAAGGACCGCATGGAGGATGTATTGGATGATAATGGGCTATTGGAACTCGTGGAGAAAGATGTTCCAAAGCCTACTTCTACTGATGCTGCTGTTGTGGAAGCATGGCAAAAGAAATAGGCGAAATGTCGAAGGATCTTGTTGGAGGGCGTTAAGGATCATATTGTATCCAGCCTGCATGGAAAAGCTACTCCATATTTAATGTGGAAAGCGCTGACAGATATGCTCCAGAGCAAGAGTGACCAGAGGAAGTTGGCGCTCAAAGATAAACTGAGAAACATCAAAATGGAGAAAGGGTCTTCTCTCGGGTCTTCCGAAGAGTTGGCATGCGTATCAGGATAGTGTCAATGGTTGGGAGAAGTTGCCTGGGTGGGAAAGACTGTGGTCTGATCTCATGCAAGAAGAGATAAGGAGGAACACCAGAGATGGAGCTTCATCAAAGGGAGCCGATGAAGAAAACTGCGCTTTGGCTTCCAAAGAAAGAAAGGGGAAGAAGAAGTCTTCTCAATCCGGTGCTAAGGGCAAGCAGAAGCAAGGCATGTCCAAGGTGAAGTGCTTCCACTGTCACCAGCACGGACATTATGCCACGAATTGTCCGCAAAAGAAGAAAAACAAGAAAGCTGGCGCATCTGCATCTGGAGAGGCATTGGCCTCGCAATTTGAGCTTGAATTTTCACTGATCACATGCTTGGTTTCAAGTGTGATGGGATCAGTATGGTTCTTGGACAGTGGCACATCATTCCACATGACTGGAGATCGGGAGTTGTTTTCAGATCTGGAAGACAAAGATTTGGGCATGCACATCGAGATGGGCGATGATGGTAGATACAGTGCGACTGGTATCGGTACCATATCCTTTCAGAGGGAGTCTGGTAAACCCTTTGTCTTGAAGGATGTCATGCATGTACCTGGATTGAAGAAGAACCTGATTTCTGTGGCGATGTTGGAGGATAAGGGGTATGATGTGGTCTTCAGCAAAGGAAAAGCTTTCCTGCGCAGTAAGACTACTGGAGAGACCCGGATGATAGGGGTTCGAGTCAAGAACCTGTATCAGTTGCAAGTAGATGGCTGCGCAACAATGGCATGCAAGGCGGGAGAAGTGGTGAGCCGGGATGATGAGGGCGAACTGTGGCACAGGAGATTGGGCCACCTTCACCATGGAGCCTTGAAGATACTGCAGCAGATTTCTACGGGACTTCCTAAGGGCACTCTTGAGCAGTCAGATCAGTGCAAGGGGTGTACCTTGGGGAAGTATGTGAAAGCCACCTTTCACGAGAAGGATAGTCGCGCCACGACGATCCTTGAGAGAGTTCACACAGACGTGTGTGGTCCTTTCTCAGTTGCTTCGACAGCAAAGCACACGTATTATGTGATCTTTGTTGATGATTTCTCTCGAAAGTGCTGGATCTTCTTCATGCAGAAGAAGAGCGATACATTCGCGAAGTTCTGTGAGTTTAAAGCACCGGTCGAGAAGGAGTCGGGGAAGAAGGTGATTGCTCTAAGGAGTGATAACGGTGGTGAATTCATCTCGGCTGAATTCAAGGAGTTCTGCAGCGCAGAAGGGATTCGGAGAGAGCTCATCGCACCCCATAACCCACAGCAGAACGGGGTGGTTGAGCGGAAGAACAGAACGATCGTGGGTGCTGCACGGGCGATGTTGCATGATCAAGGCCTACCCCTTCACTTGTGGGCTGAGGCATGCAATACAGCAGTGTATGTGCAGAACCGTTGTCCTCACAAGGTTCTTGGCATGAGTACACCAGAGGAGGCTTATTCTGGCAAGAGGCCTGATGTTTCTCATTTGAGAATTTTTGGTTCTCCTGTCTACATGCATGTGACGAAGGATGCAAGAAGGAAGCTGGATCCGACCGCAGAGGAAGGAATATTTGTGGGGTACACTGATACACCCCACAACTATCGGGTGTATGTGCCAGACAGTCGCAAGACTATCGTGTGATGGGATATAAAATTTCAGGAGGAGAAATCCATGCAGTGTTCGCTTGAGAGGGAGCCACACTTGCATGCAGAGGAGGAGCTGTTAGCTCCCAAGGAGGAGTCTCCGGATGTGGATCAACCACAAGAGGAGGTTCAGAGAGTGGAAGAAACCACTCATGCAGCGACAACCATCAGAGGGCGCAAGCGCACTACAGAAGCTGAGCGACTGGCTCAAGATGCAGAGAGGGTTGTAGGACCACCTACAGCTCAGCGCAGACAGAGACAGTCACCGGATCGGTACACTAGATACATGGCTCTTGTGAGAAAATGTGTCATGACAGAGCCTTCTTCCTTCGAGGAAGCTGTGGAGGAACCCGCATGGGTTGATGCCATGATCGAAGAATATGATTCGATCATCAGAAACAGTGCATGGGAGATTGTCCCAAGACCGGAGGGGAAATCAGTGGTGGGTTCGCGATGGATCTACAAAGTGAAGCAAGCGGCTGACGGGAGTGTGGAGAAGTACAAGGCGAGATTTGTCACCCGTGGCTTCTCACAGATCGAGGGGATCGATTATGAGGAGACCTTTGCACCTGTCGCAAGGTACTCTTCCATACGGACGATCCTTGCTCTCTTAGCGCAGATGGGATGGCACATCCATCAGATGGATGTGAAGACTGCGTTCCTCAACGGAGTCATTGAGGAGGAGGTGTACATAGAGCAGCCTGAAGGTTTCGAGATCTTCAGCAGTGAGTCGCATGTGTGCCGAATCAAGAGAGCACTGTACGGGCTGAAGCAAGCACCTCGTGCTTGGTACACTCGAATAGACAGCTACTTCACCGGGCTTGGATTCTCCAAGAGTGAGGCGGATCCAAACCTGTACCATATTGTGGTGGAGGGGAAGCTGTTGATCATCGTACTGTATGTAGATGATCTGATTTTGACTGGCGACGAGCAGTTGATACTTTCATGCAAGGAGGATCTCGCACGAGAGTTTGAGATGAAGGACCTGGGCATCCTTCATTATTTCCTGGGATTGGAGATTTGGCAGCGCAGTGGAGGACTGTTTGTTTCTCAGGGCAAGTATGCCCGGGAGATTCTAGAGAGGTTCAACATGCAAGGCTGCAAGCCTGTTGATACCCCTCTTCTTGGTGGATGGAGGAAGGGAGATGCTACTTCGGAGGAGGTAGTGGATGCCACTGTCTATCGACAGTTGGTGGGGTCGTTGATGTATCTGGTCAATACTCGACCCGATATATGCTATGCAGTTAACCAGCTTTCGCAAGTTATGGTTAAGCCTACCAAGCTCTTTTGGAAGGCGGGCAAGCATGTATTGCGCTATATCAGAGGCACATCGGGATATGGTCTATGGTACAGACAGGAGGATGGAGTGAAGCTTTCTGGTTTCACTGATGCAGATTGGGCAGGGAGCCCAACGGACCGGAAGAGCACTTCTGGAGGAGTTTTCAACATTGGGTCGACAGCAGTTTCCTGGTACAGCAGGAAGCAGAGATCCGTAGCACTCAGTTCAGCAGAGGCCGAGTACATGGCAGCTAGCTTGGCTGCATGCGAGGCTATTTGGATGAGGAAGATCCTCGCAGGTTTGTTCAGGTTGCATTTGGAGCCTACAGTGATCTACTGTGATAACCAGAGCTGCATCAAGCTCTCGGCTAATCCAGTTTTCCATGATAGGTCCAAACATATCGACATCAGGTACCATCATATCAGAGATTGTGTTCAGCGGAGGATCATGATGCTTTCATATGTTCCCACGGAGGATCAGGATGCCGACATCCTGACGAAGGCGCTCACCAGGAGCAAGTTCGAATTCCACAGAGGCAGGATAGGGGTTGCAGATAATTCATATCTTGCTGAGAGGGAGTGTTGAAAATGCAGCAAGATGATGGAGCTTAGTGAAATGAAGTCGCCTTCACTAAGTGGGCCCGCAGGCTATTTTTGGCGCAAAGTCTATTTTTAGACTATGTCTATTTTTAGACATATGGATCATGGACCGGGAGCTGCAGTATGCTATTCTTGGATGATTGGTTGAGTTGGTAAAAATAGATGGACCTCTATTTTTAGACTTTCAGGTGGTTTCTACTTTTAGACTGCCGAGCTAAAAATAGAACAGTCAAATATTATTTACCCTTAATAATATTTGGACTCTAAACTTCAGTTTACTCTCTTGGAGCACTTCAGTTTGACCCCCGGAGGTGGGGCATGTAGCTGACATGAGGATTTACGCTATTCCCATGTGTTTGGTTGAGCTAATGTGTAATTGACTTCAGTTAGACTCATGTGGCAGAGTTTTGGTGGAGTTGATTGAGGAGTTGATGGAGATTGTGTTTCGGTTAACTAGTTGAACTAGTTGTGATCAGTTTAACTGACGATTACACTAGAGATGAGTTGGGTGAATTAAATATTATTTAATTCACTGATATTAACTTGTTATTCAACTAAAGAACACATCAGTTTAACTCAGTGCATGGACAGTTCAGTGAAGACAAGTGGAAGAGGTAGATGAAAGGGTGAGATCGACAGCAGTTGTACATAAGTTGTGCATGAGATTTGCACAATCAGTGGGATGAGAGTGCCAGTGATTATTGCGCTGTTCAATCAAGGTGAATTCGAACTTGGTTCAGCTACATTCACACTTTGGATTGCGCAGTAGAGGCAGGCAGAGCAGCAGAAGGATTTGAACCCGTGACTAGTTTCAGATCTAGCTAGTTTTGTGTGTAGTTTGTGGAGACAGTACTGAGTACTTGTGAGGAGTATTGTATTGTGTAAAAATACATGATTCTCATCCATTATATGATACATATAGTTGGGGGTTTTCAGCTATAAGCTTTCCCCATATATGTTGCGTTCTATGTGTGTGATTTGATGTTCTGTCGCTTTGTTTTTATTCCACATGTGACGATTAATTTGTAGAAGCAATTATGTGTTGTACAAGCAATTCGAATTGATGTATGATTAGCTTAATTGCAGCAAATAAACTTCATTATTCAGCAAATTTCTACATGGTTGAATTACACACTCCTCCTGGGTAACTGCAGAAATGGGGCTGAAATTATGATATAACTGCTGCAATAGCACCCAATCAGATCAATACATGAAGGGATGCCCCCTTCTCTAGATTCTCAAGCTAGAAACTTGAGATCTAGCTCCTCCTTCCTCGGCTCAAGTTGCAACTACAAACTGCACAACTGCTGGAATGGATTGTGCTGTCAAGGAGGATGAAGCTATAGCCTACTTCTGGATTATTAGATATAGCTCACAACGGATAGAAATAATCTCACTAAAGTGAGGGAGTGGTCCCTCATAAGATTCAATGCTGAAATACTTGGAACTTCCTTCCTCCGCTAGATCTACCCTACTGGATTGCGCAATTCGTGATGGAACTACTACTGCATGGAGGTGTAAAATGATGCCCTGATGCTGGATGTCACAATGCTTCTCCTGGAATACTAAAATGAATGTAGAAGGTGAAAGGATGAACCCTCCACAGGTTTCCTAGCTGAAATCCTAGAAACTACCTTCCTCCTCTCAAACCCTAAGAAATGAATGCGTAGTTCATGAATCAGTATATGTAGAAGAGAGGGGATGAATGTGGCACCAATGTCAGATGATGAATGGCTGCTCAAAATAACCTTCCTAGAGTACGCACTCGAATTCCCTCGTTGGTAAGGGTGGGATTACCACTCGGGAACACCCATGTGCTAAACAACACAACAGACTTAGCCAAACAACTGAAGCGTGAAAAGAAATGTCAAACGACAATACAATATCAAATTTTGGACTAATTTTCTTTGTTGCCCTCATCTTCCTTATATGGTTGTGAGCATTCCCTAGCCTTGGCCCACCTCATAACTATGTTGCACATGTGGCCACTACTCTCCATGAAGACTGTGTTGTCTCTCCATGATCTCCATGATCTCTGCATTTACTTTCCACTCCTCCATCATGTGTGCATTTAATGCACCACTTCCTCCATCACTGCATCGTTAATGCTCTATGATATTAATTTTATTCCTCCACTATCTCCATCATCTCCCTCATTATTCTCCATAATCTCCAGTCTTCCTTAATTAATGAGTTTCTCCACTAATCCTTAATGCTCATATATTATCTAATTAACCCACATTCACACAATAAAGTGGATTTTATTCATCTATGGGGTTTATGGGTCCCTCCACCCTTTTATTTACTTAACTAATTAAAAAAATTCAGAACTGTAATATTGCAATTAATTGGTGGAAAATTAGGTATATTAGAAGGCGATATGGCTGCGCATATGAAGCTACCCACTTTCAAGGGTGTGGGCGATGAAGACATGGACAGATTCTGGTTTGTTGTAGATGCAATATGGTCTGCGCAAAATGTCAATACTAATGTTGTCAAAAGGGCGCATCTAGCTATGGTATTTGAAGGTCATGCACTAGACTAGTTTATGGGATATCTGGCTCAGAATGTTGATCCTCTTATCAATGAAATCAAGAAGGCCTTAAAGCATCAGTTCATAAAACCAAAGTCCTACTCACAATGTGTAACAGAGTTGAAAGATATCCGACAAGAACCAAGCGAATCTATCTGGGAGGCAGATCAATGATTGAAGCGCACTATTAGCGATGGAAGATTTATCTATGATGATAAGCAGCATAAAGGATGGTTTATTGCCATGCTCCTACCACATCTGTGCAGCCCTATGAATCAACAAAAAATTGATTCTCAAGTAGAGGCTCTTGAAGTTGTTATGAAGCTAGAAGCCGCTCCCATATATGATGACCAATTTGGAAATTTACAAATCCAAAGTCAATTGGAAGTGATGCACTTGGATATTCATAACCTACGCAGAGACAAAGGGAAAGAGGTTGGTGCAGATGAATGGTCTATATGTTCTAAGGGTTCTGGTCACACAAAATATCGGTGTACCTTGCTTTAAGATTACATGCAAGTAGGAGGACTAGATCCATTACGACCCAGGGATGCTACAGGAGTGAGTGGTAAACCTATGTTGTGGTGCACTGAATTTCAAGTGGTTGGAAGGCACAACACAAACCATTACCTTCAATTAGGAAGTTGTGTACCAGAACTGAAGCAGAAATGGTGTAGGTTGTTCTCTTCGGTTCACCATGATGATTATCACTACTGCACCTTTGATTTGATGATAGAAAATGCCAACCTCTATAGAGTGAAGGTCAACCCATCTTCACTAGCATCCCCCTCTGGGCATGGTGGATCTCTAGCTAGAGGAAGGGGAGGGGGGAGAGGTGCAGGTGCAGGTGCAGGTTGTGGAAGGGGACAACTTTTTTGCTACAATTATGGAGACGCTGGACACTATGCACGTGACTCTCCAAGCCCTACGCGATAGTATTACAGGTTTTGTAGACAGTTTGATCATGTTATTGAAGATTGTCCTATTTTAATTGCTAGAATGTAGGACAAGCAACAACGGACACCTACGCATAATATACAAACGGTTAGAGCTAAGTTGCGAGATGATGATCCAAGTATAAACATAATTACACGGAGTGGTGCTGCCACCGGAGAAGATGAGGGAAAGAAGGTTGATGCAGATCCATTGATAAGGAAGGCTTCTAAAAAGAAGGAAGGACTCAAACTGCAGAAGGAAAAGGAGACTTTTGTAGAAACTAGGAAGGATTTTGTTGTTGCAGGTGCGTCCACATCCAAGTCAACCACAGAAGAAAATATTGATGATTAAGTCAAACCTTTCCTGCAAGCCTTCATCAAGGTATTACGAAACCAAAAAACAGTAGACAACCTTTAGGCTTAGATGGATAGTTGTGCGGATAAGGATTTGCCTCGAACTAAGAGTAAGTTTGTAAACCAGATCTACAAGAATAAGAAGAGAACTGGTCAAGATATGCGCATGACCATACAAATTGGAGATTATGAGATGGATCAGGTAATTTTGGACTTGGGATCTGATGTGAATGTTCTACCTAAGTAGACCTGGAAAAATATGGGGGGAAAAAGCTGGAATGGTCCACCATTTAGTTGGGCATGGCTAATTAGCAGAAGATCATTCCACTAGGAAGACTCCCACAGGTTCTGGTAGACATTGTTGGAGTATAGGTACACGCAGATTTTGAATTAATACAAATTGTGGATGATGCAGACCTCTACCATGCACTGCTGGACTGTATTGGGCCATCGATATGGGAGGCATCATCAACTTGAAGTGTAGGAGCATGATATTTGAAAACAATGGTATGCGGATTATAGTAACTTTAGATCTTGCAGAAGGGGAGATATATACAGAACCAGTGCGCGAAGGAGATGATGTTGAACATATATACAAATTGATTGTGCGAGATGAGGATGGGATGAACCCTACTACTGATGGGATGCTGAATTGGGAAAAGTATAAATCATGTTTCTCAGATTCGAATGGAGAAATGGAGAGATGGAATAATCGTATGCATGACATTTCTATGCTACGTTGCCTCAAAATTACTAAAACATTACGTTGCATCTCTTCATAGGTACGATAAGTACTGTATTTTGATGGTTCTAGTAGTGTTGTATTATTTTTGGATAAATTAGAAAAGGTTGTTCCCAAATAACGAAGGTTCTGGGCCATCGATCTTTCTATTCAGGAAAATCCAGCACGTTGGTGGGATACGCATAAAGGGAACTTTGAATATTGTGAAGAATGCAGAAAAATGATGCAGTTGCACTTTGAGCAGCCCACTACCCCACCGAATGATATTTTTGGTGGTTGAGGAGATTTGTGCAAACACCTGTCTACATGGATGGATGTTTGGGATAAGACGCCCAGGGCCCATTGGGGTCAATGTTTGTCCGTACGTTGGGACCAATACCTACTGCATGGTATTTGGAGATGGAGATGCATCGAGGGACCCTTAATTGGGTTATAACGAGTGAAATATTTCTGTTAACCTTTGACATAGTTGGTGGGTCGGAGGGATTGGATGAAGCCCTAAAAGATATAGAAGAAAATGTCTTTGATTATTCCTGGCCTCAGATAGAATGTGCTACGCTAGCATGGGAAGCTCAGATGAAGGATATTGTCAATTGGAGAAATCTGTCAGTGGAAGAGAATGAGGAGGATCCAAGAAATATCAATATCCCTGAAGCTGAGGGGGAGCGCACTATTTCAGCGCCCTTGTTAGGAATGGTGAATATAACTAAGCCTCTAAAACTGAAGGAAGTCAACATTGGGATGGAGGAACAACCCAAGTTGGCCAAAATAGGAGATTATTGAGATGATGATACAATGGGTAAAATTGTAGAGCTGTTGACAAAATATCAAGACCTATTTCGCACGAAGTTTTCTAAGCTCAAAGGAATTATAGGAGATTTGGGAGTTATGAAGATCACTCTGAAACTAGATGCACACCCTGTCAAGCAGCGACCATACTGATTGATCCAAAATATAAGAGTAAAGTGAAGGAAGAATTGGAGAAAATGGTTGATGCAGGAATAATTGAACTTGTGGAAAAATCTAATTGGGTGAGCCTGATGGTTTTTCAAGAAAAGAATACTAAGGGATAAATAAGGATATGTGTGGACGTACGCAAATTGAATGATGCATGTTTACATGACCCCTTCCCTATTCCATTTTTAGATAAGATATTAGACAATGTGGGAGGACAAGAGGCTTACTCTTTCAGTAATGGATTTTCAGGGTATCATCAGATCAAGATTGTGCCATAAGACTGAAGTAAGACCAATTTTGCAACTGTAGAGTCAGGATCCTTCCAATACACAGTCATGAATTTCGGATTGAAGAATGCACCTACTATATTCTCGTGTGTAGTAGTAGTTGTATTCAAGGAGTTCATGCACAAGTTTCTTGAAGTATACTTTGATGATTGGATTGTGTTTGGATTGGTAAAGAAGCATGTGTCCAACATGCTCATGATGCTTGACACATGCAAGAAGCATCAAATCTCTCTTAGCATGAAGAAGTGTATATTCAGCGTTCCTTTTGGGATCTTTTTGGGACATATTGTTTGTCAGTAGGGATTGATGGTAGATCTAGCCAAGATTGTAGTTATTATGAACTTGGAGGTTCCTACCAATGAGAAACAGTTGCGCTTTATTATAGGACACACTGGATATTACAGAAAATTTATTCAAGGCTATGATTAGATCACTGCACCCATGGATAAATTGTTAAAGAAAGATGTGTCCTTTTTTTGGGATGAGGAATGTCAGAAGGGCTTTGAGCTACTGAAGGAAAAGATCATTACTGCACCTATTCTAATATTCCCAAACTGGTTCAAGGTCTTTCATGTGCATGTTGATGCATTTGACATTGCACTTGGAGTTGTCTTAGCGCGGCCAAGAGAAGGACATGTTGATCATCCCGTGGCCTTTTCTAGTAGGAATCTCTCCAGTGCATAGCGTGACTATTCAACCGCAGAGAGGGAAGGATTAGATATGGTCTATGCTCTGCAGAAATATAGGCATTATTTGCTAGGAGGGCACTTGAAGATGTTCACTGATCACTCTGATTTGAAGTATATGGTCAATAAGCCTGTGTTGGGGGGGAATGTTTGTAGATGTTTGTTGCTTTTAGGAATATGATTTTGAAATCATTTTTAACCCTGGTAGATTGAATGTTTGACTTGATCACCTATCATGCATTGAGAGTGGGGAGGAACCAACCAGTCTATAGGAGGGACTACCTGGCGTAACAACAGTTGCTTGTGGGTCTGTAACAACAAGGTGTAATAGCATTGCTTTTCTCTAACATCACTATCTGAACTGCTCTTGTGAACTCTGTGTCCAAGATCTTTGGTGCTACAAATGACATCTGAAAGGAAAAAACAAAGACCATCGACCTTTTCCAAACATTCACCATCAATTAGTTATAAAAAGGTATAACAGATCATAATAATCAGTGAATTGGAAAAGTAACGAAAGAAAGGTGAAACAACACAAGTTAGGGTAAAAAGGTAGGAAAAAGGGGTAAAATATACTCCCATTGGTTATAGTTATAAAGAAAAATAAGGAAGATAAGTGTAGGAAAAATGTACAAAACCAACACCCAACATCTCCCCCCAACTGAAATGCTTGCATGTCCTCATGCAAACTCATCTCTCATGGGAATATCTTCTGTGTAGGTCGGTAAGATCATAAGCACCAACTGTGTCCATGTCTGCAGACATATATCCTTGATTGGCCATCAGATGTCGTACCCAATATTCTGACTCATACTTGCTTAATCATAATTGGTCTGGTAGTCCTCAATAGGCAACAAGATCAAAGGAAACTTGAACTTCAATCCCAACCACAAAGCTCCAAGATATTGTAACATCTGTGCGTAGGTTGGTACATGTGTAACAACCACCATGAAATTCTGGAATGAGAATGGATCTCCCTTTAATAACTCAGCACTGCTGGCTTCCGTGCGTTTTAAACACCCTGCCAAAGCTCGAATCTTCATCATTGCGAACTGATTGAGGAAAAAATTCACAATTCTTCTTCTATAAGTGGCAGATGGTTCTTTAATCCCAGGGGTACTCAACATTCTCCTGAATTCTTATCTCAACTCAGCAGTCCATCCTGGTTCTGCCAGAACCCACGATGTTGTCTTCTCCTCATTATTCTCCATAGATTTAATGGACAGATGCCATTCAATCTGATTCCTCATGAAGGATACAAAAGCCCTTAATTGAATATCTCCCATTTAAGAGAATACTATCACAACCATCTGCATATTCACATTTTCAAAAATAATGTTGTGTAAAAACAATTCACACAACAGACTTTGCTCATCAAAATCCGAGGCACGGAAAACATCCAGAAATGTACGGGTGGAGGAACATAAATAAGGTATGTCCTCCATAATGGATTTCAATTGAAACAAGAAGTAACGTTCCCACAGAAAAATAGGATGTGATGGAGAAGGCCGCCTACAACCTAGCAAGTTGGGGGCGAGATCATGAAGTCTCTGTTTATCTATGGTGAGGTCTCAAATCTGATCTTGTAACAGAAGCAACTGTTCTTCTTGTTTCTTCAGAGCTTCTTTCTTCTTGTAATCCGCCCACTTTTTCTTCAATTATTCTTCCATCCATCTTTCATGTAAAGTATCTACTTCTTTTTGATGTTCCTTTAGCGAAATCATCCCATCCCAAAGGGAGATTTCTTCTTGCTTCCATTTTTGTAACTCAGAAATTAACAAGAGTTTCTCAGAGTTCCATGCAGAGATGGGACTCGACGTTCTCCTAGATTCAATATATATATCAAAAATAGGTGTACCATCCTCTGTTTCATGGGGTTGTTCCACCTCTGCTGCTAGTTCTTGTGTAACAACATCCTCTTTGGTGGGTTCTTGTGTGTCAGCCCCTGTGTTTTTTCCTAGAGTTGCCTTTGTGTTTATTGTTGTTTCTTCTATAATAGGAGTGGCTTCCACAGATTATTGTGGGTCGGATTCTAGGTCGATTATTACAGGAGGCTCTACTTTAACTATTGGTTCTTGTGTAAAAAAAGTATCATCAACAGGTTCTTGTGTAACAGCTTCCTGCTATTCTATTTCTACTTCCATTAGGCTAACATTTTTTCTACGGGCATTATATCCTGCTGTTGTTAAGTTTTGAAAACATGTCATGCATACTGACACCGAAATTCGCCTTCCCTCAGATAATTTCCACTTAAATTCCTTCTTTTCCTTTCTTGATTTTTCAATTTCTAAACGCAAGGCATTGGTTTCATCCTTACCTGATGAGGAAGGCTTCCTTTCTTCTTCTAAAACTTCTACTTTTGTATGCTTCTTGGCCATAGGCAAGGGTTCTGCAGGTATGCTGACCTTAACTCTTTGTTTTCATCTTCTGCCCCCAATTGGTTCTTCAATAGGCTTCTTCCAAATTCTAACTCCAGCAGGCCGAGTCTGGGTTTCTTCCTTTGTCTGACTTTCTCCTGAGGTCGTGGTTTTTTTCCCTTGGCTTATCCTTGGTATTTTTATTTTTAATTCTTCCCAAGTTTTTCCATACTGGCCTAGGGCATCCAACACAATGAGCTTAATGAGTCCATGATTATTCATGCATGCCTTTGGGTGTGATTTTTTTTTTACTGCAGCTGCCATGTGCTTGATGTTTCCAACAAATAGAATGGAAGATTGATTCTTTGCTAGTGTCGCAGATGGTTAAGCAGAGGAAAGTGATAGTTGAATAATATCATAGATCTCCCTTTGCAAGTGATATATTTGATCAAACCCAGGCCAACATCTTCCCAAGGATGAGGAAGTGACAATCTGTCAATTCCTCTTCCTTTCTTCTCCAGTTTCTCTTCCCCTGCTAGGAAATCCTCTTTCAAGGAGGAGTCATTGATTTTTCTATTAAACCACCTCCACCCTTAAACTGGTAATGAAGTTACCCTAGAAATTACCTCTTCAGTCACCTCCACTTGTGTTCCTCTCAATCAGGTTTGATTATTGTTCAAGTTATGAGAAAATTCAATTTCCACTGCCTCATCCGAGCCTTCAAGCTTCTAGAAAAACTCAACCCATCCAACATCTCTGAATATATGGTAAGCCTCTGGGAAGTTTTGCAGAGCATCCATAGAGTTCGACTCATGCCTGACCGCTGCTCCACCCATATTTGATGTTTCTTTCTAAATTTTCTTCTTAATGTCCGGCAACACTGCAATATCACTAAGTTTCTGAGTTCACTTCTTTGTTGTTCAATCCTGTTGTAACATCACTGTGTCTCTAAACTAGTTGCTCCTCGACACCTTTGCTTATCCCCTTCGACGAGTTTACAATGAGAATGCAAGGTTTCAGAAGGAGGTTGATGAAAGGTGACGACTTTCATGGATTTACCAAATCATACCCTACACTAATATTCATAAATGGCTTATTATGGAAAGTGATGGGATTTCATACACACACGCTTTTCCAATAGGATTCGATCATCATTAGAAATTCCGATACTTATTAGGTGCATGCGAAATTAATAGATATTTATGATTACAACCTTTTTGAAATGATTTCAAGTCATATCCCCTCCCCCAATTTAATTGTGACAGCCACCCACGGTCGTCACAGGAGCATCATTACTTTGCCAATTAATCACTAAATCATCAATGACAATCATTTACCTTTTTAATGACATACCTAAGGTGACGTGGAAGAAGACTTGAGTTGACGGCGTCCTGCTTGCAGCGCTTCTGTTCCTGTGTTTAACCAACATATTTATTGCTGTTTATGGAATGAATTACAAAGAATAGTATTCATGGCTGTTGGCTATTACATGTGTAACAACCAAGACAACTTTGAAATTATTCTTAAAAAAAACATAATAATCAAAATAAATTGGTACGAAAAAGGAAATTACATAAATACCATCATTCTATGACATGGATCAAGAAGGGAAGATAATATTACAAGGAGAAAAACATGGGTGTAACAGCTGCCACAAGGGTGGTTTTCAACTGTTACTGTCTGTCTAACTGTGCCCTGAAAAGGAGTTTTCACAGTTAGATTTATTTATTTTTTCTTTTATTTTGGTATTATTATTATTATTATTTATTTTATTTTATTTTTTAAATATTTTTTTTAAACAGGTGTAACAGTTGCCACAAAGGTGGTTTTCAACTGCTGCATTTATTTGAATTTCAACTTTTAAGGCTACAGAGGAGAATGTTCCCCTGCTGTTGTAACATGAAGATCAGAGTCTGTGACAATGTTGAAAAATGATTCCTTCGAAGGGTTGATGATATAACTTTAGACAGTTCCCATTAACCAGTAACGATGTCTTAGAACTGTCAATGGTGACCAATTGTATAGTCCCATTGTCAAACACTGTATCCACTTTCTAAGGACCTAGCCATTTGGTGCAGAGATTTCCTTTGAAATCCTTGAACCTTGAATCATAAAAAAGAGCCCAATCTCCTTTCTGGAATTTTTTCTTCTTAATAAACCCATCATGCCATTTGGCTATTTACTGCTGGATGATTTCTATCTATTGAATGGCAGCCAATCATTTTTCTTCCAACTCATTGATATGGCTCAATATTTGAGTCTATTTTGTACTCAAATCCAGATCGACCTGCAATGTTGTTCTTAATGTCTTTATTTCAAAATCTATGGGGAATAAGGGATTCTTACCATACACCAGTTCACATGGTGAGAAACCTGTAGTATTCCTCCATGTTGTCCTGTAAGCCCATATTACCTTTGGAAGTTTCTTAGCCCAATTTCTTCGGTGGTTGGCTACTGTCTTTGTCAAGATTCCCTTAATGACTTTATTGGTTCTTTCTACTTGATCATTTGGTTGTGGGTGATAGGGTGTGGTGATTCTATGATGGATTCCATACTTTTCAACCAACTTCTTGATCAAATGAGATGTGAACTGAGGACCCCCATCTGTCACTATCTCTCTAGGTATCCTAAGAAAGAAAAAATATCTTGAAATAGGAAGTCTGAAACAACCTGCTTTGTTTATCTAGTTAGTGCCCTTTCTTCGACCCATTTTGTGACATAATCGGTGCAGACCAATATGTGTTATTTTTTCTGTGATGAAGCATTGATTTCCCCCACAAAGTCCAAGGCCCATTTCTCGAATGGTTATATTACTATTTGAGGTGGTAAGGACATGTCGTTTGATTCTAGAGGCTGGCCCATCCTTTGGAAACTATCACATCCTTTCACAAACTTCTTGGCATCCTGGAATATAGTTGGCCAGTAGTACCCTGTTGAGAGTACTTTATGTCCTGTCCTCTTGTTAGTGAAGTTTCCTCCACAAGGTTCCTCATGACAAGCCTTTAGCATCTCAAATACCTCATCTTCTCTAACACATCGCCTACTTTGGAAATCTTGCCCAGTGTGATAGATATTACCTTCTATCCAGGAGTAGGTAGCACTCTGTTGTATAATCCTCATTCTTTCCTTGGAAAACAATTGATGTAGGGTTTTCCTACAGCAAGGTAATTGGCTATATCTGCATACCATGGTGGCTGAGTAGAAATGGAAAAAATATACTCATCTGGAAAAGAATCCTCAATAGCAGTGCAATCATCAATTATAGTTAATCTAGAAAGAAAATCAACAACTACATTATATTTTCTAGGTTTTTCTAAAATAGTAATGTCAAATTCTTCTAATAGTAATAACCATCGTGTAACTCTGCCATTAGTAACAGTTTTGTTCATTAAAAATCGAATTGCAGCATGGTCAGTGTGTACAAATACTTGGTACCCGGTGATGTAGTGCTAGAATTTGGTGATAGCATACACTACTGCTAGGAATTATTTCTCAGTTACAGTGTAGTTAAGTTCTGTTGGAGTCAAGTTCTTGCTGATGTAATATATGGCATAAGGCTTCTTATCCTCCATCTGACCCAAAACAACACCCACAACCATGTCAGATGCATCTGTATCAATATGAAACAGAAATTTCCAATTTGGTCCTCGTAAAACAGGTGATGCTATTACACAGTTCTTCAAATTTAAAAAGCCCTGCTCACACTTTTTTGTCCACACCAATTCCTCCTCTTTCATCAGTAATGAGAATAAAGGAGATGCAATCTTCGAAAAATTCTTTATAAACCTCCTATCGTATTCTTCATGTCCCAAAAAAATATGTACCTCTTTCGGAGTCTTAGGGGTCGAGATTTTCGAGATTACCTCAATTTTTGCAGGATCTACCTTGATTCCATATGCTGAAATAAAATGTCCCAGTACAATTCCCTCGGTCATCATCATGTGGCATTTTTCTATGCTTAGAGCAACATTAGTTTGTTCACAATGTTCGAACACTTTTTCCAAGTTATCTAATGCTGTCTCAAAGGCATCCCCGTAGGGTGTAAAATCATCCATAAAATTTTTAAGACAATCATTCAAAAGATTAGAAACAATACCTAATATTTCCCTTTGAAAGGTTGCTAGTGCATTGTAGAGACCAAAGGGAAGGACTCTGTATGCAAAAGTACCCCATGGAAAAGTAAAGGATGTCTTGTCTTTATCTTCTGGAGCAATTTGTGTTTGATTATAGCCACTAAACCCATCTAGAAATGAAAAGAATTTTTTTCGAGAAAGAGTATCCAAGACCTGATCAATAAATGGTAAGGGAAAATGATCCTTTTGAGTGTCCTTGTTAAGTTCTCTATGGTCAACACAGGCCCTCCATTTTCCATTCTTCTTTGGAACTATGACAAGAAGAGACACCGACTGACTGTCAGAAATAGGGTAGATGAAATTAGCATTAAGGAGATTCTGCAATTATTCTTTTACTATCTCCTTAAGTGGGGGTTTCATTCGGTGCCAATGTTGTCTAACAAGTTTGCAATATTCTTTAAGGTAAATACAGTGAGT